>JARHVA010002653.1:982500-1030000 GCA_037957365.1 Torreya grandis
GTGGTGGTGTCCCATTTTGGGCATTATTGTTCATATTTTGGTGCTAGTGTCCAAGGTATGGCACTATTATCCAATGATGATATCTTTTGTGTAGTGCTAGTGTCTAATAGTATTTATATGTGATTGTTAATATTAAATACTATTTATGATGCATGTTTTTATTTTCTAGGTTTAGTTTAGTTTTGTTGATACTTGATTTGGTTGTAATTTTGTAGGTTGGTGCCCACATAAGAGAGTTTTGCATGAGGAAGATGATGGATACTTTATGGGATTTTCCCTTAGATGATGTGGAGATGGAGGTGATCAAGAGAGAAGGCCTAAGATATGTTAATTTCATAGAGATTCTACCTTGGGATAAGTATATGACTACTGCATTATATAAGAGATGGATGCATATAAATGCTAGTTTTGGCTATCTATGATTGAGATGATTGTTACATTAGAGGATGTATATCAAAATTTGTGGTTATTTATATCTAGTTAGTAGGACATATTATGGGAGGACACTAGTCTATAGGACATACAATAGGTGTCTAGTTATTTATTTTCTATGGTAGTAGGGATTCATTATATAGGGAGTCAAAGTGATATATTATATGCCTTGATTGTGATGGCTGATGTTCTATGATTACATAAATTCCTAGTTTTGTTTTTATATTCATTTATTATTGATTATGGGAGTATTGTCTTAATTTCCTATAGGATGCATGAGATAGTGTAAGACATTGATGAGCATATAACTATTCATTCTTGGGGTCGTATGATGCTCACTCATCGATAGAGAGATCTATATGGCTTTATTAGGAGATGTGTGGTGGGGTTATTAATGAATTGATGCTATTACACTATTTGGAATATGAGCACATAATTATGAGTAGGATAGTGGCACATACAAGGTGTGGTTGGGCTCATCCATAGTTGTTTTTAGAGAAATAAATAAGGATAGTGCATGCATTAAGGAAGATCACTATATAATGTCGACATCTACTAGACAGTTTAATAGTAGATGATATCATATGGAGACCTTATAGGGGATACCATGGGTGGTATGAGAATAGTAAAAAATGAGGTGGATTTAAGTTATTTGTTATATATATGATCATTGAGATGATGTATATGAGTGATTTCAATATGAGAGGGTCACCTAATAGTTTGGTATTGTGCAAGATGTGCTCCCAACACCTAGGATATGGTTGAGGAGTTATCATGATCTTGTAAGGCCAAGTAGTATGATGAGGCCATGTATTATTGAGATATATCCCATTCTATTAATAGATCATGATCCTAATATTGAGGTATCAGATATAGACTATGTGAGAGTGACTAAGGCCTATTTGTCTTTATGGAGTGACCACATATGGGCACCTTTATTTCCAAGAGGTGGGATGATTGTAGATGAGGTATTAGATGTAGAGCCCCTAAGGGATATTGATGGTAAGTTAAATAATATTTTTGTATCTTTTTTGTAAAGTTGATTATGTGTTTATATAATAGAATTTTTATTAACTATGTGGATACTTGTAGTTTTAAGAGATGATGAGTATATGAGGTTAATATTTAGTCATCACTATGTGAATTGACATAGCATATCCCTTATGATGTTGTAGAGGATGTATTGGTAGAGAGGGACACTAACGTTTCTGGGGTATATGCCCATTTTTTTGATCAAGATGTGATAGATACTGTAACATATACGTGATTGGGAACAAATAGAGATGAGGCATGTAGTGAGTTACATAGGCATACTATGCCCACACCTAATGCTCTAGGTGGGGCTAGTAGTCTAATAGTAGACAACTACATATGACTTAATCAAGAACATTCTAAGTGTATGGTTGCGTTTGTCATGTATCAGGAGATAGAGTAGGTGGATCCATAGATCAAGGTCACATATAGATAGTAGGGCATCTAGTTTTAGTTTTGATGTATCTAAGAGTGAGAGTGAGGGAGTTGGTCCCAATAATCATGTTCACATAATTGAGTGATGCACCATATTTGTATTGAAATGATGTTCTAATTAAATATATATAGATGTTTTTCTAATTTGGCATTATGTATTGGTAACTTGATCTTATTATATGGTATAAAATGTTATGTGTTAAATTAGTTTGATTGTTTGAAATGTTAATGTTTGTAATTTGTTTTGGTTGGCTTAAATTTAATTTATTTATATATGTTTTATGAATGTTTTAATCATATGTGTAGGAGATTAAGTTTTTGTATTTTATTGGTATATTATTTTTGTTTATATTTTATAAGATGTATATGTGTATAACTTGTGATGGTGATATGCCCTATTTGAACCTAAATGACATGGAGAACCAATGACCATATTACTCATTCTATTTTGATGTAGAAATAGACTATGAAATTAAGCTACCTTTGATTCACTGCTAGTATATGAATATGTAGAATTTGATTTAAAAAGATTGATTGGTTGAACTTCTAAATCTTCACTTTGAGTTGTATGATTTATTTCAAATATCTTAATCAATGTATGAGCTGAAATTAGGTTCTGATCTCTATAATTATTAACGTATATCTTTATTGGTGGTCAAATCAAAGCTATACTTTTTAGTTTGTATTTTTTCTAAAATATATTGATTGGTTTATGCACTAGAGGTGAATTTTTATCTCAATAATTATTTTCATAGATTTTTATTGGATATAGTACCAAAATTGTGCCCTTAGGATTTTAGTTTTTCCCAAATGTCTTGATTGGTGTACACACTAGAGGTGTGTTTTAGACTCTACAAACTAGTTTCCATCACTATTGAGGCTAGGGTGTATGGTACTACACATAAATGTCCATCTTATAACTCTTAGGTTTTGTACAATGAGTAAATAATGGTTCCTTAAAAGGAACATCCTATGATACCTTCATCATAGAGGAGTTTGATCTAGGAGAGTATGGTAAATGAGGTCTTAGTGCCCCCTATGTAAAATCTATGATTCCTCGAGTAACATATTGGTTGAAATAAGCTTGAAGTACATATAAATGATTAACTAAATGTCCATTTATCCAATTAAAATGATAATATAGCTTATGTGGTACTTGATGCAAATAGTGTGGTGGATGATGATTAGTATAAGGATGTGTGATCATCTTCCTATCTAATATTATAAGTATGAAGTCATAAGGGCATACCTTATCTAAAAAATATAACCCATATATGTATATCCTTATACTCACTATATAAGGTATTGTGTAGAGTGGTTCTTTTCCCTTAATGAGTGTCTTTATTAGTTGTTTCTATTCCACTAGTTTTTGAATTGGAATTCAAGTAGGATATTATACTAGATTAGATGACTGAGGTTGTAAGGGGTCTATAGCTAAATCTACCTTTGAATATGTAATTACTAATCCCAATTATGCCTATAATTTTATATTTACATTGAATATATCTCTAACTAATTTATAAGTTTGATATAATAATCTCTCATTGAGAGGATAGATTAAACTTCTATCAAAGATATAGTTTACTTCTAAATCTATTGGTTGATAAATTAGCTGATGCAAACAAGATTTGAATCATAGAATGTAGTAATATGTAGGCTCTATCTCATCCTGATGTAATGAATGTAATATCTCATGTGTGACTAGAGGTCCCTTATTCTATATGTAATTCTTGAGAAAGACTATCTCTAGCTCTTCATATATATGTAAATATCCACTAGGGATTATATGGTTAAACCAATGTAATGATTTTCCATTTAGGCACTTTGGAAAAAATTGTATTATTATTAACATATTTTCAATATGAACCTTAGATTTATCATAATCTTGAAGGTGTAAGTAACAATCTCCATGTCCATCAGATATAGGTAACATACATATTTAAAAGTTATGTGGTAACCTTGTACTTGAGATTATGTATGGAATAGGGTTATTATTTATAACATTAGAATTGGCCTGAGATTGGTATGTTTTATTCTCCAAAGTGATATTGTGTAGTTGTTATTAAAATCCACCCACATCATGTATTAAATAAATTATCACTAGTGAAGGTATATTATCATTATCAAGGGGTTCATTTAATTCTTGAATTTTATTATTTATTTTAGCCATTGGTAAATTGTATTGGAAAATCTTGTCTAGAAATGGTTGGTGTGATCTCAATAAATATTGAGGTGTGATATCTTGGACCTAATTAGAGGGAAATTACCTACCACCCTCATTTAGTTTTTTTTTGAGAAATAGGTTCTACTATAGTAAGGGGGGTTAAGGGGGATTCATTGGTATCTTTTATATTGTTAATTTGTGAAGGAGTATCACATATTAGTGGAATAGAAGGTACTTTATTCTCTAGTGAATGTAAGTTATGAACATAAGAATATGTGTGTGTGTGTGTGTGTGTGGTGTGTGTGAGAGAGAGAGAGAGAGAGAGAGAGAGATAGGAGAGAGAGAGAGAGAGAGATGAGAGAGAGAGAGAGAGAGAGAGAGGAGAGGAGAGAGAGGAGAGAGAGAGAGAGAGAGAGAGAGAGAGAGAGAGAGAGAGAGAGAGAGAGAGAGGTGAGAGAGAGAGAGAGAGAGGAGAGTGGAGAGGAGAGAGAGAGAGAGAGAGAGAGAGATGAAGTAGAAGGTTTAGATTATATGTCATATTCATCATAATCACAATAATCATCATTATCCCATGGTTCATCAAAAATAGAATTTAATTCATTTTTATTAGTAATATTAGAATAAGTATCATCCACATGCTCATTAATAGAAAGAGAAAAGGAATATTTTAACTTTTTACTACTATACAATGTATCATCATATGTAGGTGTAATGCAAGACATTTGTTCACTAGCCATTTTTGAAATACAAACATGATTATCACTTTCAATTTTGGAATCAAGTGAAGCATAATTATTAACCATGTTTTATTTTTCCACATTATGACATATAGGATAAGAGTTATAGACATGTATATTATCATTTTTTTTTGTAAAGAATAATTTCATTGATCTTGAAATGTGAATGAGGGTGATAAAGTAATTTCATCAACCTCAGTTTGTGCATTGTTAAAAGGTGTAATATCATTTGTACTTACTTTTTAAAATGTAATTGATAAGGGTAAAAAAGATGCATTAGTCATATATACTTTACTTGAATAATGAATACGTGATTTTTGTGTAGTGCACTTATATTTATTTAATTTGAATAATGAAATAGCAAAAGTAGTTGAAAATCTAGGATCACAATGGAATAAAACACTACCAAAAGGTTATTTTGGAATTACATTATTAGTTTGATTTTGAGGAGTAAGAGAAGATTGAGATGAAAGAGAATATGATGTATCTAATATGTCCTCATTTTCATTTTCATTTTCATACTCATAGTAATCCTCATATACATCATTATAACAATATTCATCATCATCATTATAAATGAAGTCATTATTATGTTGTAATGTACAATCTTGAAAATTAGTCCACTAATTATTATAATCATGAGATAAATTCAAGAGTTCATCAAGTGGATTAGGGGTATAATACTTTTTATATGTCATTTTAAACTTTCCCAAGAAGATAGTGTAAACAAGGAATGATGCAAGAGGTAGAATATAATCTAACATAAGTATGTGTGTAATGTTTGAATTTTTTTAAAAAGTTTGTAATAGAAAATAATATTGTGATCATAACCTTAATTTATAATATTTGTAAGTATATGGACCTAATAAGTGGATATAGGGTTTTAATTTAAGGTTGTGTTAAAAAATAAATAAATAAATAAATGAAACCTTAGTATAGGATTAATTAAATTAGCTAGGTTAGGTCAAAAAATATAAAATCAAAAATTTGTAACCCTAATTTAATGAAAAAGGTTTAGAGGAGGTAAACCCTAAGTAAAATTAGGGTTTTGAAGCATCATTCAAAGTAAGACAGGTTCACCAAATGTTTTAACCTTTTAAGATTTTACTATGTAAACCCTACTCTAGATTAAAGGGCTGAGTATGTTGCTAATCTAAAATAAAATTGGAAATTATAAATTCGATGGAAATTTTATAAAACATCAATTATAAGAAGAAAAAGAACTTATCTAGAGATACACAGAGTTTTTCATGGATCAAAGTACTAGAAATTATTGAGTAGATAGAGAAGTATTTCATCATTTAACTATTTATTGAGATCTATCTCTGGACAGTAGTGACCCTCTTAGAATAGTAGCACCATGTGACACTAGGTCTAATTTTTGACTTAATGTCCTTTCCATAATGAATATCTATAACTTTTATGGAAGTTATGGAAGCTTCTAGGTATCCTATAGGTGATTCTGTGTCTCTTGGGGGCTCATCTGTGTCACTATTTTCATTGAATATTCTAAAAAAATGTAATGAATACATCAAATGAAAAAATTAAAGTAAAAATTTGATTATGGGATTTTATGATTATAAAGACCAGAAGCCCTATTGTCCTTGCTACTATGTACATTAACCCCAATGCTAGGAGTCTCAGATCTCATGTATTTCTCCCTTAGGGAACATGCACCATCAATATGCATGGTATACTATAATAATTTTTTTAGGCCCATCTTTTAATAAGCATAAAAATGTTTAGGTGTGAAATATGAATAGTATGTATAGTGTTTGAGCTATACTATTGGTTGATTATATGTAAATAAGTGCCAAAATAGTAAGTGTTAGATGTAAAATTCCTTGTGAGGCTCTTTATATATGAGGATAATTTTTTGAATATAATACCTTATTTTTTGGATGAAAATACATGAAAAATATATAAAAATATAAGAGAAGGGTCATGAAGGGTTATGACTAAAACATGAGTAAAAGGGCCTATTGGACACTAGAGCCACAAGTGGACACTAGGGCCATGTGGAACTACTATCTTGAAAATGGTGTTAATGTCCTAAGGCTATGAATAGAGAAAACATTAGGGAAGATAGGGTAAGGGCCCTTGGGACTTAGAAAAGGTGACCTATGACTATTGGGAGTGTTGAAAATAGGGAAAATAAGTCATAAAAAAGATTGAAAGACACAAAATGACCATGTAAACAAGGACTATAACCATCACTAAGACCCTCATGTGAAATATCAACAAAAGACATAGTACTTGTGGTTGCTTGAACAAATTAGGGTGTTTAGAGGAAATATGTAACTAATTAATATAGAGATATATCCCTTATTATGTGTTTATGAACATATAATAATTTATCCCCACATTTGAGGGCCTTCTTAGTGAACTCTACATGAAGGAATCACATGAGAATGAGATGTATGGAATATACATAAAGGAAGGATTTTGATAGCATAACCTATAAAATTAGTAGACAAGGTTAATTACATACACCCTTTGAGGAGGAGTTATGGTTGATTCAAGAAAAAATGTGCACTTTGTGTGAAGGACATAACATATTTAGAATACAAAGCTCAACACAAAATTGAGCCTGAATTTATCTACACAAATTATAACCTTGTCAAGATTGAGATTCATTTTACCTATTATTAGTAAACAATATTTCATCCACATGTAGAAAGGACTGCAATAAAGTGAGGAGGGTGTGAAGATATCCATCCAATGGATATGTATGGAAGAGTGTGCAATTTTAACTTGTCACTAAAGAAATAGAAACCACCTTGAAGGACAATAAAATAAGGAAATCAATAGACAAAAATATAATAGTGATTATATGTAGCATTGTAAATGACTTGATCAACTTGTAACCCTGAATGGACATGTAATGATGAACTATTATATAATAAATAGAGCATTATTTCTATGATTTTGAATTATTAATTGGTTTATGATAAAAAAAAATGTTATTGTTGTTAACGTATATTATTTATGGCTATAATAACTATTAATCCATATTTAAAATTAATAAGATAAATGTATAAGACAATTAACCAGGACTTATAAGCAATGCATATGATTCATTGATATTTTTTTGGGTCCCTATTTTAATTAGACCTAGGGATGTGTGGGTTTAAAAAAATTATATAATAATATAAGTAAATTATTAATTATCATAAGGATCTAATATTAGTTAGGAAATTATCAATTATAAATCCAAAATTCTTATATTTTTCATAATGGGCATGTATACAAAAATATTAGAATAAGATAAGAAACTATCAATTAGGAAACATATATTATTATTTTTATGAATATAAGAATATAGGTAATGACCCATTAGGAAGCCAATATTCTTATGTTGTGTCATTTGGGCACATGTATATTCTACCCAAGAGTCTCATAATATAAGAAATTATCAATTAGGAAGACAATATTATTGTAAACTTTTATAGAATGGGATGTGCCCATTCTACAAAGGAATATAAGAATATGGGCACACATAACAAATATTAGATATGATAACATGTAGAAATTAGGATCTTAAATATTGAGGGCAACCCTCTAATGTTTGATATTAAAACTAATGACTTCTCCTAATGACGAGATACCCTTGGCATCCATGATCATAGAAAATATTGAAACCTAGTTTTCATCAACTTATGAAAAGGTTAGGGATCTATAAAGCCTATTTATCAGGGCCATGGTGATGAAGTATCTAATAATAATTCAATAATTATAAATTATTAGGAAGACAATACTCTTATCTTTTTTACAATGGGCATGTATCCATGATAAAAGAATAAATTATGAATACTATTATAAGAAATTATGTCTTCTTTATTGACCCAATAGCTTGGTTGATCTAAACTAAAGTGGATTTTATTTAAAAAAAGACAAAAAGGAGAGAAAGGTAAGTCATAAAATATGGGTGCTCTATGATCTAATTGAAGTCTAAACCATTCCAAGTTGACTTACTATAGAATATAGTGATGAAAACAACATAAATCAATATCTATTGTGAGTTAGTTGTAAATAACTATAATGTTTTTAACATACACATATTAAAATTTTATAAAATACAAGATAAATAATCAATATTAGTTAAAATAGATAACTACTAATTCTAACTAGGAACATGCACAAAAATAAACCACTTCATAATGAAAAAATGGGAAGGATTTCATAAAGATATTAAAATCAACATGACCTGTATTCTTTACTTGTGTAATCTACACAAGATATTAATAATATAGGCCTATTATTTTCATATTATTCATATTGAATTTATTTATAATGTGAATGTGCTCATTATACACAAGTCTATAATAATATTATAAAAAAGTGGCCAATAATAATGGATGTTTATGTTATTATATCAATCATATGTCAAGACTTTATAGGTTCAAGTAATAACTATCCATTCAAAAATATTATGATCTAATGACTAATATGTCTAAATAGTTTATTTTTACATGGTTTAAAAACATGTTAGATTTCAATCATCATCATGATATATTTAAACTGAATAATTTTTACTAAGTTTTTAAAATATGAATTATAATGGTTGTTGTTGGTAGTGCTCCCTACCAAAATATTTTAGTTATTGAAGGTGAATTAGACTAGGAGAAATGAGATGTGGAGTGGTTTGTATAAATATACTCTCCATATAAATATCACAATGGAATTTGGTTATTTCATTCCCTATCAGGATAACATCAAGTAGTTGGGATACTGATAAACATGAAATGCATTTCATATAATATAAAAGTGTTTAGGTAGACCACATAAACAACAATGACTGCTTATCCCAAAATATTCAAATGGAGCTAGATGTTCCATTATATATAAGAAATTGCATAGCTCATTTGACAAAAACATCAGAAATATTATTTTAATTCTTATAGTTATAAACTAAAATTGTGACAACATTAGAATCAAAACTAGTGAAAATAATTGTACTAAAATTAAAATAAAATTCAAAATATGTTATCAATATGCATTCACTTCATCTGGAACCAACCAATTTACTATGAACAAAGAATTAGGGAAGAAAAATTTTCATTTAAAAATGTTTACATATATGAGGAGGAAACTATTATCAAAGATGGGAAAAGAAACTTGAGTATCACACTACCAAGAGCTAAGGGCATCTACAAAGGATAAAAATATATAGAAGAAAGATAAGAAGGAATTTAGTAAAGTTTAATATTAAAAATATCAAGAGATTCAAACATTGATATTAAATTGAAAATCATTCAAGATTGGAGTTGAACGCTACCACCAAGATATTCCTACATACCAGTACCGATCCCTTGATCTAGCTAATGTTTGTAGAATGGTTAGCTCAATGTTGTGTAATCATGTGTCTCTTTGGTATGAGGAAATATTGATTCCATTTAGAAACATAACTAGTGATATATTGGAAAATGAGATGTAACATGAATTATAGGATCAAGATACTAACCTCTACATCATTGATGGATAATATACCATTGCAACTATGCATATTATTCTAAAAAACTATGAGTTTGATTCTTCTCATCACAAAATAAAACAAATATTAGTTAGTATCATTTTTTAAAAAACCACAATAGAGTAGCTAATAATTATCTTCAAAAAAATAAAATGTGGCCAAAAAATGGATTCCAACAAAGTTAATTGACCAGTTGAACAAATGCAGGGCATTCTGGACCATGGAAAAAAAATACAATGCCTTGATTTAGGCCATGATAAGATAATTTTTTTGAAAACACCTAAAATATTTAATTAAATTCAACTAATAATAAAATGAGAAAAAATAATAATTTAATCACTCTATATGTCTAATTAATATAAATTGATTTTACATTTTCATATAATCATTTGAAGAAGAGACTATGAATATTTTTGAACAAAAATTTAATAACCTTGGTGATAAGTTGTCATTTTTCATTCTTCCCATTGACATATTGGAAAAATGGGTTCTAGTTTTTATCTCCACATAAATTATGGGATGGATTGCAACCCTAAGAAAGATACTAACTTGGATATTAGTCTAAATTCATTAGATAAATTTACAAGTCTATTTAGAGGTACATGGGTATGATTACGAAAGAATTTTATGTAGTCGTAGACAAAGTTATGAGTGGAAATATTTGGATAAAGATGATTGTTGACCCTATATTGAAGTTAAAAACTTTAAGTTCCTATTAAAAAATAGTGAAGGAGAATAGAGTCTCAATGGTGAAAATTATAAACTATTTTAATTCATTAGTTCTTGAAGAAGTAGCTATGTTGGGGTGTGATGCATCAAATGTGGTAAAAAATTTCAAATGCATGGAACTCACTTTGTTCAACTCTATGAGTAATTTTGAAATGCAAATTAAAAAATAAAAATAAATCAAATAGGGAAAAGGATCCATAGAAAAATACAATATAATATGACAATATCAAAGTATTCCATCGACCTCTTGAAACTATATGTATTATTAGTTACTAAAAATTATCAAGCCAGGGAGGAAGATAATTATGAGTTCACATGTCAGTTTCCTTTTCATTTAAATTGGATAGAACATTGGGAACATTAGAACACAATATTTATCTTATTCCAAATGTGGTTATTCTATATTTTTCAATGTCATCACTAATGTCATGCAAAGTGGTATTATATATCTACTCTCTTGCATTGGGTCTAGTGAGATGAATCATGTGTAAATATTTCTTGCTCTAGTAATAAAAAATTAATTATTCCATAATTTTTAATGAACATAAATAAAAAAGGATAAATAAAATAATGAAATTATTTCCAAATGATATTAGAATATTTTGAATAATTAATTTTATTTTGATGGACTATTGGTGGTATTTAGCATTTATGGTGTCCATGATTCAAAATATAGAGTTAATGAAGAAGTGGGAATAGAACTCGAATAGTCACACACTAAGCCCTTAAACACTATGAGGCCAACTGATAATGTGATTTTATTATCATAAAAAACTTTCAAGTATTATAGATATGTCAATTTTAGGGACCACATGTTATCAAGATGAAACATAGATCCATCCCCTGTTTTAGAACTTTATGATGGCACAAATGTGATACAAGTTACCACAAATTTAAAAATGACTTCAGTGATATACATAGTGGAATATACAAAGTAGGAGATGATACTTAAATAATAATTCAAACATATTATGACATCCCTAGGTATGTATGTGGTTTGATAATTATATCATTAAATTTGCATAGTTACACACTAAATTATTTTCATATTTGAAGTCAATTCTTTAGATTATAAATTATAAATACATAATATATTAATGACTATTGAATTATCTACATTAATATATTTATGATATGCACATCCCCCAGCCTTGGATATTAGACTTATCAATGCATTTGAGAAGTTATAGATGGCCAACCATTCTAAATAATTTTGAATTCCCATTCTAAACTTGTATATTTCACGTTGGTAGAAAATTTTAAGTCATTACAAAAAATGATGAATGTAGATGATGAATTAAATGAATACTCAAAATCAACTCAAGGGGAGACAAGTAAATAAATAGAGGCCACAACTAATTGATAAGATTAACTTCAATAAAACATGTAATTGGATATGGTAAACACATCATCTGCATCAGAGTATGCATCAACAGTTGTTATACTTGGCTCACAAACATGTATTAATTATTAATGAATACTAAATTATTCAAAAGTTAATGATTAAGTAAAAGTATAATTATTTTTATTATGCTTTTCAAGCATTAAATAATTATGATTTTAAATTCTTGTATATAATTGAATGGTGATGATTTACAATCTATGTAAATTCTTAGGAATGTAAGTAAAACATTAGCTGACATATTACAATAATAACATTCACAAATAAATTAAATGTAAAATTGAATCTCAAAATTATTATTTATACATAGCATCCAAAAAACATTTTCTTGTTCTCAAACTATAAGTATTGATAATTCAAAATAATAATTCAAAAAAGAATAACATTACATTCTATGTCAACAACATGTAGATACAACCAAGAGGATATTTGACCTAGTTTTTAATGGTTGTATCTCCAAAATTTCATTTAGAATTTTGGTCTATGTATAATATATATGTAAACATAGGAAACATTTCAATGAAACTACTTATAAATGTTAAAGTAGATGCACATCCTTTATTTTTTTAAGGTTCTAAGCATTACAAAAAAATGTAAAAATATTTATTAAGAATTTAGACATGGTTTGGAAGAAACATGAGATTTTTTTAATCATAAAAAACTATTACAATCAACCTATTAAACAAAGGTGTACCTCAAGAAAATTGTATTGTTAAAATGAATTTTTTAATATAAAAAGAGTTTAGAATTAGAAAAATAATTCATGGTGACATTGTTTACATGATAGCCTTTATTAGAGATGTAGTTGATGTAAGAATGTTTTTAAAATAGTATCCAACTTTATATATGATAAGAGTTGAACCAGAGAATAAATGAAATAGAGTTTGCACTACTTATATAAATTAAATCTTATGAGCATTTTTAAAATTGTGTTACTATTTGTTGTTAATATTGATTCTTAGTATGATGTTTTTTTCATATTTGATTTAATTATCAAATAGGATTATTAAATATACTTTAAATTTAAAGAAAAATAGTTTTTGTACTTTTCCATAATTTTTTATATTATTTTTTAAGTTATTATGAATAGTCACGATTTTTTGATAAATAGTGACTATTGAAAAAATGAATTTTTCCCAAATAAATTTTGTTACTTTGATTTTTTCCCCAAACATTTTTGTAACTATGAATTTATCATAAATAACTAAATATTAAAGGTAAATTTATATAATAGGTGTTCAACATAAACTATCACAATGTTTTCAATATATTTATTTTAATAAAGTATTCATAACTCACGAGTTGTGGAAAATAAATCTTGTATTAATTGACTATTTTTGATATTATCATTCCACATGGAAATTGGTTGTTGATATTAGGAGTAGGAGTGTTATTTGGATTTATAGGGACCACTAAATTTGATCATTGACCAAACATAATAACTTTTCATATTCATGTTACTAATACTTCAATCACATATTTAGCCTTCTCTTATTGAAGATTTCAAGGAAACCTTTTGATAATAGGTTGTGGTTTACCTAATTTAACTCAATTATAATTTATTTCATTAAACACTTTGAATGGATATGAAATGTGGAATTTGTTTTTATATCAAGGATATCTCAATGTGAAATTAGTGAAAATTTTATCAAATCTAAGAAAGGAAATATTATGGTAGCATAAATTAAAACATGGTAATGGTTATAGAAAGGTACATGTACTTTTATGGTATAAATAACATATTATTCATATGCTATAAAACATGATTTGTTTGTGATAAAAAAGAATTGATTTCATTTAGATTACCTCCAAGCTAGAAATTTGATGGCACATTACATTTTGATAGGAAAATATGAACACACTTATGTACATGGTTAGATTATGTGGGGGTGGACCCAAATATGCATCTCTCTTTGAAAACATACAAAAAAATAATTAACAACTTTGATTGAGTTATGTTGATACTATTAAATAATTTTTATTTGTTACAATAAGATATATAAACAAATGTAAGAGTGTTTGACTAAATTTTATATTGAGAGATGGAATTATTTTGAAGTACAAAAGTGATTGTTACAACTTATAAAATATTAATAAATAAATTACATATTATATGGAAGTCTATTAATTTTATAGTTAATATTTGAAATTATTTCTATATCTATAAAAAAGGAAATTAATTTTTTAAATATCAATAACATTTTCCACCTATTAAGTTGAATAATTAATTTATAAATAATGAGATAGTATTTTCACTCAATTTATAGTAAAATATTTTAAAATGGTGACATTAGTCTACAATATAAACCAAATTTTCACTCTCATATTAAACTATTTTGATGAAGTTAAAATAAACCTAAACCTAAACAAATTTGACTATTTTGATGAATTTAAATTATAACCTTTGTATATAAAATGGATTATATAATAGTCATTAGGAATTATCTTCTGTGTCACTATATCATTTCGTATAATCATATATTTATCATAACATTTCCAAATTGTGAATGACAATGTATCTCATTCAACTCTATGTAATAGTTTCTTATAAAAATATGGGTTTGACGGGATCCACATATCTTGTTTTTATTATGTTGCATCACTCTGACCCATATCAATTCATAGTGTCAGTGAGATTATTCAATAGAGTATTTATCATATTAAATACAACACTATGGAAGCTTAATATTAAAAAATAGCATTAGACATCCATATACATATTTCATGACAAATAATGTACGTAAAAATAACCCATGAACATAAACACAATGATTTCCCATGAACATTAGGTGTACTATGGTGTTAAATGGATGACATGTGAGGATTTCCCATGTGCACAATTTAGTGGGTGTATGAAAGTACACATGGAAATATTAAACTAAATTAGGCCTCCTAGAACTCTAATAACTTTGAAAAATATAAGTGTATGAAAAAATGTGGTTATATGCGATTGGATCAGGTCTCCTAAGTCTCTAACATCTCTAAAAACTCTGGCTATATGAGTACATGTGGAAATATTTGATTAAATTTTGTGTGTATGAGTACACATTGTGATAGCTAATTAGATATATCCTGTCAATACTCTAACAACTCAAGCTCCAGGGAGGCTCAAAATGAACTCTAAGACTGAGACTCTAGGATTTGCCTATCTTCCATATTTTATATTATGAAAATATAACTTTTAAAAAACATGGAAATAGTCTTCTCTTCAAAACCAACAAAATATGAAATATATTTAAATAAAAAATGGGAATTTATCATAAATTTAATAAAAAATTAGAGAGTACAATATGACATATGCTTAATATTTATAAATTGGATGAGGTTAAGAATGCACTCAATAAAATGGATTTTTTTTTTCATTGTAAGAATTATTTTTATTTATCATGATCACATAAATGCCCTATACTATGAATAACTACAAACTATAGATATCCAATTCCTGTGACTATTATGTTGTAATTTTCAATCTAAGTAATATTCTATGATAATGTATAATATGGGCCAAAATCATTAAAATGTGCTAAATGGTTTATACTTTTCATTTATAGGTGCCAATTTAGGATAATGTATCCTTGAATGGGGAAATACATTTTATGTGATTATTATATTTTCCAATTCACAATTTAGGCCAAAATCACTAAAATGTGCTAAGTGGTTTGAACTTGTCATGTACATGTGCCAATTTATACTAATATATCCCTAAATGGGGAAATACATTTTATGTGATTATTATATTTTCTCAAATCACTTTGATTCAAATTAGGACCATGTAAAATAAAACTCTAGACCATGGAATTATTCTAATTCATCAACACACATCATGTGTATGTGTTATTTTGCATCCATACTGATCTAATTAGGGTATTATTCTAGATGCAATACACACCTTCTTATGATTATACTCTAGTCAAATTACAACTTAGTAAAATGACATTTGGACAAGGTTGATTATGTGTACAATAGATTTCTAAAGAATTACAAAAATTAATTAAAACCACTCAACCAAATTAAATCAAATTAAGAGCCTAAGTGAAAAATCCATGGATGTTATTGAAAATCTATTTATTGGAAATGTATTCCTCAAATATGCATCATCTCATGACATCATCAATGGGATACATCCATAAGCCATTAATTAAACAAATATCAGGATTAAGCCTTCTCATTACTCATTAATGCCATGTTCTTTCAAATATTTATGGTTTGTCCCTCTAAAATTGAATCAGTTCATGGCCACACATCTTGATATCAATATGGATGGTCATGGATAATCCTAATTTTTTTTAGAAAGCTATAAATACAAGGCTTCACCATTGATTAAGAGAGCCTAAATTTTGTAATGTTATAATGCATAATTGTCTTCATAAAGCTTCACCTATTTTCAAAAATTGATCAAACTCATGATCCTAAGCTATTGGTGTAATATGAAATGATGGAGGAGCATGCTACTCATCATTGACAAAGACTTAAAACACCAAATTTGGGAGAAAACATGTATTTTGGATACTATTGGAAGGATGGATGTTATTTGGAAAGTTTGGTAGTATTCCTTCTTTAAATAGATCTTAGAATTCATTTGAAACACCCCATGATGGATTGGGATTGATGTTTTATTATCTATATTATTCTTTGTTCATATTTTTTAACTAACACATGGACTAAATTATCTTGTAATCATAATCTACATTTTGGTATGCTCGGTAGGACTTGCACCTCACACAAGTCTTAATAATTTCTAATTTTTCATTTAGACCCTCTTTGGAGGTTGTTTTGTACTTTTTTCTCTCATTTTGCATTTCTGTGGTTTTTGAGATAAATGATGGGATCAATGTATAAAATGATAGGGTCACTCTGAAAGTCAGAAAGATAAACCTAAACATTAATGAGATCTCCCTGTGAAATGGAGGGAATGTATCCATGAATGGAGGGATCAATTTTATACACTTTTTATCTACCCATGTGTTTTATAGGATTGGTGATATTGCACTGTGAATCGATGGGATTACTCTATATAATGATGGGAATACACTATATATCAACAAGATAACTCTATGGATTAGTGAGATAAACCTATGAAATAGTGAGATCATTCTAGAATAGAAAATGATAGATGACTATTAGTTTATTTTAATCACTTTTTATCATTTCAACTGGATTACCCTGTGCTTTGATAAGTTTTCCTTGCTAATCAATAATATCACCCTATCAAATTACAAGATCATAAACTAGTATTTTCTTTATTTTATCTTTCCATGGGATCACTCTATGAAATAGAAGGAATTCATTAAATAATGATGAGATCACTCTATGGAATAGTGAGATTGACCTGCGTAAGAAAATAGAGACTTAAAACAACAAGCTAAAAGTTTTTGTTAATAATTCACACCTAAATTTAAAAATTCTAACATCTTCTTTACAAGATTTAATACATTTAGTCTCCATTTCAATAATCAAGGCAAATGCAAATTTCATTCATACTTCATTTTGTTGCCTTAAAATGAAATCTCACATTATCTAAACACTCTTAAGAGTTCTATTTTCATGCTTATTTATTGAAGTTGTTTATTTTTTTATATCAAAATGAGTATTGTGTGTATGATCTCCCCTCATCCCCTTTAGGTAACTTGGGTGACCAAAATAAATCATTATTTTCATTTTTTGACTCATACAAAGGTATGAAAATAAAGTCTCTAGGGCCCTCCTTAAATCTATATGGTTTGGGTGATCCTAAAATGACCATAAAGACTTTTCACTTGTCTTTATTTTTATGCACTTTGGCTTATAAGTGGGAGTTCATAGCCTCCTCATAGGTTTTTTAGGGAATAATTAACCTAAAAAATCATCTCAAAACATCATTTCAACCGCACTCCATGATGGGTTATATAAATTTAATTGGTTAATTGTTAAGATGGTAGTGATGAGGCCAAGATATGCCCAATAAATGTATAACAAATGACCTCATATTACTCTCTCTTTCTATTAAGTTTGATTGCATTTTTAAACTTTTATTTTGATCTGATATGAGTTAGGATGTGATTATCCATCTTTTGTTGATTATGATTCTAACATTTTAAAAGACCTATAATTCCTAACAAGTGTGTTCAAAAATTCTAGTTTTTAAATAAAATAGGTCATCATCAGGATACAAAACAAATATGAAGTGGATTGCATGTTTTTGGAAGCATTGGACTCAATTCAGATTACTTCTGGAACATACAAAATCTATTCTAAAATCATCACAGTTAGTTTCAAAACCTATAAAATCTATTCCAGAACCATCATAGTTAGTTCTAAAACTCCACCATACTATTTCAAGTTGTCACATTTTTGGACTTAGCTCTGAAACTCTATATTTAGCTCTGGTAATCCTATAGATAAGCTCCAAAACTTTTGCGGCTAGATATGGAACTGAAGAGGATCTATTCCAAACAGTCGGTGATCTGTCAGATCAATGATCTCATTAAATTAGGAATAGATTCCCAATTTTCCAAAATTGTAGAATCAAGACATTTATCACATAGCTGGACATCTAGCTACATCTTGATTCAACATCTATTCTGGGCATGATTCAGTTCCATCGTATCTATGAAATAATTACAGCCATAAAAGCATTTATATATACAGACCTAGGAATTTAGTAAAAAATATAGATATAGAATATAGAAGATAGAGAAAATCATTGAAGAATAGAGAGATAAAGGATAGATTAGTACATTTGTAATATAGAACATTTTATCAATGAAATAGCCATTTCTATTTTGAAAGCAAATTATATTCTTCAAATCCTATTCTAGGTAGTGCAAGGGCCGACTCCTCCAAATAATCAAGATCTTCATTTTTGTTGGTATTTATATTTCTATTCAAAAAATTAAATAGGTAACTCTGTTAAATTTATAAATGCTTCCAACTCCTTAAAGTTAATATTTGTTGTAAATTTGTTCCTACAGGTGTTTTAGATTAAATTTTCATTTCTGCAATGTGTATTTGTTTCTAGCAATCAATTTCATTTTTGCAATGTGTGTTTATTTACAGCAATCAATTTCATTTCTACAACATGTGTTTATTTCTAGAAATCTATTTCATTTATGCAACATGTGTTTATTTTTGGTAGATTTACATAGTTTTATTCCAATAAGGTTTTAACCAAGAAATCCTTAAGACATTAAAAACCTCTCAAAAAAAATACAAATACCTCCATTCAATTATTAAATCGCTACGATTCTTCTTGTTGCATATAGCTTTAGACACAACCCTGGTTAAATATGACATCAACAAAAAGTTAATTAAATGAAGGGGATGATGAAACCCATCATTTTTAGCACCATTACCAGGGAACACTAGTTGGAATTTTCTAACTAGGTGTCAACAAGAGCAACAATCATTAATTTAGTAATTAAAGAAAATTTCCCTAATTTATGAGTAGACCACAATATTCCAAGGGTAGATTTCTCCCCAAAATATCTGAACAAGAATTTCCATCATCCTCTAGTTTAAGAAAGGATGTTGAGCAAGAATTGGAGGCACCATTATCTCTTACAAGACAAGAAGCAAAATTGCTATCTTTAGAATTTTTGGATCAGTCACCAAAATGAAGTAAAACCTTAGGGAGGATGATTATTTCTCAAGATCCATTGGGGGAAAGTTTTGATTCTCAATTGATTAGTCAACCCCCTACTCCTGACTTTTCACCATCCCCAAAATAAACCACATACCACATTGATTGGGAGAAGGGATTATAAAATACTAGAGAGATGGAACGAGAAGATAGAAGAGAACCTAAGATAACCTTTACATATCCCATTCAGATTGAGGATGATGAAACCACTATGAAAAGCATTTCACCTGCACACTTGCCCATATTTAGAGGAATGTCATTTGAGGATCCTGACCAATTTTTGTTTGAGTTTAAAGTACTATGTCAGACTTATGATTACAAGATAGATAATCAAAAATTGAAGTTGTTTCCATCTACCCTAAAGGATGCAACAATGAGGTGGTTTATGGGATTAACATCTAATTCTTTTACCAATTGGGAAAAAATGGAAATATCTTTCTAGACAAATATCAAGATTATTGTAGAGGAAGAAATTGAAAGGAAGAAGTTTTCAAAATCAAACAGGGAGAAGATGAAAATATGGAAGATTATTTGGACAGATTCCTCTTTGTGAGTAAAAGATGTGGATTTTTACTTCAAGAAGATTTAAATAAAATTATTTTTCTCAAAGTTCTGGATGATGAATCTAGGGAAACCCTTGATTTAATTAGTGGAGGAAACATTGCTCAATTAAGGATGGATGAAATCATAGCAATTTGTAGAAACTATCCAAGAACAAGGGGTGGACCTAGAAAGGGGAAAATGGTTAAAATTTTGAATCTGAATATGAAAAAATTAATGGATGAATTGGAAAACTTTAAAACAAGCATATTAGTTCAATTAACCTCCAACATGGATGTATTGAAAGCTAAAACAAATGCCCAACTTGAACCATTAGCCATGTATTATCCTAAATGCAGGAAGAAGCATGCAATAAGGGAATGTCCTTTGGATAAAATGGAAGTATGTCTTGTCTGTGAATCTAAATAACATGATACTCATTATTTTTCTCTTTTTTCACTCATAGAAAATTATCTCAAATAAACCAATATATCATCCACCACAAAAGAATTAAATTTTGTTCAGAGATAACCTAACCAAGGACAATTTATGCTAAGACCAGCTCCTTATCCTTGGATGATGCCATGGGTAGCTCAAATAGTACCACAAAGTTGGGGATAGCTACCTTGGGCCTCTCAACCCACATGGCATCCTCAAGATTGGGCAAGTCAATCTTGGTATACTCAAGGACACCAGCAACCTTGGGTTGGTCAAGGAAATCCTTATGCTTGGCCACAACCTAGATGGAGACCTAGCAGTTATGTGCAAAGAAAAATATATCCAAATCAGAACCAACAAGCCATAATGAGACCTCTAACACAAAATCCATAGATTGAAAACATAGTCCAAAACCAACTTCCAACACAACTAGTAGCAAACCCAAGAAACAAACAAATAACTCCTGTATACAAAATAGAACCAGAAAAATTAGCTGATTTAAATAGAATGGATTGTAAAAAAATTCAAACTAGATATGAAAAAATAGTTAGAAATCCACCTATTATAATCACTAAGATGACAAAAGAAGCTAAAACCCCTAGCCAAGTTACACCTAAGGAAGATGACAAAGAAAAAGATAAGGAACCAAAAAAAATTCTACTGAGATTCTATTTTTAGAAAGACTTAAAGAAACCATAAAACTTAAGGAATCTAAATTGGTGCAGGAACTAAGAAGATTAAATATTGAAATACCATTGTTACAAGCAATTAAGGATATTCTAGAGTTAAACAAGTTAATCAAATTGTTATGTTTTAAAAAACCTAAAAGAACTAGTACCCTAGGACTATTCAGGTAGATGGGAAACTTGGTGATATATTAGTAGGAAAACTCTTACTACCTAAATATGGAGATCTTAGAAGCCCTGTTATTTCTATTTGTATAGGGAATAAGGATATACATTGGGTGCATCTATCAATGCAATGATAGTGGACACTTTGAAAACATTACCATTAATAGGCATACAACCTACTAATACCATATTGTAGATGGTAGATCAGTCTATAGTAAAACCATAAGGAGTTATTGAAGATGTGGCAGTAATGGTGGAATCATGGGAATATCTAGTTGACTTCCTTATATTGCAGACAAAAGGTAAAATACTTGGTTATCCCATTAGTTTGAGGAGACCATGGTTAGCTACAATTGATGCCTTAATTGATTACAGGTCAGGTGATATGACTATTTCAAATGGTAAGAATTCTAAGCAAATTTCATTATATCCATCTACATGACCTTTTATTGATAATCAAGTGAAATTATCAGTTGGTAATCCTGATATTAATGAGAAAAATCTATCTTCTTTGGCTATGATAACATTGTAAGATCATGTATAGGAAATAGATGATATAGTTAATCCTTCATTAAATGAACATCAATCATCATTGGAGTAGACAAGATTAGTTCCAAAACCATCACAGTTAGTTCTGGAACCATCACAGTTAGTTTTGGAACCATCACAGTTGGTTCTAAAACCACACTAATTCTCTATAAATCAAGATAACTTCACTCCAGAGGAATGCAATTTCTCTTGGGGAGAGGAAAGATCTATAGCATCAACTTTATAGATATTAGAAGATGGTGAAGAATTTTTGTAAAATAGTAGTAACGAGGAGTTTGACCTACAACAAGATAAGTATCATAACTCTTCCTATTGTCCTTTGTCCAGCATTCTGCCTCTAGGAAATTTCAGAGATGTTGCTACATATCATATATTGTTACCACATGCCTGTCCACTAAACACCTTAATGGAACCCTTTCAACAAATCAATTCATCATATCCTAGAACCAAACATGTTGAGATTTAACCAAGATTTTTTTTGAATATTAATAGTTGGTTAAAGAATGATGAAGAAGTCAAACTATTTGATGTTCTGAAGGATCATACTAAAGAATTTGATTGGGACTATAAAAATGTGAAGGGAATTCATCCAAGTATCTACACCCATCACATTTATACTAAAAATATTAGACCAGTTAGGCAACCTCAGAGAAGGATTAATCCAGCCTTAAGGGATATAGTCAAACAAGAAATTGAAAAACTATTACAAGTAGGTTTTATCTACCCTATCTCAGATATCCAGTGGGTGGATCCTCTTGTAATTGTCCCTAAAAATAATGGAAATGGAGAATTTGTGTTGACTATAGGGAACTGAACAAAGCCACCTTGAGAGATTATTTTCCTTTACCATTCATATATTGGGTCTTAGACAACCTTTCAGGTAAACAATACTTTTTTTTCTTAGATGGATTTAATGGATACAATCAAATCAAAATTGTTGCTAAGGATTAGGACAAAACCACATTTACTTGTCCATGGGGTACATTTGCTTATAGGGTATTGCCATTTGGACTATGTAATGCTCCAGTAACCTTTTAAAGAGCTGTATTAGCAATTTTTGTAGACCTAACAAATGACTGTGTGGAGGTATACATGGATGACTTTACTATGTATGGAGATACATTTGATGATGCCTTAAAAAATTTGGACAAAGTATTAATAGGATGTGAACAACATCACTTGTATCTTAGTCATGAGAAATGTTTGATGATGGTTTATGAAGGGATTGTACTAGGGAACCATATTTCAAAAAGAGGAATTCAGGTTGACCAAAACAAAATCAAGATTATTTCAGACTTGCCTATTCCTCAAACTCCCATAGATATCAAATCATTCTTAGAACATGCTGGATACTATAGGCATTTTATCAAGTATTTTAGTAAAATTTCTGCCCCCATGTTTAAATTGCTTACCAAGGATTGTGAATTTCTTTGGGATGAATAGTGTCAACATGCTTTTGAAGAAATTAAAGAGAAATTAGTAATTGCCCCAATATTGTATGGACCTAATTGGGAGAAACCTTTTCACATCCAAATTGATGCCTCAAATACCTCAATTGATGCAGTTTTGGGACAGAGAGATGAAAACGGAAGAATGTATGCTATTTACTATCTTAGTAAAAATATTACTCACACTGAAAGAAATTACACTACCACTAAAAAAGAATTTCTGGCTGTGATTTATGAAATCAATAAATTTAGACATTACATTATAGGGTAAAAAATATTTGTACATATAGATCACTCAACAATTAAGTATTTAATGAACAAATAGTGGTCAGAGGTAGAATAATTAGATGGTCATTACTTATACAAGAATTTGATATTACCATTTTGGATAATCCAGGCAAATCTAATGTGGTGGTTGATTTCTTTTCAAGATTGACCAGTACAGGGGAGCAGGATCAAGTCAAGAATAACTTTCCAGATGAATAATTGTTTGTTATTTCAGATAACACACCATGGTTTGCTGATATGGCAAGTTATCTTGAAATAGAGAAGTTTCCTCCTTTCACTAAAAAATAAATAAAAAAAATTAATCAAAACTAGTATGCAGTTTAAATGGTTAAATGGAATGCTATTTAAATGTGGTCCTGATTTGGTTTTACGTAGGTGTGTAAGAGAAGATGAAAATTTTGACATCCTCCAGGCATGTCATGATGAACTAATGGAGGACACTATTCATTGAAAATAATAGCTCACAAGATACTTAGCACTGGTTACTAGTGGCCATCTCTATACAAAGATGTGAAGAGAAATATCAGGCAGTGTGATCCTTGTCAAAGGATGGGATAGCCAACCATTACCAATGAAATGCCTCTACAACCACAAGTAGTGATTGCACCATATGAGATATGGGGATTAGATTTTTTTGGACATTTTAATCCTCCTTCACAATGAAAAGAGAATATTCTTGTGTGTACTGATTATGTAACAAAATGGGCAGAAGTGCAGGCTTTAACAAATGCCACTGAAGAAGTAGTTGTTGATTTCCTTTGGCAAAAAATTATGATAAAGTTTAGAGCACCAAGAAGCTTAGTTTTAGACTAGGGACCACAATTTATGTCTAATATGATCCAAGCTTTCACAATGTATTATCAGATCAATCATAGGAAGTCATCTCCCTATCACTTGCAAGCAAATGGAAAAGCTACAGTAACAAATAGAGAATTAGAAAACATCTTCACTATATAGCTGAAGATGAAAGATGAGATTGGGTAAAAAGACTACCTAAAGCTATCTGGGCTTAAAATACAACTTGGAAAACCACAACAAGGTTTTCACCATATGAGTTAGTCTATGGGAAAAATCCCTTGTTGCCTATTGAGTTTGAACTATAGACATTGAAGATAACAGCTAAGGTGGGAATTGAATTGGATGTAGCTCAAAAGGAGTGAATCCTTCAACTCAATGAATTAGATGAATTCATAATGGAAGCACTTCCCTAGATAGAGATATCCGAGGTCAAAATAAGTAATGGCATGATTCACATATCAAGGAAAGACAATTCAAAGTAAGAGACTAGGCATTGTTGTTTGATTCTAAGTACCAACAATTCAAAGGTAAATTAAGAACCAAATGGTTAGGACCTTATTAGATCAAGTAGATATTTGACAATGGTTCTATCTAGTTACTTCCCATTAATGGTAATAGAAGAATACTCTTGGTCAATGGACATAGGCTAAAACTTTATAGGAAGCCTCCTACTAAGGATGAATTCTTGAAGCAGATTGAAGCAAACAAAGAATTTGATCATATGGAAGAACCTATTTCTTTGAAAATGATCAAATAATCAAATGAAAATATATAGAATAAAGGGAAGAGAATGAAAACCATTAAATGATGTTCTCTTCCTAAAAAAAAATAAAAATAAAAATAAAAAAATCTGAGATCAATTGAAAATCAGTGATGATAGTTGATCTTCTCAAATAAATGGTTAATTCAAATAATTTTTTTTAGAATTCTAACTATTTTCTAACCATTTTTTAGGGATGATGTGTCTACATGATGGAGGTATTACATTATCAAGGATGGTAATTATGTTTTTAACTTGTTAAAGGTTAAATGGAAACTTTGCATGTGTGATTAGACTTGATTTAGAAAGATTAGTATGATGAGTCATCTATTATACATCATGGTTAATTGTGTAAAATCATTAGAAAGATATTGATGATGGGATGAGTTGGTGGATAACCATAAATAATCATTCTTATGATTGAAGCAACTGAATCTACCAGTTCTACAGCTAAGTATAATAGTTTTGCAATTGAAATTGATAAGTTCTGCAACTGAGTATAGTAATTTTGCAACCAAATTTGCCAAATCAGCAACTGAATCTACTAGTTTCATAGCCAAAATCATTAGTTCCATCAATATGAGAAGAAATTTATAGCTAACCTATGAAAGATTAAAAAAAAATAAAGAATCATGGGAATAAAAGAGAAGTCAGAACCAGACAATGATACCCAACTATTTGTAGATGAAGAAGTAGCAAATATCTTTTAACAGGCAAGATGGCTAGAGTTTCTGAGGAAATTTCCCAAATACAATGATAAACTGGTAAGAGAATTTATTATCAATTTAGATCAAACAAGGACATAGATTAGGAAGGTTTTCATTCCTTTTTCTGTGAATATCATAAGTGAGATGTCTGGATAAAAACCCTATCAAAGGGACATTAAAAGACTTGGCTAAAACCCTATTGAAAGAAGGGAAAGTTGAACCCCAATATATTTATAATACAAAGAAAATCATCAAATGAGTTAGGAAGGCTAGCTTGCCCAAACCATTTGATAGAGTAGCATTCTAGATAGTTAAATATTTAACCTGTGATGGACAATTTGGGACAGTAGGAAAAGAAGTCCTAAAAATCTTTATACACCTTAGATATGGAGCCAAAAAACTAGAATATATAGTAAACCTTCTAGGGTTTCTTTTTGACTCCATCCATACCATGGCCCAAAGGTATTATTGGGGTGTAAAAACAATTAGACATCATGGGTTAGTTCATTTAGTATGCCAACACCATTTCCTTTCCAAGAAAAATGGGGAAGAAATGTGGGATAAATTTCTTGGTGAATTTGGACAAAACTCTGGTATTCCCAAAAGAACAATAGAAACTCTTCCTACTCCTTCCATTCATTTGAAAACTGCTATTCCTTTCCAAGAAAAATGGGGAAGAAATGTGGGATAAATTTCTTGGTGAATTTGGACAAAACTCTGGTATTCCCAGAAGAACAATAGCAACTCTTCCTACTCCTTCCATTCATTTGAAAACTACTACCATTATTGAGGAAAAGGAAAGATTAAGGGAAGAGGAAATACCAAAAAGAAGAAAATTTGGAAGAAAATTTAAAATTGTAGACCCTACTATACCTTCTCAAGCCACTTCTTCTTCTTCTGTTGAAGCTATAGAAGAACTGATATCTGTCTCTGACAATGATAGTTCACCTAGGCCTGAGCAAAAGGAAAACATCAAAAGAAGTTCTAAGAAGAGACCTATGTCTGCACATTTTGAGGCTCCTCAAGAAAGAAAATGTCATAAAAAGTCTAAAGAAAATTTAGAGGAGCTGGAAGAATAAGAAAGGCTAGAAACTGAAGCTACTGATATTTTAGGCAACATGGCCATGACTCCTCCTGGACCAAGCCAAGCAAAAAAAGGAAAAAGAAGATGAAAGATTTGAGGATCTAGTTTTCCAATAAATGGGTGAGACTGTAGCATCATCACATGCAAAAGATGAATAGGCATCTTGGAAAAGGAAAGGGAAATCCCCTATGGTGGAAGAGGAATGCTTAACTCTCCAAGAACTTTCAAAAAAAAAACAAACCCAACAGATGAAATAGTCTCTATTTTTGTTTAGAGTAGAACTCATTATCAAGGAAAAGGATGAGGAATTGAACTTCCTCAAAATCAAGTTAGAATAGAATAAAATGCTCCTTGCAGAATTAACAAACCAGTTCACAGCTAAGAATGAGGAATTAGCAAAAATTAAAAGGCAACTAAAGGAGAATGAGGAAAAATGTACAATATAGACCTCGGTGTCAACAATCTCTACACAAACTAAATTGACTTATCTACCACTCAAGAAGTTATGAGATGACACATGCAGAGAACTCAGTGAAATCAAAGCATCCAATATAGACTTGAAAGGCAAACTGGTGTAAGAAGAGAAAGCAAGGAAGGAATGGAAAGACAAATTTTATAAGGAGGAAAATGATAAGTAGAAATGTCTTGTGAAAATATAAATAGTTTGTATGATGAGTGAGAAGCTACTTGTGTGCATAAGACCTTCTCGTGTTTATAGCATGTTTTTAGAGGAATAATTCATTCACTGGTAGTTGGAAAGGATAGCATGTGGCCTCCCACATGAAATAAAAGATGAAGCTGATTTCTCAGCCACCTACTCCTTAGTTAATATAGAATAGAAAAAACCTTATTTGTGAATTTTACCTCTACAATTTTATGCTAGAAATAAATATAGGATTTATGATCAATTTGTATGTAGGAGAAATCTAGCTTAACGCATTTGTCTCTATTCTTCAAAATCAGATTGCATGGAAATAAAGGGAGTTAGAGCATTGGTCAAAGGCTAGTTCATCTAGTCTCTGTATGAGAATTCATTATGGTAATCCACTCACCTGTGCTACATATTTCCAATCCCATGCATTTAATGATAAATTCAAGGGACCTTATCTTTTTATTTTACAACAAAGCATGGATGTCTTCACCTCTTATGAAAGGGCAAATTTTGATAATATCTATGATGCATGTTTAAAAACATGGGAATTTCTCCTGGTGGCATTGAAAAGAAGGTATGTAATATCCCCTTCAAATTTGATCTAGAGTTTAGAAAGGGCAAAATATTTATGCACAATAATTCCCTAGATCAATGAAACTCCCCTGAGCATATGGATAGGAATGCATACAAGGCCACCTCTACTTCTCACCCCCATATCTCCTTGGAAAAATAGAGAACCTCAACATCCCACTCAATTTGAGGAATGGAAAAGAAAAGTAGTAGTAGGATTAGGGTATAGTACTTCTAAATCAAAACATTGGGATATTCAGTTCCAACCATTTGATATAAGCAATCAAATGGAATGCAGGATATACAATCGCAAATTTGAAGAGTGAAGTTTGTAAAAGGACTTACAAACAAGTAAGTATGGGGGAAGTGATGAGGCCAGGATATGCCCAATAAATTTATAATAAATGACCTCATTTTACTCTCTCTTTTTATTAAGTTTGATTTCATTTTGTAACTTTTATTTTGATCTAAGATGAGTTAGGATGTGATTATCCATCTTTTGTTGATTGTGATTCTAACAATTTAAAATACCTATAATTCCTAACAAGTGTGTTGGAAAATTCAAGTTTTATAATAAAAGAGGTCATCATCAGGCTAAAGAACAAATATGAAGTGGATTGCATGTTTTTAGAAGTATTGGACTCAATTCAGATTAGTTCTAGAACCTACAAAATCTATTCTAGAATCATCACAGTTAGTTCCAGAACATAGAGAATTTGTTCTGAAACCATCATAGTTAGTTCCTAAACTCCACCATATTATTTTAAGTTGTCGCATTTTCAGACTTAGCTCTATAACTCTATATTTAGCTCGGGTACTCCTATAGATAAGCTCTAGAACTTTTGCAACTAGATATAAAATTGATGAGGATCTATTCCAAACAGATGGCAATCTGTCAGATCAATGATCCCATTAAATTAGGAATAGATTCATGATTTTTCAAACTATAGAATCAAGACATTTATCACACAGCTGGACATCTAGACACATCTTAATTCAACATCTATTCTAGGCATGATTCAGTTCCATCGTATCTATGAAATAGTTTTAGCCATCAAAGCATCTATCTATACAGACCTAAGAATTTAGTAAAAAATATAGATATAGAATATAGAAGATAGAGAAAATCATTGAAAAATAGAGAGATAAAGGATAGATTATTATATTTGTAATATAGAACATTTTATCAATGAAATAGCCATTTCTATTTTAAAAGCAAATTAAATTGTTCAAATCATGTTCTAGGTAGAGTAAGGGCCCACTCCTCCATTGAACCAAGATCTTCATTTTTGTCAGTATTTATATTTATATTCGCAAAAGTAAATAGGTAACTCTGTTAAATTTATAAATGCTTCCAACTCCTTAAAGTTAAGATTTGTTGTAAATTTATCTTGCATGCATTTTAGATTAAATTTTCATTTCTGCAATGTGTGTTTATTTCTAGCAATCAATTTCATTTCTACAATGTGTGTTTGTTTCCAACAATCAATTTCATTTCTACAATGTGTGTTTATTTCTAGAAATCTATTTCATTTCTGCAATGTGTGTTTATTTTTGGCAGATTTGCATAGTTTGATTCCAATAAGGTTTTAACAAAGAAATCATTAAGACATTAAAAACCCCCCAAAACAAAAAAAATACAAATACCTCCATTCAATTACTAAATCGCTATGATTCTTCTTGTTGCATATAGATTTAGACACAGCCTTGGTTAAATATGACATCAATATAAAGTTGATTAAATGAAGGGGATGATGACACCCATCAGTAGTTTGAGCAATTAAACTACCTTTGTTAGTGACTGCTACCCTCAAGATATATGATCAAATCAGACATCACATTACACCAAAAAAATAATGGATGTAGTGGTTATGAAAATAAAAGTACATTTTCATAACAAGATAATTGATGTGGATGTAATTGACATGAGCATATCTAGTGTTAGCCACACATGGGACCATCTAGAAGCATATTAATTTTAGTTTTTTAAATAATCCCACTTATCATAGACATACTATTGATGTAGGGTGAGTAGCTCAAAGTTACATGTTGCTATATAATATATTGAGGGAAGAAGGGGTGTAAAAATATTACATTTCATGTGCTTTTATTTATTTTATTAACATATAAAATCCTCTTAGGACCATGTATATAGATGGAATTCAATAGTATCATGCAACCTTATTAGTTTTAGGATTTTAGATGTTATACTTAGGCATGTTTACCATTTTATCCATTTCTTAATTGGTCTTTTTGAGTCTAAAATTATTTGTGTGAAATTGAAAACATGTCAAGAAAATAAACACTTTGTTATACACCATTGTATTTGAATAAAGTGGTGTTATGCTGACCAAATCAAAATAATTTATTGGTTTGTTAAAATTTTCATTTAAAAAAATTATGTTTATATCTTCTGAACATCATTGTTATGTTATCCATTTGAGTTTAGACCATTTACCCACTTTGAAAGAATCTCAAATCCTTCCTTTTTATTTAAATTTAAAATCTTGCCTTTCTCAGTTGTAATCCAAGGTGATATCAGTTTACCTTTCACACATGGTTTGAGTAACTTGGGTATGATTTTCCATTTGCATTGAAGGTTTTTACCTATACTCATCATCATTTTATTCTCATTGTGGAATTAGATTATCTTTTATTTACTCATGCTCTAAGTCCTAGACCATTTTATATCCTATTACTATGTGGTGGTATCGTGTTTCACATTTAGTTTTAGCTTTATACTTAGGAGTTCTTTTATTGATTCACAATTTGAGCTTCTTGGTTCACATTGTTATCTTCCTAATCAGAAAGAGCTTATTATAATTTTGTAATTATAACTCATTTTAGTTGTATCTATTTTTTTTTATGATATTAACGTATCTTTGGCCTAAGTTAATTATGTTAGATTTCACCTTAGGCATAAAATTTATCTTACCCTCTTCTAATTTGACAATTCAACCTACTAAAGTTGAGTAAATTCATAACCAATTTCTTCTAATTGTGTGTTACTATACCACTTCATCTATTATAACCTTGTTTTACATTGTCATTTGTTTTAATAAATCAAAAAACACATTTTAACATTTAAAAAACACATTTCACAACTTAGAAAACAAATAAAACTATCTTCAAAGTATGACACAAAGGTATACTCTTAGTGGGGTCTCTTATGGCCCTAGTTATGAGGGGGGGCATTTTTTCGATAGACAAGATAACTCCATTATGCTTAAAGATATCCCAATAATTGTAGGGTTTAAATAGGATTATTATTAACATAACCCCTTATAATATAAAGATGAATTCCTCATAAGGTTGACAGAATCAAGTGCTAGGTTACCACTAGATTTCCCTATGGAATAATTACACACACTAGTTAGGATATAAGAGCAACAACAAGAGAAACATCTTGATCTCAATACAAAATCCAATATTTATTATTATAGAAATGGAAATTAAAAACTAATTGAGTCTACTCCTAACAATCAATATATTTATATCAAGATCAAGAAAATCAGTCAAGGGTATGCAAAACAACTTATCATGGGCTTAACAAACTCTTTGGTTTCAACTTTGATCAATAACATAAATAGAAAGAGAATGTGATAGATAAAAATAATCATACCTTAATTGAGCCTACATACATGATATATCTTGGCACTTGATATGGATAAAACAAACTTAGGGATTCTTGGTAACATATTTCACCAGATATAGAACATACGTTCTTCAATCACCAAGGGATGAATAACTCAACACATATTAGAGTTATTATTCAAAAGACTTTGGAAATTTACTAAAAAATGAAATTTAATTTGGTGAAATTAATATATATCCCTCAAAATTATAAGTATACTTATAGTTCATAGTGGTAGATTCTGAGAGATGTTCACCAAACACCTAGGAATCAATGACCAACCTATTAGACTCAAGGAGTAAATCAGAACAAAGTCACTGATCATAGGGTTTATATCCATAAAAAATAATGTAATAGGGGCACATAAAACCTTAATAAAATTAAATTCTACCTACCAATACACCAAACATGTAGGAGTGGAATTCAAAGAAGAAAATCATGTCAAGATTGGAGATGGGAAATCGAGTCAAGAAATATAAGTTTGATGAGATATGTCCATATTTATTTGACTTAAGTATTATCCAACTCCCATTTCCACCTTATTTTTAGGCACCCAAATTTTATAAATATAAAGGTAATGTGATCCTCAAGAACATATCTAACCCTTTTTCATATTGTGCTAGTAGGTAAATTATAGTAGTGTTTATCCGCTTCATTTGTTTCCACACAGTTTGGTTGGACAAGCTTTGTATTGGATCATTTAATTACCTAAGAGATCGATGATATATTGGAATGATTTATCTAATTTTTTTTAAAACCATTTCTCTTAAAACATTGAACATGTTTTGACTATGGTATACTTTTGCAAATCAAAATAATGAGATGGGGAAAACTTCGTATTGTATCTACAACAATGGAGAGCATTGGCTAGATGATTTTAAAACAATTTTTTAGATAAATAGTTGGTAAATATATATTCGCAAAAAACTTACACCCTAAGGTGGCTCATAATCTACTTTCTTATGCAAATACATTTGAGGAAATCATAGAAAAGGGTGTATAGATTGAGAAGGTGCTTATTACTAAAGGCCTTGTCAAGATTTATTCACAGGGTTAAACATGTAACCAAACCAAATGACCTATTCAAGTTATTTCTACATAAAATCCTAAAGGGTTTAAAAAACAAGAACATGGTGGGAAAATAAGTTAAAAAATCTAGACATGTGTAACTGGTGTAGGATTTGCCAGCTACAAATATGCAACTAGATTCACCTAATCTAATAACTAATTTAAAAAGGGCTCCTCTGTAAAGGATATTCAATAAATAAAGGGTATTTATAAACATAGGAGAACCTATTGAAGTTGTGTTCCAAAATCTTGCATAATATAATTTGATTTTATGGCCTATACCAAGGCCATTCCTTGAGGATTAACCCAAACACAAATTTTATTGAGTAGATGAGTTTTCTAAATTCCACTATGTTATTTGCCATGTCATTTATCAATGTTTTTAATTGAGACATATCATTGATATTTGATCAAAATTGGTGAAATTGAAGTAAAACACATGGCACAAAACACTAATTAGTATATGAGAATTTAAAAAGACCCATTTCCTAAATAAAATCAATAACCACAAGGAAATAATTAGAATCAAGGGCAAAATCTATGTCAATAATCACAAGGCTAGAATCATAATCAACATGATCATAATTAGGATCTTAATACCCATGCTAATAACCTAGGTTATAACAACATGCCATATGATTATAATAGCATAATACAATGTTATTTTTTACAAATAACATCACCAATATCACCATCAAAGCTCATGAACCATCCAATACTTCTCAAAGAATTGGATACCCCATTGTAGGGTCAATACCCTCTCCTTCAAATAGTGTTGTATCAGGCTCAAGCAATTCCATTACACTTTATTTTTTGTGGGTTACTATCTATGGACCCCTTTGTAATTATAATGACTCATTTTTGACTCAAAATTGCACAAATGTAACTACACACTCATGAGTCAACATCCAAGGCCTTTTGCCTTCTTCCTCTAATTATAATGGCTCCTTGAAGACTCTATATTGCACAATTGTAACTAGATGCTCATGAGTCACCCTTTAGGCCCCTTTTCCCTCTTCTAATACTAGACCCAACATGAAAAATATGCCTTTGGATTCAAAACTAAACATTGCACCAATCAAGGCTAAACATTCTCATGTTTCCATTAAAATATGTATAGTATCTTAGACCAACATAGTAAAACCCCTATACAAATCTATATCTTAGATATTTTACATACATTTGAAGTCCACTAAACTATTTTGAATGACTTCCTTCAATAGTCCACTATTCCCCAGGACATTAACCCTAAGAGGATCCTCCTATAATAAATTAATGAAAATACATGAAATAACATATTTATATAATTATTAGAATCACTGAAAGGATTATATGATCATAGGCCACTTCGAGGGGTCAAACTCATTTAAGAAAGATCAATATAATAAATTCATGGATGCCTTTATTAGCCTTAATACTTATATACTAAGTATAATCTAAGCAACTATTGCTTCCCATAAATGTGGGATAAAATAAAATGCTGACGAGATGACTTATAAAGTATATGCATCCATAGAAACTAATATACTAGCAAAGTAAATAGAAGGGGTAGCATGGGTTCTTAACATAGAATCCCTCTTAGAAAAATATTTATCCTCAAAGTTTCAGGTGTGGGAATTGGTGCTGAATCTAAAATAGTGGTTCCCATGTTACATCCTCTAGTTGCATTCCATGTCACTAAATTAATACATTTGTGATGGAGTGGGAGTAAATTTAGTGTGTGTACCTATCCAAGATTATCTTTAACTTGATAAGGATGTATCCTTCATTATCAAGTTCTGGTAAAATAGTCTACACTTTGATGTTTGTATCAAAAATGTTTTTTAGACAAGAAACTTGAAATAATAGGTGAACTCATGAAGAAGGTGGGAGCTCCAACTTATAAGAAACAGACCTAATTTTTTGGACAACCTTATATGGCCCACAGAACATGGGAGTTATCTTATGATACTATTTGAATTTTAGGGAGGATTTCTTATATGGATATAGGTAAAGAAAAAATATATCACCTACTTGGAAAGTGTGCTCAAAATAGTGCTGACCAGCCTATTGTTTTATTCTATTTTGTACCATATGAAGAGTGTCCCATAGGTTTTTGAGGATCTTATCCTAGTTTTAGAGAAGCATGTTGACCACTTAAACTGGTGAACTACTGAGGGTGTATGGAAGGAGCACTGGTGGTGCTTGAACATAGACTTATTCATAAGGAGTCATTCTAATTGAATTATGGTAGGAGGTATTGTACCACCATTTGATGAGAGGGATCCACTTTTCCCACCGATGTTGTATTTTTGAGGTGGAACAATGAAGGAAATTTTCCAAGTATTTATTGACAATTTCAATCTAGCCATCCATTTATGGATGATACTCAAAACTCATATTCAGTTGGGTGATAGTTCATTGAAAAAGTTTTTTCCAAAAATGGTTGGTGAAGGTTACATCATGATCTGAGATAATAGAGAAGGAATGCCATGAAGATGGAAATTCTGGTCTAAGAAAATTTGTGTGACTGTAGAGGTATTATAGGGATGGCTGAGGGCATAAAAATGACTATATTTATAGAGGTGATCAACCAAAACCAAGTTCACTATGTTTTTCCTCCAAATTTAAGTAACTCCTTAATGAAATCCATAGAAATATCTATCTAAATCCTTTTAGGGATGGGTAAGGGTTCAAACAACCTAGGAATGAGTATTGTTTCACCCTTATTGCATTGGTAGGTATCACTTTTAACCACCATATATAGAATTAACTTTTTAATTCACTTCCAAACTAAGTTACATCATGCTTTTTCATAAGTTTTGATAAACCATGAGTGCCATATAGGTGGAGAACTACGGAGTTTATAGAATATAACCTATTAAAGATATGTGCTTTAGGGAAACACCAAATGGCCCTTATATCATAGAGAAGTACCATCCCAATAATAATGTGGTGCAATAAAGGGGTTAGTGGCTAACTATTAAATTATTTGAGATAATGAGGATTCATTGACATACCCATACTCTATAGCATCCAAGTAAATCAAAATGGGCATGGAAATAGTTGAAAGGGAAACATGGTCCATAAATATGCAAGACAGAGCATCAACCATAATATTATCCTTACCCTTATTATAAGTGATCTCATAGTCATAATCCATGAGTTTTTCAACCCATTTTTTTTGTGATGGGGTAGATACCCATTATTCCAAGAAATATTTCAAACTCTGGTGATCAATTTTAATGCAAAAATGATTCCCTAGTAGGTATGGCACTACTTTTGTAGTGCATGCAAAATGGCCATCATTTTACTCTCATAAGTAGAGAGTACTAAGTTATTGATATAAAGGGATATGATAGTGAATGCAATGGGGCATTATTATTTTAGGATAAAAATACCAAGTCCATTGCCACAAGCATCTCTCTTGATAGTGAAGGTCTAGGAAAAATTTGGCATAGGTAAAATAGTTATAGTACACATAGATTGTTTCAATCCTTCAAATGCATACTTAGTAGATTATGTCCATATAAAATCATATTTTTTAAACATAGTTGTCAATAGATCTATAATATTCCTGTATTCCTTGACAAACTTGTGATAGTATCTAGTCAGCCCCAAAAAACCAAAGAGCCTCTTGAGTGTCTGAGGATGAGGCTAATCTATCATGGCAACTATTTTTTTAGGATCCACTCAAACTCAATGGGATGAAACAATATGCCCAAGATACTCCACTTCATCCTAGTTAAAATCACATTTGGATTATTTTGTATAGAGATGATGATCATAAAGAAGTTACAATGTGAGCTGTAGATGTTGGAGATGCTCATACCATGTTTTACTATAGATGAGGATATCATCAAAGAAGACCAGAATCAATTTTTGTAGGTAGGGCCAAAATATTTTATTCATCAATGCTTGAAATGTTGAAGGATAATTATTGAGGCCAAATGGAATCACTAAAAACTCATAGTGGCCATCATGTTTGTAAAACGTTGTCTTAGGGATATCATCCTCATGAAGCTATATCTAGTGATATCTAGAGTGTAGGTTCAACTTGGATAAAAAATGATCACCATGAAGCTCATCAAGAAGCTCATAAATAATAGGGATCAAGAAATTATCCTTGATTATGATTTTATTAAGTGAATTGAATTCAATGCAGAGGTGTTATGACCCATATTATTTTAGCCAAGGAGAATTAGGGAATAATATGGGCTAGTACTAGGGTGAATAATGCCTTATTTCATTAAGTCTTGAATGAGAATCTAGATCTCAGTATTTTATTGAAATGGGTAGTGGTAGGACCTAATGTTGGGAGGGACAATTTTATGAAGGAGATGAATATGGTGTTCTTCTATCCATAAAGGTGGCAATCCCATTGGTTCGATAAAGACACATGCATACCTATGCATAATAGTTTGTAGCTTAGAAGGAGTAGTGGAGATCATTGATGATTGAATTTGAATGGAGTGGAGTTGGGAAATGATACCATGTGAATTATTCATAAGAATATTTTACACACAATGTGAACTTATGATGCGAAGAGACCTTGGGTATAAGCCTTTCAATGTGTGTTTTTTCCCATTATCTGAAAACTACATCCAAAGTTTAACAAAATATGATAAGATGGGTCCAAGTGTTTTTAACCATTGGGATACCAAAATAACATCACATCCACCTAAGGGAAAGGCAAACATGTGAGAGTGTAATTTATAATTTCCAATAGAGATACACACATTGTGGGACTTCCCTTTTCAAGGTAATGTGCTCCCATTAAAAATCATGACTTCAAAGTTAGAGCAAGGATGGGAAAAATAATTAGCCTATTTTGTGATTTGTGGGTCAATGAAGTTATTATTTCTAATTAAATCAATGAATATTATGAGAGGGGTCTTCTTGAAGTAACCCCTGACTTATATGGGTTGAAGGGTGGTGAATCCTACTAAGGCATAGGGAGAGATCTCTAGTTGGTCTTTTTAAGAAGTAGATTCTATAATCAGTAGAGCTTCTTATGAATCATATTTTATATCTTGATCATCTTCTAAAACTTTAGTTTTAGATAGAGAGACCACATATAGTAGGCATATCTTTTGCTTGACACATCGATGTCCCCGAGTGAATTTGTCATCGCGATTATACCATTGTCTTTTTTCTCTATGTTCTCACATCTATGCTTGATTCAAATGCTTGATAGGAGTGGTCCTAGGGGTTGATTTTGTTTGAGATCATTATGGAGTGGTATTTATGAATGTATAAAAATTAGATTTAAAATCACTACTAAGTTGTGATCTTGTCCTCTGCCAACTTAGACAATCTTAGGGCTTCTATCATCATGTTGGGCTAAAACATTTTGACCTTAAATTGAATTGAATCCTTCATTCGAATAAAAAAGTAAATCCTAAATAATTCATCAAAAAATCCCTGTATGTGATTGGCTAGTTTTCCAAATTTTATTTGTCTCATGATTCTTATTGTCAAAGTTTAGTGAGTTCTCTAGTGAAGTCATTAAAAGCACTAGGGCCAAACCATTGTAAAATAAGGGTATAAAAATCAGTCCATATTGGATCATCATGAGCCTTTATATGCCAACAATACTATTTAAGGAATTCATGTTCCAAGTGAAAGGATGCAATTAGGACCTTGTTAGTATGAGAAGTATTATGTAGACTAAAATATTATTCTTCTTGATAGATCCATCAAGTCGGATCTACACCATTAAATCAAGGAAAATAAAGCTTTGGCCCACAAAAATTATTGGAAGAATAAAAATCAGTATCTAAAGAGGACTCTAGATGCCATTTGTTGTTCAAGGTGGTATGTTGAAGATTGAGGCTGAGAAGTTTTTCACCAAGATCTTTGATTTGGGTCTTGAGGGTAGTAATTTCATCCTCCATGTTTTTTTATCCTATTTGGGTTACTACCATGACCATAAGAATATTTTTTTTCTATAGTGGGTAGGAAAACTAGAGTTAAGACACGTTTAGTAAGGAAATTTTTTAATTTAGGTGAAATTAGAAGGGGTAAAAGTACTTTTACTGATTTTGTTTTGTAGTGGGAGTATGATTGACAAAGGTGGGGGCATTTTTAGAAAGGAAAATGGAAAAAATAGAAAATTTATCAAAGAGGGAAAAAGAAGCATAAAATGGAGATGAACACTATGAAAAATGTGAGGAAAATAGACAAATATAGAAGTTATGGCAAAACCCCAAAAAAGGTAAAATTGAGATTTATGAGAATTAGAAGTGGAATAAGGATATGGGACCTCAAGGAATAAAATGTGGGGAATGGAATTTTAGGTGTTTAGATAAATTTTGAGGATCAATGGGGCTACAAATAGAGAGATATGGAAATAAACAAAAACTATGGATGTAAGTCAGAGTTTTAATACATTGTTGATTAATTTTTTGATAGTCTACTAGGAATATTCTAAAATTGATAGAAATGGGCCCCAAGTTTTAATGGTTACCTAAGGTTTTAAAAATATCTCTCTACCCACCAATGCTATCTAAAAGAGTAATACTCTTTAGAACATTTTTGGCCATGGATTTACCCCTAAGTGATATCTCTTGTTTTTCCTCATGGGTGGGAACTACTCAATCAAGAAGGGGTCATTGCCCATTTCATTGGTAGGTTATCTCAATGTTGCAACTAATTTGGGGCTCCTATGGTATTCCTCATAATGAGTTTTAGTGATTTAATCCAAGCACTTCCCATGGCTTTGTGGATAGGTTTTTACCCTAATCCAAAATAGATTATTGTGATATAGAAAAATACTTAAATGAATTATGTAGTAGAATAGAGTTAAGACTTTTTAAGAAAAATATTTAAATGAATTATGTAGTAGAATAAAGTTTAGACTTTTTGAAAAAATAATTAGCCCTAAAAAGTGCTCTGATACTAGATGAGAGAATCCTCTTACAATAAATTAATGAAGATACATGAAATAATAAATGTAAATAATTAGTAAAAGAAATAAAAGGATTATATTGATCACAGACAATTTTGAGGGGTAACATCCTTTAATCAAGCTCAATACAATAAATTAATGTTTCCTTCATTGGCTTCAACACTTAATTATATACTAAGTATAATCTAAGAAACCACTACTTCCCATGAATGTGGGATAAAACAAAATGCTCATGGGATGATTTACAAATCATATGAGTCCAGAACAACAAATACACTAATAAAGTAAAGAGAAGGGGTAGAATAGGTTCCTAACAAACCCTAGATTATTTTAAACACTTATAGAGAATTTTAATCCTTTTTGACAAATTACATTTGATCAGAGGGACATGTCTACTCTTGGTCCTAGCCATAATAACCCCTTGTATATTGAAGTCATCATCAAAGTCATAAAATCAAGTAGGCTTTTATAGATAATGATTCAAGGATGAATATATTGTCCCTTAAATTAGTATAATGAATGGGTTATAATTCAAAATACATCCATCTAGAAATAAACAAGATCAAGACATATTTATTTACCAATCATTATTGGGTCTATTTCCCATCATACTTTATGTCATATTATGAATATTGAATTTGCTTATAACATCATTCTTGGTCTTCCTTTACTCCATGAAATACAAGCTATCCCTTCCACCTTACACTAGTGCCTCAAATTCCCCCATGATGGGATTGAAGTCATCATTCCTATTGATTTGTAACCTTACCAATATTGCAAACACCTAGAGGCTAAATTTTGTAATTATAACTATTGCCCTAGTTGTAAATGCATAGTGAAGAAGAACAAACAAATAGTTTTAAAACCACCTAAATATAATTATATCAAACCAAGTGACCTTTCTTCCACTTTTATTGATCCATTTCCTATAACACTTGCACAACAAATCACCATTGAAGATGCAGGTATATCAATGTATCATTTGAAAGACACCTTTCATTTTGCTAAATTTCCAAAGTCTCCTAAGTCTTTCTGTAAACCCAACACTTCCAAAAAACTTTGTAAACCTAAATTTATTTGGAAAAAGAAGAAAGATGCATAAAAACCACCAATGGTATTCATAATTACTACTTCACCAAATTACGATCAAGAATATTTTATTGAAGGGGATTGGTTATATTCTAATGGAATTATTAATTATTTTAAGACTCATAAGTACTCTATCCATAATCAAATTATGGGCAAATTTGATTATATAGGTAAAGGCCTTAGGCCTCAAGAGAAAATATTCTTGGAACCCTTGTCATCATGTAAGCCTAACATGAGTCAAGGTCTCATATTTATACTACATAGGGGTAACCTCATATATTTTGATAGTGATTATTTTGAATTGACTATAAATGAGACTTTTGGTAGCAACACAATGTCTCATTATAACATTTGTGATTAGTTTTCTAAGATGGACCTATTTGACTTCAACTCTATTATAACTATTATATCCCATTATCCCATTTGTCTTTATCATATGGAACTCATTGATTGGGACCAACAAGATTGTATTATACCCTTGATGAAATCTAGAATGAAGAATCTATTGATAAATACATAAGCCTTAGAGATAGATTGCCAATTGGTGATCATAAGAAAGGATTTGAATTTTCCTTGGACTCTTACACCTACTTTAGAGATCAATAAAATTTTATTGGTAATGTAAAAGTTAAAACATCAAAATATTTAGGTGAAAACCTCTTTGAAGTACTCGTTGATTAGGGAAATATTAAAGAAAAAGAAAAGCCCTTGAGTGAAAACTTATTTTAGGAGATCTTAGATGATGATTTATTTTCATCTTCAAAGGATGTGCAATGTCCACCAAGTCCTAGTTCTATATCTAGTTCCAATATCACATCAAAATAATATAAAGTCTTTGAGCATCTTAATCTTGACTTTATAGAGATGTTTGATAGTTGGCCACTACCTAAATTGGAAAATTTAGACTCACCCTATTATCCAAATATTGTATAATAACAACCAAAAACTAAAGTAGAAGAAGAGGATAAAGATTAAATGTTGCCCACTATTCTATAAGATGGTTATACACTACTTGTATAAAAAACTACAAGAGTGAACTTGAAGACTTATGATAATCCTAAAATTATTTCTCTTGGAGCTTTCCTCACTAATGAAGAGAGTGACCATATTGTCACCATTCTAAGAGACTTCATTGATATCTTTGCATGGGATTATTTTGATATGCTAGGCTTAGATCCTAACTTAGTTGTGCATCAAATTGTTATCCATTTAGATGCTAAGCCAATCAAACAAAAATTGAGAAATATGCATCCATGGATCATGATTTTAGTAAAAGTAGAATTGGAAAAACTATTAGGAGCTTGATTCATTAGACTGTTAGACTATTCTAAATAGATATCAAATGTAGTTTTAATAAGTAAAAATACATAGGGTATACACATTTATACTAATTTTAGAGATATCAATAAGGCATGTCCAAAATATGATTTTCCTCTACCTAATATCAATATGATTATCAATTCTACTACTGGGTATGAGATGTTATCCCTAATAGATGGATTTTCAAGATACTATCAGATCAAGATAGCTCCCAAAGACTAGCACAACATTATGTTCACCATACCATGGGGAACATTCTATTATCAACTCATGCCATTTAGCTTGAAAAACATTGGTGGCTCCCACTCCCTGATCTCCTTTGTCATATGGGAGTAATAATGTGGACACTATAGGACTTCCTATTACATACCAAACTACCGTTAGACATGATCTTACCTATATCTCTCCATAGTTTAATCATTTATTGCCTTGTGATATAAAATGGTGTGATTGTGTATCCAATCACAAAAAATCCTCTACCCATGCAAACTATATCCCAATATAGGGATGCCAAATGAAGTCCTCCTACTGCATCTCATTGATGCCCTACCTATAATAGGGTAGGTCCCTCAAGTGTCCCTACATCCTTGGTCCTCTTGGGTACCATCCCCAAGACATGATACCTCTGGTCCCCTCTGATACCTTGGCCACATTGGCCATGCAATCATAATGTGTTCCCAAGCCCATACCTATAGTAGTGTATTATGCAATTTATTGTGCCCTCCCCTATACATAATCATGTGTAGATCCATATACAACTATACTATAATCATAGGTCCCTAGGTGAACCACATCAGGTGATCAAATGTTTATTGTACCACACCAATCAACCCCAAGTTAAAGTACCACCCAATCTTGTCAAATAATAAAAGGTCATTGATAAGATCTATCAACACAACTACCTCTAGGGGAACTATCCCCTATCCTTCTCTACACTTTAGGGGCCAAGCCAACTACTCCATTGCATACACATTTATTCAACCATCCATAATCTCTTACTCCACTACCCCAAGTAGGCCATCCAACAAATCCTCTCTCCCTACCCCATCCAAGTAATCTTGGGTCCTCACATAAGTACTCATAGAATTTGGTGTATGTCCTCTAGTGTCACCATCACCTCCTCAATCAATAAATTAAATGTGGAAATCTTAGAGTGACATATCTCTACTAATGTTGAAAATTATGATTTATCTCATAAATCACTAATAAGTGTGTTAGGTGATATAGGTCTAATGCAACCAAGAGGCTCACGAGCTCATCTATCATAAGCCCCTATTATTATAGCACTTGGGAATACCATTGCATAATGTGATAATTTATTCTCTCTCATAAAAATCAAAAGTAGGGCATAATGTCAATTATATTTCTATCATATTCTTCTAATTTTAAGGCCTAGACTAATACTCTATGTGTCTCTATCTCTCTTCTTCTAATTTTGGGCCTAGATTAATTTCATTGAGGCCTCATTATACTTTATTATAGCATTATCATCATTATTTTGGTGATTCCATCATTTAGAAATATGTTCCCACTATTTAGTATGGCGATCCTACTATTTATCACAACCTTACCAATTAGTGGGTCATTCTCATTGATCTGTAGGTTATTCTTGCCAATTGGCATATTGATCCCACTAATCTTATTGAACTTGCCATTTGATGTGTGAAATTTTCATGAAAACATAAGTTCACCATCTCTTTAATGATCTTTACATTTTGACACATGATCCTTTCCAAAGGTCATTGAGATCATTGATCTTGTAGCATTCTTACCTTTTTTATGGGTGAACTCACCATTTTTTCAATTGAAAGAATGGTAGGATTACCCCAACTACCACATCCTATGTGAAATAAATACATTAAATGACAAATTTCAAAAACCAAAAGAGTACTTACCAATTATTTGCTCCCTAGTGGTTGTTTGTACTCTCTCAGACACTCACCAAGGTGTCGATGGTACAAGATATTGTCCACTTTTTCTAGTTAGCTCATGTGCAAATACCAAATCTTGAAATTTACTATAGTTAGGGTAAAAAATGATTTGGTTTTACCCCTAGGGGTCAAAATACAGGAATTTTTTCAAAATTTTCACCCCTAAACCTATAATTGATGCATTTTATCTTTCTTGGGATACTATTTTAGCCCCACTGATCTATTTTTCATCCCACTTTCTTCTAATTTCTCTATTTTAAGCCTCTTTTAGTTAAATTAACAGGATTATAATTTCTTTCAATTGAGGGCTCACCCATCAAATATTTTAAAGCTTTTTATTTTCCCCTTAAGGGGGAATTATGGGTTACCCAAATGATGTTTTGGGCATTTTGTAAACCTTTTTATATATAATTCATGCAAACTTTTAAAATGGAACGTGGGAACAAAATTTATTTCTTCTAATTATAGGGAATTTTTCATTCCCTAAAAAGACATCACTTCAATCAAGTGTTTTGCCACATCTTCTCAAATAGGGGATTAATGTAGACACCCAACTCCTATCATTATTGAGCTATAATTGTCAATCTAAGTGATATTATATGACAATGTACAATCTCGACCAAAATCACTAAAACATACTAAATGGTTTGAACTTGTCACATACAGGTGCCAATTTAGGCTAATGTATCCCTTAATGGGGCAATATATTTTATGTGATTATTATCTTTTCTAATGCAAAATCTAGACCAAAATGACTAAAATGTACTAAATTATTTGAACTTGTCATGTATAAGTATTGATTTAGGCTAATGTATCCTTGAATGGGGAAATACTTTTTATGTGATTATTATCTTTTCTCAAATCACTTTGAGTCAAATTGCCACCACACAAAATGATACTCTAGACCATTGAATTATTCTAATTTGGAAACACATTTCATGTTCATGTGTTATTTTACATCCATACTGCTCTAATTGGGGTATTGTTTTAGACGTAATTAACACATTCTTATGATTATACTCCAATCAAATTAAAATTTAGTAAAATAACCTTTTGACCAACTTGATTAAGCGTGCAACATATTTACTAAAAATTGTAAAAATTAATTAAAACCCCTTAAACAAATTAAATTAAATCAAGAGCCTACGTGAAAAATCCATGAAAGTTATTGAAATCTATTTATTGGAAATTCATTCCTCAAATCTACATCATCCCATGATATCATAAATGGGGTGACATCTATAAGACATTAATGAAAGAAATATTAGGATTAAGCCTTCCCATGTCCTGTTAATGCCCCATTCTTCTAAATATTTATGGTTTGTCCCTCTAAAATTGAATTAGTTCATGGACACACATCATGGTCTCAAGATGAATGGTCATGGTTGATCTTGAGCATTTTTAGAAAGTTATAAATATAAGGCTTCATAAATGATTAAGTGAGATTAAATTATGTAATTTTATAATATATAATTATCTTCACAAAGATTCACGTATTTTCACAAATTGTCAAACTCAGGAACCTAAGCCATTGGTGTACTAGGAAATGATAGAGGAACATGCTACTCATCATTGATGAAGACTTAGAGAATCAAATTCAAGAAAAAACATGTTATTTAGAAGGTTTTGTAGTTTTCCTTCTTTAAATATCTCTTAGAATTCATTTACAACACTCCATGAGGGAGTGGTCTTGATTTTTTATTGTCTATATGCTTCTTTATAGAGATTTTCTTGACTAACACATGGACTAACACATCTTGTGATCTTACTCTACACAAATAAGGGTTTAATAATTATGAAGAATATAAATACAAAATATGAATAATTATGAAAACTAATACATTAAACATGAAAAATATAAATACAATTACCATAGTATTATTTCCCTTTAACAATACATAATACAAGAATATTATAACTTATGAAGCTAAAAATCCAATATATTCTTATAGACTTGTGTAAAATGGGCACAATCCCATTCTACATGTCATGATAAATTTTTTTAAATATGATAAAAGGGTTATATTTTATCCCTCACCCATATAAATACATTGATAACTTAATTCATTCACGTATATAATAGGAGAGTGAATATAGAGAGCATATTTGAGGAATTTAATGTCTTAGAGAAAGATGGAATAAGGTACATAATATAATACTTAACACAAATATTACATTGATCAGATATATCAAATTTTCTTTTCTTTCTTAGACACAATTACATCATAATGATCTAAGAATGCATTCATGTGAGAGTACAATTCATCCAATGAATCTTTACCTGTGATAATCTAAGAAGCCTCTTGAGAAAATATAATATAAATTTTTTACTTTGAGATAAGTTGATCCATTTTCAATTTTTGGCTAGAGAGAATTGTTTGGTTGAAGGTGTACTTAGAGGGTGACCAACATGCTTAATCATCTAAAAATGTTTGTTAAGAAGCCTAACATGTTTCTTTTTCTTACCTCCTTTCCTTACATAGATTTTGACCACCTAAAGGATACTTGATAAGGTTGTATCTTTAGTTGAGACTAACACATTTAGATTCATAAGAACTTTATGATTGAAAAAATATGCCTTGAAATTATAATTTCAACCTAATGATTTGTCTAGACTAGCCTTAATGGATTGAAGATGAGAGATAATTGAGGAGGATCTATCATTGTTGACTTTTATTTTAAACATCTTGAATCATGGGTTGGTGTTTAAGGATCTCTCCAAGTCATTTTATATCCACCTTCAATGGCTCAAGGAGACTTTCTTTACTTTTTTACTAGGTTGGTAGAGATCTAAAATAACCTTTAATTCTTTAGTGCCATATAAAGTTTGTTCTTCTCCCATTGACTATCTCATAATAGATT
>JARHVA010002653.1:1035000-1325000 GCA_037957365.1 Torreya grandis
TGTAGAATATAAAGTTGTTAGGGATTATAATTATGAATTAGGATATAAATAAAGTTTTAAATATCCTATGAGATAAAATTGGTTTGATTCATCAAAATATTAGGGTCAAACAATATGATAATCAGTTAGGCATAGTGAGATGGTGGATGCAAGCCTTTGGGTAGTGGGATGGTCTTAAACTAAAGGGTTGAGTAATGATTGGCATTTTCAAGTGTAAGAAACTAAAATATCAAGTAAAATAATATTTAAGTATAAAAATCTCCCCATTTAATATAGTAATGCATAAAGATGAAATTATTAGGTTTAAATGAAAGAAACACATACCTTGGTGTGTACAACACACCTTGCCTTCTCTTGAGACATTTTTGAATTTTTATGTTTTTGTATTATCTAATAAAAGAGCATTCAAAAATTTAATTATTTCATATAATTTTATAATTTTATAATTGAAAATATTGGTAAGTAAAGAGTGCAAGGAATGAGTATACCCATGTGCCAATACAACCATGTTACACCCTAGTAATTTTATTTGGTGATGATGCTTATATGTTGAAGCATTATAGATAGAGGATCATAAATTAACCTTATATATGTGAAGAGGAGGATTGGAGGGTAATTAATCCTCCAATCTAATGCAAGGGTGAGTTATGTCAAGGTCATTGAGAGAAATAAATCTCAATGACACAACTCAAGTGTAAACATAATCTAGCCAATATATCCAAGGTCAAGTGGTGTAACCATATAAACTTAAAAAATGAGAGTAGTTATAAGATGATAAAGGGTGATAAATTTTTATGTCACTAATCAAGTGATAAATCTAACATAGATAGATAAAATATCAATCAATTCAGCTTAGAAAGGTTGGTGTATCAATGTGATGTAAGAAAGGAATGGATTGTGTTCATGGCCCTCATAAAATATAATATAACTGATGTATAATCTAAAAATGTATATATTATTTGGTATATTTTCATGGAATAAACACCTTTAATATGTCTCAATTTGAAAAATTTATCAAAATGTAACCTCTACTTTATAAATTATATATAATATATGTCACAAATTTGAAAAACTCTATCCCAAATCTATGAAAATAAGTTCCAAATAAATAATTTTATGTTTCAAGTGTATATATAAATCATGTAAAATGTATAAAATTATACCAATTATTCCAAATATGTGTGTGTGCACTCATGTATCTATGTCATTCCCTCACTGATAAGCCTCCCATTTTGAGGTAAGGGGAATGTAATCTAGTATTCACCTTATATCAAAATGATATTATAACCATGTCATCTATGTATTAATAATGTATTAAGGAAGTTTATAATGGTATCATGTCTAAGTATATGTATTAATTAATATTTTAGTATAAAATCACAAAATTCCCTAAGGTGCATGATATGGAGCATGGAAATGTCTAAAATTAACAAGTACATGCTCAAAAAATGATCAAGAAAACACATAAGAACACTCAATGTCACTAAAAAGTGGTCTAAGGAGACCAAAAACAAGGGGTATTTTAAAATGCTTCACACTCAAGAGGAGGACATATTCAAATATATGTACACCAAAGAAACAACACTCAAATCACTATGTCCAATAAACAAGGAACATGTTCAAATTTTCCAAAATAGAAAAGGGTAGCTAAAGAGAAGTAAACTCAATAAATCTTTGTGATAATATGCATAAGTGAAATATAAGTAGACAACACAAGCATGTCATAATAGTTCATGCATATATGTTTTATCAATATACCTTGTAACATATCATATCATATCATATCATATATATATATATATATATATATATATATATATATATATATATATATATATATATATATATAACACTTTGTAACATTTAAAAATGAGTATAGACATGTGTAAGTATTAGTATGTAATCTTAACATGGTAATGTAAAGTCATTATAAAATAATTTGACTTGTATCAATCATGATCAATGGAAAAAATGTCCCCATTATAGTATGTCATGTCGGGTGGAGGAAATGTCTAACATTTATATGATAATGTATCATATATCTAGTGTGTTCCTATATTACACTCAAGTACCCATGAAATATATGTGTGTATATAAAATAAATGATATCTACTAACATAAATTAAACAACACATATGAAACATCTAGTAAATTTATAAATATTAAATATTTTATTGGTATTTTTATTTAGTTGAATGTTTTTGTTTTTGATTTTGAAGTGTTTGAAAATGCACAAGATATGAAATGATATCAATATGAGGAAAAAATATGTGAGGAGTGGTAGTGAATAACATTTCCTAATTGAAATGTGACACATGTGTGTATAATAGAATCATAAAGTGTATAATGTTCTTTTACTATGATTTTAATTGTTATATTTTCTTGAGACATATTTTCCTTTATGTAGTTTTGTCATAAATATTTTCCCTCTTTTGTCATGTGAATGACATTTTTTTCATTATCAAATTTAATGTAACATTTTTTTTATCAATCATTACTCCTATTGAGTTTAACCATCCTCATCCAAATACAAAATTGTATGGACTTGGATTTGAAATAATATGAAAAATAAGATAGCATTTTTTAAGTGAGAAAAATCTGATGTTAATTGATCCCATACATAGTGTATATACAATAATTTTATCCAAGTGTTGATACTTATTTCCAAGAGAGCTAAGAAATGACATAGACAAAAAATTTGTATCTTGATAGTCCATAACCTTGATATCAGTAAATTGATTTCTAGTTATGTGAGTAGTGATAGTTAAAGGTTATTGATATGAGAAGATACTTATAATAATATTTTAAAATTTATCTTATTCAAGTGAATCTTGCTTTTTGAACTCTTTTGTTATTGAATCTAATTTAAGCATGATTTTTGCATACTTCAAATTTGATTTGTCAATTGTTCTTTTTGTAACATTGATTACTCTAGATTTGCCTTTTGAATACTTTATTTATCTAATTATTCCCTTTTAATATTTCCTTACTGTAAATTTTTATTCATAACTATTTTTTCTCTAAATTATCCTTTGGTATGCATATTAGTTATTTTTGCACTTGAGTTGTAGAAGATGCATGCATTAGGTGAGTAGGGTGCTTGATTGATGTATCAATGATAAGATCACCACTAGTAAATATATTATATATATTTTTTATTCAAGTCTAAATATATATATATATATATATATATATATATATATATATATATATATATATATATATATATATATATATATATATATATATATATATATATATATATATATATATAATTATATAATGCCCATGCATTCTCTTAATTTCACAATAGTTTTTTTATTTCCTTAGAGGATATAGAGGGGGTAGTTTGATAACTTGGTTCTAAACATTTCACTTAGAATATAACATGAAATATTATTAGCCTTTTGTTCACTTTTTGAAGCATTAGTTTTATATGTATTTTATTGTGTCTTCTTATTTTGGTAAAAAATATTTTTGGGTATAATATTGATAGGTGAAGATGTAAACAAATGATTAACACTAGCATATTTTAGATTCTTTATATGTGTGATATTATTTTCCCATGATATGATATTTAAATTTAGATGCTAATTTTTATTTTTTAACTCTTATATTTACCCTATCATAGGGATTATTTGATATTTAAGTGATTCACAAGCACAAACACTAGGTATTTCATATGGAATATGCATACACACACTATCTAGAGAAGATAAGGGTGGTGAAGGGGTTTGAGGAAAGGTGTGTTGGTAACCTTATTTTGGAATTATAGGATGTGATACTTATTCTTTGGGGTAGTGATATCTTGGAATTGGTTAGATATAAATTACGTATCATCTCATTAGGGTTAGGATGAGGAAGAGGTTTATTTTTATCCATTTTAAATGTTTCAAATATTAATATGAAAATAATAAAATAGAGGAATATGAATGATGGAAAATAATCCAACATGATAATAAAATTATAATTAAAATTTAAACCTTAAAAATATGAAAACCCTAGAGCAAGCTAGGGTTGCACAAGAAGACTCAAAGGTTGGGTTCACCAAATTTTTAAGCATTTTTGGATGAGATAGGAGAGATTATCCTAATAAAATATGGAAGAGGATATTATAAAATTAGGCCAATAAAATGAATTTATATTTATAATATTATGATAAATATGTTATATATGAGAATATGCTAAATGATTTGTTATTTTTGGGAATAATAGAGTTTTATTCCTATTTAATAAACAAGTCTAAGTAGGAGAAATTATTAAATAATATTCCTAATTAAAGATAATTATTTGTGAAATTAGATTGCAATTAGACCTTTTTAAAAAATAGTAACTAGATAGAAAAAATCAAACTTAGCTTATTCTGGACTATTCTGACTAAGACAGGGTCTAGAAATTTGTGTGCAAGACTGGGACACTATTGTAAATAGGATCTTAGACTTCACTTTTTGATTGGATAGGAGATCTAGAACTAGACACCCTAGGATATATCATTATATTCCTTCTTCAATTCTATTGTCCTAAGGATTTAAGCTTTATATGTTTTATTTACCTCCTTAGTGTGAGCATGTGTGCCAATTTTTAGGTCCTTGCTATCAATAAAGATCTTTTTAGAGCTGATTATTCATGTACTTGTATCTTATATGAAATTTAAATAACTTTGGAAAATTTTAGAAAAGGTCTTAGTGTGTGTAAGATGCACTAGATGTGCTTCACACCCCTTGTGTTAGCATGTTGCCTACATTCCAATACTCTGAGGAGGGATCAAGCCATATGTAGTTCTTACTTAAAGAGTACTTGGTGAAATAGTGAATTAAATGCAATAAATGCTAAAATTATGTATTCTTGAGATGACTAGGGATTGGTGTAGAGTCTTGAATTAGCTTGAAAGTGTATAGGTTGGTTGTATGTAGAGAATAGGGAAGATTGCTTGAGTGGTCTTGTTTGTATTCTTGCTTTCTAGAATGATATTTTCCAACCCCTTCTAAATGATATTTGAATGGGATTTTATATAGATATATTGGTCATGGTTTAGATGAAATCAGACTAAGCCAACATAATGAACAAGTGAAATTAGGAAAAAATGGTAATCTAGGCTCAAATTGTGATTGGATAAGAGTGATAAAAAGAGGACACCCGAGGATCCAGTGCTATAGTCCAAATTTTTCACTATTTTACTAAGTAGAAAATATTTAAGGCGATGAATTAGTCATGAAGAGAGGGTCTTAGCTCAGCTAGGGTCAAGTCTAGAAGGCCACAAATGACTAGGAATCCATGAAAGTAAGCCTAAGAGGGTCACGAGAGAAATCAAGTGGGACCTAAGGATTGGGTGTCATTATCCATGCTCAAGTTACCAATTTTTACAATTTATGACTACACTAAATATAGACTAGTATAATACCAAGAAATATTATGAAAGTTGAAATATGAAGGAGAAATAATACGTATCTTATAAAATGATGCATAGGTAAATATGATAGGTATATGTGTAAAATAACATAGACTAATGTTTCATCTTGATTCAACATATTTTTTAAATTAGCTATATGTCAACCTAGACGCTACTATCAAAATATAGACACTACCATCATCACTTTTGTCTGGATTAAGATACAAACACTTTTTTATAATGACCATCTTTACCTATTAGGGTTCACTATTTACTTTCAAGTTATCATCTTAGATAGTGCACATAAGTTCTTATAATTAGTATTTTTCTCAAAACCCTAGGTCCTATAACTTATCATGTCACATTGGAAAATAGGGGTTAGTGGGCTCAAGTGAAGTTGAGTCAATATCAAATAAATATCTATAAATGAAAACTACCTAAATAGTCATATAATCCTAAGAGGGCCTCATACTAATGTAGTTATCCCCATTATGATATATACAAGTGCATATAATGATCTAGTTTATAACTTAAAAAATAACGTTCATGGGATGTTATTTGAATCATTTAGACATGTAAGAAGACTAATCTTATGATTGATTGAAAATAGTGGAAAATATTGTAGTATATCTTACTTATGCAAGTAACTTTCAATGGTTTAGTGTGAACTTTCTTGATGATTGATAGATTTAATTTCATGGATAATGAATGGATTTTGATTTGTATTTATACCATATATTTTGAAAATATATCATGCTAGGGTTAATATTAATACCATAGGCTGACCCAAAAGTGTTGAAATATTTACAAATTTGATCATTTGGAAGGCATAGATGCTAGCATCAAAGTTGGGCACTATCTTTGATGCTAGTATCCTAATATGAGTGGTAGTGTCTATTGTGGCTAACACAATCCCATTATTCAAAATGTGGGGCACCCTTCTTAAAATTATTAGCTTAAGGTTTCCTAGAGTTTAAATCCATTATACATTAACCTCAAACCTTAAAAATACATGAAATCCTATTTTTTCCTTGGTTTGTCAAGCATTTAAATAATGTTTGTAATGAAGGGATGGTCTCAGTTAAAAATCCCTATAGTCTTATGATGTTAAAATACAATTGATCCCTATTACATTATATAATAATAAAGAATATTCATACTCATAAATATTTTATTTCCCTAATTATGTTTCTCACATATTTTTACTTATGATTGGTTTTCCTAGAGTCACTCTCCCAGAGTCTTACTCAACACTTCTTGAATATTTATTGGTAGGCATGGAAAATTTTAAATGTTTACATGGATTTATTTTAAATCAATCAATTTTGTGAAATATTGTAAAAAATACCAATAAATGAGGAATTTCCATGTGACTACATTGTCATAGCTATTAGTCTCCTAGACCTATATGAGATGTCAGAGCTTAAAAGAACCCAACCAAAAGAGGAAGTTCCATGTGGAGCCTATAAAAATTGTCATTCTCTTAAATATATCAGAGATGTCATAGCCTAGGAGAGATTGACTGAATGAGGAATCACCACATGGATCATGTTAGAGCTATCAGTGTTTTATACCTATCAGATATGTTATATCTTAAGAGAGCTGTAAAAATGAGGAAGAACAACATGGATCTTATTAATTTTTTGACTTTGATACTTGTTAGATATTTTAGAGTCAGAGAGAGCTTGAACAAATGAGGAAAGACCATGTGGATCTTCTTAAATTTATTGGTATCTTAGACTTGTCAGAAATGTTAGATCCTAATAGAGCCTAATTTAATGAGGAATCACCATGTGACCCACTTGTTAGAGTTCTTAGTCTCCCAAACCTATCAAAAATGTTAGATCATAAGAGACCCTGACCTACAAGATCATGCCACCTAGAAATCCCATATAAATTGGTATAAAATGCCTAGGATGATTGAGATGGTTACTAATAAGTATAGTTAGATTTAGAAACCAATCACAAGATTTCATGCATCAAATAAATAATCTAGGTGGCCTATTCTAGCTCTCAAGTAGGTAAAGTGTGACACCTGACCATGCTTATGTAGTACTAGTCATAGATAGAACCAACTAGTATTGAACACTTGGAGTGAGTTAGATCCACCTAGGATTCCACCAAGATAGTTGTGTGTCTACCACACTCTTAAAATTAAATAAATGGAAAAATAGGCCCCAATTAGATGATTAAAAAATATCATCATAGTCACACAATCTAATAGGTGGCATATATCTAAAATCTCTGAGTTAATTCTAGATCAAGAAATGAATAGGTAAATCCTAATAGTAACTCAAATTTGAATTCACACTAGGTGAGCCACTAAATTCCATCAATGAAAGAGACATGTGTGGATCCATATAAGTTATTGAAGTTAAACTACTTTACTGATGTTCATTATCAATTACCCAAAGTTTACCTCCTCACTTTCAACTCATTCATGTGCCCTTTATGCCCTCCTTGATCTAATTTAGATACTATTAGGATTTCCCCCTTTCCACCATGACTTCTTCATCCTCTAACCCTAAGGTTGAGCCTAAGTATATAAATACCACCTTCACATAGAACTTGACTTGATTCAATCACTAAAACAATTTCTTAAAAGTGACTGAAGTGGTGCCAAATTTTACCTCTAGTGAATATCAAGATGAGGATGAATTTTAAGATGCCTTCAAGGCATATGGAAGATGTGGGTTACACAAATTTGTGGATAAAATAGTGATTTTCCCTAGTTTTCAAATATTTAACAATATGCTCATCAAATTCAAGCCAAGTGAGTGTAAGATAATTTCCATAATGTGGTGTAATATATCAAATTGAGGAACAAGATTTTAGACATCTCAGGAGATATGTTTAAATCATAATACAACCTCTTAGATTACATAGTCACCTATGACTCAGCCATAGTGGATGCATGGGATAACACCTATCATATTTATGAGCTTTTATAGGATTGGGTGGAGAACCCCAATGCCAAGTAGGTCAAGAACGAAGGCATTGATTTATACATGCTCTGCACCTTCAACAAATGGGTTCATGTTGGGATGATATTGATTGATTTATTATTAGGGGAAATTGTTTTATTTCACATTGATATTCTTTTGGTGACCTTGAATTAAATCATTCTCAAGTTATAGTATATCTTGGGCCTCAAGAGAATCATTAAATTTTGACTGGTGCACTATGTCATGGAATCCTAGAATAGTGATAGATTTTATATGATGAGTTACATAGTGGATGCCATATACATAAATATTATGTTTAATAGTTTTGATGTCCCACTATGGTCTCCATAGGGCATAGTGTTATATGTAATGTTTTACAATATATATTTACACCATTAGTATAATCACATCCAAGGAATCTATGAGTCATTCTACTCAATGGTCTATATTGATATCAATTAGGTGACCATGCCTTGATTCTCCAATGAAACCAAGAATCCTCTTACCTCCTTTAGTGATTAATAGTACTACATGGATGACACCATAATTTGAGTGGAAGGTATTCATAAGGCCCCCATTTTATTACCTTATTAGCTTCCAAATTGGTGGTTCAATTAGTTTATCACTTATCAGCTAATAAAATGTGTCTTTGTCCATTCCCTTAGCCACCAACAAAAGTCTTGTCTAGCCTTCTATATTATTATCTACAAGAAGATATTAAAAAGTATTCCTCTATTATATAAGATGGTGGTGATTAGGAATTATTATGCTATGGGTAGATTTGAGCATAGAGATTGGGACCCTCATGGAATCAATAGGGCTGATGTAGTGAGATATCAAGTTTGCCTCAATGTCACATACAACCATGTGACTCACCTAGATTATGACATCCACATCAACCTTGAAGATGACAAGGAAATGATCACCAGGCTTTAGGTGAATAAATTGAAAGGAAATAAGTTTCAAATTAGGACACTTTCCCAAAGTTCCTTTGCTTCATCTCTACCAACTCATCCCTGACGAGAAATTCACATGACTTCCCCTATATTTTGAGGAAAATCATATAGGGATTATAAATTCCCTCTCCTCCATGGGTCTCACCTCCCCTAGTCTTGGCTCCATCTTCACCACCACTTATAATTTAGGTTAATTGGTCTCAATTTATGTTACTGATATGGTTCAACATCATTATCAATGTCAAGTTGAGACCAAAACATGACTAGGAGAAGACATATGTGAATATCTATCCTCCACCTTCAACCATCCCTCAATAACCTGGTAGATAAACCCCAAGTTTCACTTTGTTATAAGGCCCACTCAGTTGGTGTTTCCATTGATTCTCATTATAACCCCCCATTGATTTCCCCATTTATCAATGGATATGGTCATGCATAACATGTTATCATCCCAAATTCTACCCACTTATCCCATTTCATCAATAGGGATCCCATAGGATATCCTCTTATTTTCAAGAAATATATTTACTTATCCCTTATTACCTCTATTGTCTAGTACCGAGTAGGTGACTATTACTAAACCTACACCATTTCAATTCCTGGTGACCCTATTAATGGGTTCACCTATATACATAATTCCATCATCTTTAGCCACTTTAATGACATCTATAGTCATTTTATATAATCTATAATTAGCCTCAACCACTACTGCCATCACGACTCCTTTTACTATTATAACATAAGTTTATCAGAGAAAGAAGCCCAAGAAGAAACAAAAGATAAATCCTACTTCTTGGCCCCTTATTGATCCCCATGTCCCTCTCAAGCCTCCCTTCTCCATTTTATTGGGTGCCCAAGGATTTAGACTTAACTAACCAATTTATTCATTCCTTTTAAATACCCATGTCCCTAGTACCATGAGCCCATAGGTCACTTTGAACCAATGCCAATGGCACACCAATATGATCCCATAGGATTCCACATTTTTCATTATCAATTTCATCCCCATGCCTCCTCCTTCTCCATCTCTATGTTCCTTCCTTTCTTTTACTTCATCCACTCCTCCTCCTCCCATGCCTCCACCTTTCACCTCTTTATCTACCACTCCACTTTCACCTCTTCTATCCTAGGAGTTGCCACATGATCACGTGTGTATCTTAGGACTTATAAGAGAAAAAAAAATGGTGATTAGTTTATTTTTATCCCAAATGATAAAAAATGAAGCATTAAAATACATTATAACTAAACACTCTTGCTTAAGAACTAGGGGAAGCATAACATAGTAAACACTATCACAAAAAAGAGATAAAAACAACATAAGTAATTTACCTCATTTTACAAATTTGATGCTTAATTTTTAGGATAAGAATGTTTTAACTCAGTCTATAATAATTATATTCTTATAGTATTATTTATCCATGGTGGTAGAAATTATATAATGGTCACATGTGGCTTGGAGTGAAGCTTATCATAAGATGGGCATTATAACACTACTCTCAATGGCTTCTTAAAAGTATTATTACAAAATAACCTTACACAAAAAATATTATTAGCATATGGTGTGTGCACTTACATTTATATATATAATAACTAACTCTAATGCTAGATTGAGTCTAAATTAACCTAGGCTGAGTCAATCTAACTTTGGTTTGGAATACAACAATCATGAAATCTTGACACTTCAGTTTTAGATGTTTTTGATGCTTGACAGCTGACTTTAGATATTTGTGAGGTTGTGAATCATACTTTTGAAATAATAAATCACTTTATCAATTCCTTTGACTTTTGACTTCATATTTGGTTAAAAATTTCATTATTTCATAAATTAAATTGACTAATTTGATTTGGAATTTTTGTTTAGGCAAGTTAATTAAGATTTTTAATGTAATTAATATTGCTCATTGCTATTTAGATTTGGTAAATTATTTTAAATGTTTTCAATTAATATCTTGATAGGATAAAAGTTTCAAATTACTAGGTCATAATTTGACTAGGGTTGAATCTAAACTAGGTTATTGTGCATATAGGGTAATACACCAAATAAATTAGCCTCATCATGTTTCTAAGAAATTAAATGTCTTACATTGAAAATTTTTGGAAATTAAATTGATTTATAGACTTAAATTATGTCATGTGCTATAAATTTAACTGAATCCCAATTTAGGCATGAAAGTGGCAAAAATTGAGTATCTACTATTTATTCTTATTTGAGAAGGTGTGACAAGACATAGACACACTGATGTATTTTCAAAGAATTAAAAATTAATTAATATGAATGATTCATGCCTCAAATGGATTTTGATAAGACATTGATTCCCTCTTGAGGAAGTGGGTGGCAAAATAGAGTTGTTGAACATTCCCTTGAAATGAAGAAAATGACATGAGATAGTGGTAACATGGGTTAGATTATTGAATTTACCAAAGGCGATTATAAATAGTAATGGTGGTAGAGTCATTGATTTACCCAAAGGTGGTTATAATCATAAAGGGTGTGACATTAGTTTTCCCAAAAGTAGTTATAAGTAGTGGCACGACTAGTTGCCCTGGTAGGGTAGTAGGATGGATACTAATTTCCCCAAAGGTGGTTATAATAAGTAACGAAGCATGAGACATATTTTCCCAAAGATTTTTATAATCAGTGATGAATGTATTTTCCCTAGAAGGGTAGGTGGAATAAGAAAAATAATGATTTACCCAAAGATGATTATAATCATTATCATGGGATGGAAAAATAATGATTTTCCCAAAGATGGTTATAATAATTTAGATTATTAAATCACATGATTTAAAATGAGCTTGCCTTAAAAAGGTAAAATAGAGAATTTATTACTTATTCCATGTTTATGAGATGTAATATTGGTTGTTCATTTATTTATGTTTGTATGACTCACATATATACTTATTAAGAGATGCATGTCTGTATAAAACATAATAAATAATTATTTATCTTATTTATTATTAATGGATTTAGGCATGTGTTTGGGTATTTGGCTAGTTTTGATATATTAAATAAGTAATTCCATTATATTACTATGATTTTCTTTGTATGCCTAATTTTTACTTTAGCTTGTGAAATTATGCATGATAGTTATGAACAACTAAATTGATAATATATAACCTAATAATGTAAAACTTGGTTTAAATGTAAATATAAATGACCTAAGAATATGATATGAATAATCAAATGCCTATATGTAAATATAGAAAATAAACCAAGTGTAAGACTAAATATAAAAATTCATAGCCTATGTACTGATATGGATAATTAAGACTTACGTATAAACATAATGTAATAATATTATGGTAACCAATAAACATAAAAGAGAAAAAAGGCAAAAAAATAAAACAAAATGAATAAATAATAATGAAATGAACAAACAAAAAAAGATTAAAAAACACAAAAAAAATAATTAAAAAAACACCAATAAACAAAAATAAATAAACAAACATGACACAAACATAGTAATAAAAAAAACTATAAACTAATAAAAAATAGAAACAAGACAAAATAAAGAGAATAAATAAAGAAAAATAAAATAAACAAATGAATAAATAAATAATATAAATAAATCCAACAAAAAATAAAATAAAACAATCAAAATAACTAAACAATCCAAATCAAAGAAAATTATAACAAATAAACTATTTTAAACACACACACAGAAAAAAGAAAAACAAATTAAGCTAAACAAATAGTAACACACAAACAATGGTTAATTAGAATGTTAGTAGAAACCAAAATAAAAAAATTTGTGTACGTAATAAAGGTGTTACTCTTGGTAATGGGGCGACCCCTAAGCTAGGTAGTAATGACATAAGTAAAATAAAATAAGAATAAAAGACTAATGGTTTGCCCTAGGATATAGGGAATAAAAATACAAATAAGATGATAAACATTGCCCCTAGGTTATAGGAGATAATGAAAAAAATAAGAAAGGCATAAACATTTGTCTTAGGCTATGAGAGACAATAAAACAACACAAAAAAATGGGGGAATAGAATAAAAAGGAAGGGGTAGCCGAGTCGACTCCATATGCACTAGGTAAGTGGACACTACTTACATATTTCCATGGACACAAGATCCAATGTGAAATTTAGGCCAAATATAGTTTTTCCAAGATATGGGATATAATAAAATGATGATAATAAAAAGTGATTGACTTATATAGAAAATGGAAATGATCTCAAAAAATGGTAAGTACGTAATAAAAGAGAGGGATGACATTCACAATCATGAAAGCATCAACATAAACATATAATGCAATAACAAGAGTATGGGATAAACCCACACTAAAATTCAAGAGATGAGCATCCATTAAAGAACTAAATTGGTGATTCATAATGTCTACTACATCTAAGTCTTAGAATGCTAATGAGCTCACAAAATGATGAGCATGTAGGTAATGTTGCTCACAAAATGGTGAGAATGTTCAAATATAATTTGTTTAAAAAATGGAAAGAGTGTAAGAAGAGCCAAATGGTCATTAATGACTAAAATTATAATCCACAATACTCACAACATGAAATCATAAAATGGAGAGAGCGTATGGCTAAGGGAAATAATGATGAGGAAAATAAATGACAATTAGTAACTTTTGAAATAGCTAAGAGTCCCATAATCCTTAAGGAAAATAATTATTTAAAAATAAATTAAGGTATGGCCAAGTTAACTCTAGATACCCCATGTATCCAAGTGTTTCCTACATAGTCTATGCAGATCTCAGGTCGATGTAGTTCTCCTAGAAATGGGAGGAAAAATACCACGGTGGTCTAGAAATGAAGTTGAACAAATAAGATGGCCCATCTTATAAATGTTTTATGGATTTATATCTCGCATGGAAATTAAATTCCAATTTTCATGATTTTGGAATTTTTAGGAATTTTTAGGTCTTTTATAAATGATTAGGGGTTTTATAACTATTTCAAATGTTTTTTAGAATTTTTTAGGCATATCAACTCGATTTAGAAATATGAGACATAGAATGGTATAACTCACAAAATGGTGAGAATGTGGTTTAAACATGCTCACAAAATGATGAGAGTATTGGTCCTTAAATTGATTATAAAATGGTGATCGTGTTCCTAAGGGGTAATTGACATGACCTCAATGTGAATTAAGTGCTACCTAAATAGACCTACCTACACAAAATGCATCCAACTAGGTACCAAAAATTTTTAGGCATAGGAAAAATGGCAACAATATTATCAAGGAAATGAGGTAATGCATGGAAAAGGTGTTGTTGCTAATTTTCCTATACACATTTATAATTAGGAAAAAATTATAAAGGGGTAGTGTTACTAATTTTCCCATAGGTGATTATAATTAGTAACATGAATAAAATGTAAAAAAAAATGGAGGATGTAATTTCTAGGACCACTATCATATTGCTTTCATATACTTCCATTCAAACATTTAGTTTTGAAATGACTATTGGAACTGAATCTCTCATCAGCCACTGAATGTGCATGAAATAAAAATGAATTAGAACTAAGTATAAACATGATAGTGGGGTTAGGTAAAAATAATGGGTTTGTGAAGGGTTAATGGTATTTTATAATGGTAAGGAGCATACTACAAAGAATGGGTATAATTTAGAACAACTTAAATGATCCTTGTAGATAATAATCTTAGTCTCTCATGCATAAATTTTTTTAAGGTGCATTATGTTCATCAATTGTTCAAGTTCATCTCCCTCTATCATAATGATCTTGTATGCTCTAGAACCATAGAAAAAACTACATATGACCCTAACCAGTTTGGTTGGAAATTTCCTTTTTTCTTGGTTTCAACACTTACATTCTTCTGATTGTCTTTTAACACTAGGTCAAAAAGATTGAATTAATGATGCTTAATGTGCCTTTTTTATTGTCATTTTAATTAGTTTTCCTAATCTTCAAGATTATTCAAGGCATCCAAACATTTTCCATCAATCAAATATAGATCTTGCAAGCAAGCCACTATGTAGTCTTCATCATTGATGATATGTTGCAACAAAATTTAGAAACAAGGTAACTCAACCTTGAAAGGAATAATAGATTTAGTTCTAAAAATAAGTGAATAGGGTATAACTCATGTTGGAGTACAAAATATATTATGGTATGCCTAGAGGTAATTAAATAGTTGTAAGTACCAATTATGACTAGCATCATTGAGAATCTTCTTCATAATATTTATAAGGTTTTTATTAGAAGCCTCAACTTTATCATTGCCTTTTAGGTAGTAGGTAGTAGAGAAATGTTGTTTGATGTGGTATTGTGTACAAATTTCTTTACAATATTTATTTTTATATGATCCACCATTATCAGATATAATGTTGGAAGGGGTGCAATAATAACATATGAGGTGGTTGGATATGAACTTGGATATTTGCTTATCAATTATGTAAGTGAGAAGAATGGCTTCCTCCCACTTAGTGAAATACTCAGTAGTAGTTAGGACATGTTTATGGAAATCAAAAAAGGTAGAATTTATATTACCTATGAGGTTGAGTCCCCATATTGAGAACAACCATGGTGTTGTCAATGGTTTGAGTGTCTTAGTTAGAGTATGAATTATATTAGCATGATCTTGACACTTGTAACACCTCTTTACATATGCATATACGTTTACTTCTATATTCATATAGTAATAACTAGAACATAGTAAAATTGTGGATAAGATTTACTTACTAGTTGTGCTCCACAAACTCCCTCAACTTCCATCATAGTTTATAGAATATAATATTTGTCTAATTAGGGTATAACAAAAGGCTTTTTGGGAAAAAGGATTTTTATTTCTTACGTGGTAAATTAGGAGGCATATTTTGGTCTTGAATATAGGCATATATATTTGAGTACTAAGGAGATGTAGGACCAATAATGTCACAAACCATCTCAACAGTTGATTATTTATGATTAAATTCTAAGATATGTTCAAAAATTGATAATCCCTTTATCTCTCTATGATCTAAATCATGGATCCAATAGTGGCCATAAAATCAAATATTCTATTATTATCCCAAGGTATTCTTTCAAATTATATGTTGGAAATTTACTGATTTAGAGTAACAACCATAGATTTATAGGGTACCAACTTCTTGTCCTTGTTATACTACTAATCCATGAATTGATTGATGATTAATTGTAAATCATCTTGCACCAATAAATGTTGAATTTTCCACTATATTTCTTGATGAATCCCTACAATGAGTGATTCTTAATTGGCCATGTTATCAGTAAAGGGAAATATAATACAAAAAGACTTGGGAATGAAAACCCCTTATGGTGTAACACCTTGATCTATGGGCTGTGAATGATCCATAAAATTACATCTTGCATTGTTTGGCTTCAGGAGGTGCTTCTGATTCTTTAATGATCATAATGGCCTAATCTAGAAATACAAATGTAAGAGGTTGAATATCTTAAGGAGGAGCTTTTTTAAGTTGATCTATAAATAATTTCCCATTAATAGCCTTTTATTAGGCATATTCAATTTTAGACTCACTAAATAACATGATTCATTTTCCATGTGACCTTATAAAGATGATTTGGAAAGTAGATGCTTGATCATATCTACTTTGGCAATAATAATGATCTTATTTTTCAACATGTAATGACACAACATTTGATATATGAACACCATTAATAAATAGGATTTTTCAATCAACATATATTTTTGTTCATACATAAATAATGTTATGCTCAAATAATACATTGTATGTTAGTTTATCTATTCATTGAGTTGTTTTAGAATTAACCTCAAGTAATTTTCAATCATTGAAAATTAAAGTAATAATGTCTTATTTGGTGTGGGTGAAAATAAAATAGGTGGGTTGGCAAGATATTACATAAGATGATCAAATTATTTTTGATACTCTTCATTATAGGAGAACATAAATCCATTATTTAGTAACTGTGTAAATGGATGGAATTTATCATCAAACATTGATATGAAGCATTAGATCAATTTTATCTTAACCTGAGAACTACATAACTACTTCAAGGTAGATGGTGATGACATTTCTATGATTACATGAACTTTGGTTGGGTCAAGTTCAATTCCCATGTAAGAGATAATAAATCCTATTAGTTTACCATAAGCCAAATAAAAACTTATTTAGATTAAAACTAACATCATATGCATAAAGTATCTCAAAGATTATTCATACTAAAGCTAAATGATTGTCATGGGTCCTTGATTTATCCAAGATTTCATTGACATAGTCCTAAACAATGTATTGAATCATATCATGGAAAATTACTATCATGGAAATTTGTTAAGTGGATATAGAATTCTTAAGACCAAATGACATCACATGATAAAAAATAATTCCCAATGAAGTGGTCAATGTTTTCTTGTGTTGGTCTTCTAATGTTATTTTGAATTGACTATGTATTGAAAAGCCATCCATGAGAGAAAGCATTTTATTTTCAACCATTAAGCCAACTATCATGTCAATATTAGGCAAAGTAAAGTTATCTTTTGGGTAGAATTTATTGATATCTCCAAAATTAATGTATATTTTGATACTTTCTAATTTATTTCTCACTAGCACAATGTTTTAGATCCACTCTGAATAGTCAATTGGCCTAATGTATTTCTTGTCTAAGAGTTTTTCCAACTCTTTCTTGACTAACACAATAATATGAGTACGTATCTTATACTTAATGGGATTAGCATCATGATGTATAATGAGATGGTGTAGAACAAAGGTGGTGTCCAAACTTGGCCTATCTAAATAAGCTTATGATAATATGTAAACTAATTCCCTAAAAAAGGATGTAAAAACTTCACATTCCTCCTCAGTTAGGGACACACCTAGTTTAGTCCACTTTGAGTCCTCTAGATTCCCAATGTTCACCTTTGAAGTTTCCTCCATAATAAGTGGAGAACCATCATCTAAAATAGTTGGTAATAAATTAAACTAGTTATTAATGGCAAAGTCCTCTAGCCAAAATGGCTTAATTAATTCTCCCAAGTAAGATGAATCAAAATCTCTTAATGCTGACAATGGCCATGAAACAAATATCTCATGGCACTCTTAAAAAAATTGTGAAAAATCTTTTCTCTCCTTAATACTAATATCTAATCCATAAATATGATTTAAATTATAGATCTCCTGTACTTCATAAGAAGAGGGTGAACATTCTCATATAATGGTACCAGAAACTAGTTTTCACTAAGAGACATGCATTTCTTTTAATTTTTCCATGGTTAGAAAGCACCTTAAAGAGGTTTTCAATTTCATAACTCAATTTTTTTTTTGTTTTTCACTAAGGAATTTCACCTACTTTTTAAAATAGGTAGAAGGATACATATGTAATGGGAAATGCAGTAGATCTATAAATAAATCCTAGATTGGAGAAGATAAATCCTACTTACACTTCTGATTGGGGATATATTAGAAAATTAGGGTCATTACCAAGATGGATCCAATAAACCTAATAAAGGGATCTCTTACCAAAATAATATTAGTAGGGAGGGTTCCGAAGACTCTAGTCAAGTAAAATTACACAATAACCCTAACTAGGTCCTATGTTTTCATATTCACTAAACTAATAACATATAAAGTAAAGTATAGTTTAGTGCTCATCAAAAATTGTAGCACAAAGTGGGGGTTAATAAAAATAAAATTAAAAAATCATAAGATAATCCTAATTAATCTATGTCTAGGTAAGACCTTAATACATGGAGAGAGAAATATATTCAAAATCTATTACTTATGCTACTTTTATCTACTAAAGAGAGGTTCCAAGTTAGAGATACTTACCTTGAAGATGAACCCAGTGAGACTCATTATCTCCCTTGTCCAAAGGTGTTTCACAAGAGGTTTTTGTAGATTATAAGGACCATTAAGAAAGGCCAACACATCTAATACTTCTCCACAAGACAAGATTATTCTCTAAGTAGAAACCCTAAGCTAAAATTCCTTGAGTAAAATAAAAGAAGAGTAGATTGTAAAGAAGTGCACATGAATAATTAAATCTTGATGTCTCTCTAAGAATGGAAAAATGGATATTTTTATATAGGTGGATCTAACCCTAATCCCTTTTTAAATTTTAGGCTAACAAGGTCAACCCAATTGACCTAGTGTTGTAATTAACAAAAATAAACTAGGTCATGGACTAGGTTGGCTAGGGGCTGACCTAGACCCTAATAAGTTTTATCAATACAATTATAAGGTTGATGGGCCCAACCTTGCAATGTAAATCATCAAAATGTCTTTATGTTAGGGAAGGGATAATGAAGGTGGTAAATGATTAGAGGAAGGTAAAAAATATAAGGTAAATCTTGGGGGAATGGTTTTTAGTAGATGGTTGGATTGATAGAAAGAGATAATAAGGGACAACAATCCTATAAAGCACCAATGGTCTACCCACCACTTTCTTGGTGCACCCCTTAAGGTGAGTACTTAAAGAGATTCAAACTCAATGGGTTCTTAAGTTATAGAAAGCATCAGTAACTAATAAAGTTTGAAAATATTATGTGTATACATATGCCCCACTCAAAGCTCATCATGTGTCATTCAGGTGCAATAGGGGATGGTGCTTCAAGAAGGAGCATAAAAACACACAATGCTAAATCTAAATAGATTTTCATTATTTTAAAGCATAAAATAAATTAAAGTAAATGATGAGAAGGGAAATAACTAAAAAATTAAATGTGTGTATACCTTGACTTACCTTTATCACTAGATGGTTGTCTACTATGTTTTTAATTTTGATCATCAAGGATATAAAGACTACTTTTGATAAAGCCAAGGATACAAGACTAAAGAAAAAAAATATAGGAAAGCCAAAAGAACTAGTTCTATATGGACATGATGTACATAGAAATTTTGCAAGTTAAGGTGACAAGTTCTATGTTAAACCAAATGACCAAGTCAAAATTTGGAGTAAATTGGGTAACTAGAAAACTAGGGCTACTCAAGATTAAAAAACTCAAACAAGTAAACCTTAAGTAAGAGAGGAAAACTCACAAAGTCAAACCAAGGATACATGTCAAAAAGGATGGTAATCAAACATCAATATAAAAGTAGTAACAATCCTTAAATAAATATGGGAAAGAAAAAATGGTAAAACAACATTGATTAGTGAGTAGTAACAAACTTTACTCAATCATAAATGGAAAAAGTTCATAAAATGGAAAACAACATTGGTGAGTGAGAAGTAACAAGCCAACCTAACTCAAAAATGGCAAAAGGACATGAAAGTAGAAATAGACTCAATTGTTCAAAAAAACTTGTGGTACAATAATGACAAATGGTAAAATAAATCAAGGCATATCTAGAAATTTAGAGCCATGGTATAAAGAAGATAATCCATATTTTCTCAAGCATATTGTTTTGTTCTAAAGATAGATAAAATTGAAACAAAGTAGTGTTATCATGTTTTTAATATTTAAATAAGAGGGAGTATAGAAGAGGTAAAATATATTTAGAATCACATGTTCCTATAAGTGGGTAAATGAAATGGGTGGAGGGGACAATGAAGGAAAAACCACGGTAGAGGAACTCTTTATTGAAGTCAAGACACTTAAATTAGGTTTGTCAAAATAAGAGGAATTTTGATCTTAAGGACTTTGAAGAACATCTACTAGCCACACAGGTCTTAGGTCAAAAAATAAAGTTTGTAAATCATCCCATGAAGGCTATATGCATAGAAATAAAATGGATGTACCTTCCCACAACATGTTTCCCATTCCTCAAGATCCCTTACAAATTTTTTGGTATATTAAAAAGATTGGGTACTTGTATGAAATAGTACGTATCACCATAGAGTTTATTGAATTATCCTATTTTAATATACTAGCCTACCACACCCCAATGGACCTCAACTCTATTGTGAGGCCAATTATGGAGTTTGAGCTTTGATTAGAGATAAGAGATGTGATTGCAATCATGTCTTTTTGTGTGATTTGGACTTTTTAAATTTGTATGTTACCTTTAGTATATCATTGCCTTTTATTTCATATGATTTGCATTTTTTAATTCTTTATGGATTTTTCTATTCCTCCTCCATACATATTTAGAAAACCAAACGTGGGGTGTTAAATATGACTTTGATTTGAATACATTGGACTTGGTTGCTAATAAAGATAACTTAGAGAGCATGGAGTCTTAGAATCTTTTAAATTTAGGTGAAATAAAAGTTTTATCTTAACTTTGACCTTGTTTTATCCAATGTGGATTGAAATTAAAGGAAATCAATATAAGTGAAACATGAAACAATTTGAATTACTTCAAATCATACAAAAAGGGACAAAAGGATAAAAGGGATACAATGATAGAAAAAGTGTGATTCTTTATCATAAAAATAAAGAAAATGTAGGGAAACATGCTAACACATATTCTTATACAAATTTCATCTATAAAAATAAGCAAAGGAAAAGATAATAACAAAGATAAAACACTTATAACCATTGTGAAATGCATTATAGATAATGAATGTAAAGGTGGTGATTATATGAGGAAGACTAGGTCCTATACATGGTATTAAATTACAATTCATAAAATAGAAACCTAAGGGGTCCCAAGGCATATGAAAATAAAATGGGATAAAGATGGTATTTGTGAGGAAGGCCAAGTCCAATCCATGATATTACACTACAACTCACATAAAGAGAAACCCAAGGTGTGTTAAAAGTGTGTGAAAAGTATGAAAACAAAGAAGACAAAAGGATATCATGAGGAAGACTGGGTCATATCCATGATTTTAAAATGTAACTCATTAGAAAAAATAAAAACCAAAAGACCAAAAGGAAGGTCTAAGGTTTATGAATAGAGAGAATTGTTGTAGAGGGTGAGACCCATGTAAGTATCCTAAAAAAAGTGTTGGATATATAGCATATATAAATCATGAAAAAAAGGGAAGGATTTAGGCAAAATAATTTTTAAGTAATTTTGCATTGGAAGGTTCTTTAGAAATATGGCCTTCATTGGTTTGAATGTGATAGGTACTTAGACCAATAATATCTTTGACTAAATAATGGACCCATCATTTTTTGTAGATAATTACCTTATTCTTCATGAGTTTAGTCTAATTTAAGTATAATATCACCAACATTAAATGTGTGAACATTAATGTGTTTATTATGTTATTTGCCAATATGGGCCTTGTATTGGTGATTATGTTATAAAGCAGAAAGATGGTGTTCATAAAGGAGATCAAAAGCATGAAGGTGATATTCATGTAATTTTTCATCAAGTATGATACCATGAAGAGATATATGGAGAGAAAGAAGCTCAAATTCTAATGGGATGACTGATTCAAAACCATATACTAGAGAAAATGTTGTTGCCCTAATGGCAGTATGATATACCCAAAGAGTAGGATATAGATGAAGATTTCAATCCATGTAGGTGTCATGAATTATATTTTGGATCATTTTATCAAAAAAAATTTGGTGGCCCCAACTTGGCCATTAGATTATGTATGGTTGGGTGTGGAGAATTTGTGATTGATTTTAAATTTAAAATAGAGTTGTTTGACATCTTTATTTTTGAAATTACCACCATTATCTGAAATGATAGTATGAGGGACACAAAAGGTGAAAAAGATTTGATTTAGGATGAATTTGGAGATGGTGGTAGTAGTGACATTGATGAGGGGTATATCCTTATCCAATTTCGTAAAATATTATGTATCTATGATTATAAATATATACCCATCTTGAGATCAAGGTAAATTGCCTATGAGATCTAATCCACACATGGAGAATGGGCAAGGAGATTATATGATTTAAAGCTCAACTAGAGGTGAATTAATTAGATCATACTAATGATGACAAGGAGTACACTTATTATCAAATTTGATCTCATATTTTTCAAGATTAAGCCAAAATTATCCCATATGTAAGCATTTATGGGATGCATCATGTCCACTATAGTGTCCACCATAAATGCCCTCATGTGCTTATTCAAAAAGAGGAATAACATCATATTTCATAACATAGTAGAGAAAGGTAGCTTTAGTATTATAATAATATAGGATGTTATATCTAAATACATAATTAAAATCTTGTTTGTGAAGTTAAGTATTTTCATAGGAATCAAATTTTGAAGGACAAGTTTGATGTTCCAAAAATTGAATGGTATCTTTCTACCACTTGCTTTGTCAAATGGTTATGGCCTTAATGTGGTAGATAAGTGAATACTATGGTTGAATAGAAGATGGGGATTTTATTATTTGGTTAATAAAATTTGGATTAATGATAAATTGGTGTAGATGAAAAATAGATGCTAAAGAAGCAAGGGAATTGGTAATAGAATTGTGATCTCGATGGATAGGCTTGATGTTAAAGGTTACACAATCTTTGGTGAGGGTAGTTGTGATTTGATGATAATAAATGAGATTATCTATTTTCCATTGATAATCACCATTGATTTTGAGGCAAATGAGTTTGGAGTAACCTAAAGAATGCAAATATTGGATATTTATATAAAGGGTTACTTGCATGTCTAAGATTAAAGCTTTATACTCGGCCATGTTGTTACTGACATTGAATGTGAGGAAAAAATATAATGGTATAATTTTTATAAAAGGGATCATGAGGTTACAACTTTCCCTAACTCCTTGAAGGCATTTTGTTCCATCAAAATGAAGGATTTGAGTATCTTCATGTAAATTGACATTATTTTAAAAATTTCTTTGCTAAATACTTTGGGTTTAGAAATATTAGGGAAGATAGGAGACTCATCTAGATTACTTGCTTTAAGGTCAGGAATGAAATTATGGAAGTAATCTTTAAGGGATATTCCATGGTTAAAACATTCAATGTAGAGAGTATTATCATTGGGAAGACTATATTGAAGGTGGTTGATATTTGGCATATGATCTACAGTGAGTTGATCAACAATGATTTGTCCTTTGATAGATTTTTGGGTAATAATTTAAATATAAAATTTCATAAGGACCATTCAGTTGCCAATTCTATCTCTAGGAATAAAGGCTTTGGATAATAAGTGAAAAAGAGTATCATAATGAATAATAACATAAATGGTTTGATAAAACATATAATCTCAAAGTTTCTCAATGGTAAAATAGATGGCAAGGCAATCACATTAGACTTTGGTATAATCTTTCTTAAAATCAATGAGCCCTCGACTGATATATTATATGTTATATTCCCTTCTTATATCATCATGTTGGGCAAGAATTACCCCAACTACTATGGGTGTGGAAAAGGTATACAAGATTAATGGTCGATCATTTGAAGGGGGATAAAGAGTAGGTGGGTGAATCAATGATTATTTCATATTATAAAATTATTTTTGATAAGGATTCATCCATTTTAAGGCATTATCTTTCTTAAGAATAGAATTTATTGAATAGATATGGTACTCCATTTCAGGAATGAAGCATCTACTTTCCTCAATTTTATCGAGGTACGTGTGAATGTCTAGAATGGATCGAGGGATGGGAATGTTAATGATAATATTAATCATGATAGGGATGACATTGATGCCATGAAGAGAGACTAAAAATACTAATGATTTTCTAGATGTGACACCAAAAACACATTTGTAAGAATTTAATCTAACTTTATATTTAAGGAAGTGGTCAAAGATGATGGCAATATTAGATAAATGAGTCTTGTGAAATTTGGATTTAGAAATTATTTCATCCATATAGGTTTATATAATCTTGTGAATAAGATCATGAAATATGTGATCCATTTCCCATTGATAGGTGGCTACAACATTTTTGAGGTTAAAGGGAATTTTAATGTAGCAATAGGTACCCCATTCCATGGTGAAAGTTGTCTTATATTGGTCTTTGAGGGAAATGTGAATTTGGTTATAACCAGAGAAACCACCAATAAAAGATAATATTTAATAACCAACTATGGAATTAATGACATAATATATTGAAGGTAGTGTGAAATTGTCCTTGGGATAATCAAGATTAAGATTACATAAATCAATTTAGATGTCAATGAACATGGTTACTTTATACCAAATAGGGACTATGTTAGAAACCAATTCATATAGTCTATGGGTTTGATAAAATTAGCAAAAAGAATCTTGATAATTTATTTATGGCATAAAGTGGAAACTTTGGGTAGAAATTTCCATTGCTTTTGTTGTATATGTTTAGCATTAGAGTAAGTGATAATATTGTGCACCATGATTCTAGGGTCAATACTAGGCATATCCTCATAGGACCAAGAAAATATATCATGATATTTATTAAAAAATAAGATAAATTTATATTTTTAAATTGGTGTGAGTTCATAGGAGATTGTAATTGGTCGATGGCATGATAGAGTGCAATATTTGATGCAAGTAGTTTATTTGATAAGTATAGCATTTCCATTTTGGAAATGATATGGTGTATTAGGTAAAGAGGAAATTGGATTTAATTTATGGTCAATTCTAGTGATGAAGTTGTTGAAACAAGGGGATTTATTTTTAAAATTCTTGAGTTTATGATGTTGACAAAGAAGTTAAGGTTCATGGGCATGAAGCAATTAAAGAATGGCTTCATCACTAGGCAAAGTGGGAAGAGGACCATAATATTAAACTTCTAATTAAATATTGAGAATTTTATTACCATGGCGATCATATTTAGAGTGTATCTAATATACATTAGTGGCCTTGGAATCTAATGTAATATTGGGAGTAGGAGGAGTAGGTTGATCGAATGATATTGATGTGGCATTAGTTTCATTGATGGGGAAAGAATCAGATGTAATGATGGGATATATAGGTATTAGAGAATATTTAGGAATTTTTAGAAGTTTATAAGGTATGATTTGTTCTACCACTAAAGGAGTATAAAGAAGTAAAAAATTAATGGGAGATATATGACATTTAGGAGATAATTAAAAATAAATGGAAATGGTATGAACATGCTACTTGAAAGCATGAAATTGGGATATTTTTTTTGATAATGTTGAACATCTAAATCTCAAGATTGAGCTTGGGCCATGATGTAGTTATCATCAAAGGTTATATAAATTTTACATGCTTGAGATTTAAGAGGAGTTTCAAAAGGGGAAATTACAAGATCAATGAATTTGCATGCAACCATGATTAAATGATATTGGAATAATTTAGCCACTCCATAATCATTACATGTGAAGGAATATTATGTGTAAGAAATGTTCTAGGCATTGCATCAAGGGGGATAATCAGTGATCTCATCAATGAGAAGAATAGTGTGATCAAAAGTTAATAAAGGAGGAAGTCACTTTAAGATATAAAGAGGTAACTTACTAGTGTTACAAGTTTTTTCAAGTCATTAGGTTAATCATCATATGAATCATCAAGAGTAACCTGTAAGTTTGGATTAATGTTGATGAATTTAGTTAAGGGAGTACTGTTAATTTTTGGAATGGTAAGAATGAGATATTAAGATTATAGACTGGGAAGTTGAATACTCAAAAGATTGGGATAAGCCTCATGCTTATAAATTTTGTTGTTATGTATGAACTTGATGTATTGGCTACCAAAAGAGGAAATATCACACATTATATGACTCCAAGGCCAACCTAGGAGTATGTTATAATATATAGGCAAATCAAATACCATTAGTTTAGTTTGAATAGTCTTAAGTTTGAATATAATGGGAATCCAAATACAATCGAGTGGATTTTGATTAATTTTATCAAATCCACAATAGGTTAGGTCAGTTTGATTGAGATGGTCATTACTATAGCCAAGTTATTAGATGAGACAAAAATATGTCACATTAATACCAGACCCTTCATTAACTACCCTTTGAAAATAAGGATAGTATTAATGGATATTTTAATGAATAATGGTGGTTATTTGAAGTAAAAATGATCTCATCATTAATCATGTCTTCTTTGATAAATTTAATAGAAGCCTTAAAATAAGGATAAATTAATTCAATGGTATGCACATTAGTAGCTTGAGGCTCAATAGAGAGTGGTTATTCATATATAAAATATGGATCTAAAATTTATTGTAATTATTGCATGAGGAACTTATGATGATAAGGGGAGATGCAAAATGGCTCCATAAGGGGAATCTTGCAAGGAATGGAGATGAGTTATTTGATAAAATTCCCATAGGATTTATAATAAGAACCAGTGTGAGGTTTAGAAGGTAAGGTACATTATTAAGGAATGGAAGTGGTTTGGGGTTCAAAAAAAGGAAATAGTTCCTCATTAGCCTTTGAAGCTAAATGAGTGGTTGTAGTATCTTTGAGAAATTGTTCTTCCAAATATGGTTTCTCATGTTTGGTGACATGATCATTATGAGATGGTTTGAAATGATATTTTACCTTAGCTATATTAACATATTAAGAATTATTGTAGTATTTTTCATGGTCAATGTCATTAAAACAAACATCCTTGGTAACTTATTGATTAGTAGATTTAGGAAAAGATATTTGGTTATTAGAAGAAAAAGCTTTGGGAACTTGTCATTTTTGAGAAATGGTGTTGTATTATTGATGATAGAGTTAGATCAAGGATTCATGATTGAAGGAATCACAAAGCATATAGGAGATAAAAAGTTTAGTAATATCTCTACAAGTTTCATGAGAATGACGAATGTAAGTATGGAACAAAAAAAATTGATTAGGGTCATACCATTTAGGAGGATTATTAGGATAAGTAAAGGGTTTAGAGGGTGTTAATAATTATTTCATTTTCTACACATTTAGTGTTATGTGAGAAGATGGGGGATTATCAGTTTTGGCAACTCCTAGTATGGTTTGAGGAGTATTGCTAGTGATGACATTGCTAGAAGTTTGAAAAAGTTCCCTTAAGGAATTTGGTATTAGGTTTGAATTAATTCATGAGGAATTATTGATGTTTGGCTTAGTCAAGAGCTTCATTAAAAATTTTAGGGGAAATTTTTTTAACCTTATATTAAATTGAAGGAGTTAAAGTAGTTATAAAGAGTTTGAATTGATTATCATCAGTCATGTTATGGTTAGCCTTATGAGCTAGAGATTTCCATCATTTGATAAAATAATGAGCTGATTCGGTGGGAGATTTCTTAGCATTGATGAAATGGATAAGGAAATTTTTGGGAATGCCATTGTGTTGAAACACTTTAACTAGAGGATTGACCAAATCCTGAAGTTTCTAGATAGAATGTTGGGGGAAGTTGGTTATACCATTATAATACATCACCAGTGAAGGTTTTAACTAGAATTTTAGTGGTGGAAAAAGTATTAGTTTGGATCCAATATTTATAAATATTTCCAAATGTTTTAAGAAAAGATGTAGGGTCTTTAGTCCAATCATACTTGATAGCTGGATAAATATTACCAATATCAATAGAAATGATGAAATGAGATAAAGGATCATTTTGGATGTTTTGAAGATATTTTTTATAAATGATAGGTTGAGGAATAAAATTATCCTAAGGCATGTATAAGAGGTGGATGAATAAAATTTGGATTAGTTTAAGGAATTAGAACTAGAGACTGATTAGCGATATTGATCAAATGACATCATAATTTCATCATTTTAGAGGTGTTAAAAGTTTGCATTATGTTTATTTGGTGTATGACTTGTGCAAGAAGTTGTGTCATATTTATTGGTGGGTTGGTGTTTTTAGGAGGACTCCCCAATTTGGTATTAGGGGAGGCTTATTGGGAGGTGGATTACCAATGGGATTGTTGGATAGACTTGTTTCAATTGCTCTCACATTGTGTTGAGAAGCTTGAAGATGAGAATTATCTTGATAGGTACAAAAAGGATTAGATCTACCTAATTCATCTTGAGGAGTGATTTGAAAAATGTTAGAATCCATAGATGAAAGAGGGTAAGATGTGATGCAAGAGTGAGTGTTCTCTTGGGAGGTAAAGAAAGGGAGAAAAGAATACCCCATATAGTGTCTAAATTGATTTAAGTTGTCCAAGAAGATTATAATAGGGGATTTTATGATGTTTTAAAGAAATGAATAAAATTTTAAGCATGAAGAAATGGAAACGAAGGACATAGAACTAAGTTGGATAGATAGACAAGGAAGTCAACTAGATAAAGACCCAGATTGGCCAGATAGAAGAGCAAGGTTAGTAACTAGATACAAGGTTGATTGTGTTGATAGAATACTATCAAAAAGGGGCTAAGAATAGTAAAAAGTTGACTAGGTCAAATATATATTGATGGATAGAGTTTGAGAAAAGTATAGAGTCTATTATTTCAATTGTATACTATTGGTTAAAGGGTATAAAAAATAGATAAGAGACACATTCATGTTATTCGACTATGTACTATTGGTAGGAAAAAAGATAGAGTCTGTAAGAGACTATATCAACTAGAATGATAGTTTTTTGAAATGGGGTAATTTTTTTCAATATAAATGATGAAATAAGTAGAATAAAACACATAAATAATTGGATCAATGTGAGTTATCTAATTGGGGCACATAATACAAAACATTATACCAACACTGGACAATGTGAGTTTTTGAAATACAACACACATTGATCAAAGAGAAAGAAATCAAATAAAAATTAAATTCTAACTAAATGGTTATCCTAGGTGTTATTAAATTATTATAAATCATTAATTTAAGTGTGATATGAAAGTTGGCTAAAAATATGGAAGTAGAAATCAATCTATGGATGGTTTCAGGATGTTTAGGCTAAAAGGGATCTATTTTTGTAATGGTAATAGCTTAGTATTGTGGCCTAACCCCTCAATTAATAATTATGTAGTGATAAGGGTGTCAGGTGATTTGCCAATAAATACCATTAACCATGTATTTATACTTAGATAGAAAACCAAGTTAGCTTCACCCTTGGTGATGAAATCCAAGTAGATAGGCATTAGGAAGACAAGTTTTTAAATGTAATTTAAATGTTTTGTGATTTGGTAGTGTGTGCAAGAGAGTAAAATAGTGTAACTAAATGGTAACTACCTATTTATACTATGTGAGTTACTCTAATCATGCAAACAACTAAAAATAAAAGTGTGAATTAATTAAAAGCAAATAATTGTTTATTAACAAATCTAGAAAAGTACAAGATCAGATTAGATGCTAGTGCATGAAAATAGCATATAATAGAGTCAATTGTATCACTACTATACTGTAGAAGTAAAGTCTTAAATAATAGAGTCAAGCAGGTCAACTTAGTATTTTATACATAAGATAATCTATATAAATAAGAGGACTACGTTGACTTAGTTGGTTGTAGGATTAAAAATTTAAAGACTCTTAACCTATAAAAAATAGAACTAAAAGGAAGTACTAAATTGACTAAGAAAGGAAAGAGAGGATAATTGGTGGGTTTGAAGGTGATTAGGATTTCATATTTTATGCTTAAGTGCCTTGAATTCTACTTTAAAAAAATTTCAAATTGTGTTGATTAGTTCAACCTAGTACTAGAAAACCCTATGTGATGAAGAAGGATAAGATGACTAAGTTGACCTATTCGACCTAGTTTGTTGATCTAGGTAATATCAAAGAGAATAAGATAATAAACTTGACCTATTTGACCTTATATGATTATTTGGTACTGAATAAGAGTACTATGTCAACCTATTCGATCTAGTAACCTGTATCTAATGAAGACCTATAAAAATAAAATAGAGTCATTTTGATGTGACTATGTGTTAAACCTATGTAAAGAAAGTAAGAACTATATCGACTAGTTTAATATAGTATCAAAAATAAAAAATAATAATAAGATGATAAAATGAAAGAGTGAAAGCAAACATGTAAGGGTTTGATTCTTGTTAGGTTCACCATAATAAATGTAATGGGAAATGCAAAAGATCTATAAATCAATCCTAGATCAAAGAAGATAAATCCTACTTACACTTGTGATTGGGGATACATTAGATAATCAAGGTCATGATCAATATGTATCTATATACACATATGATCCAAAAATTAGAATCTTTGGTTTAAAGATAATTCAAGAAATAAGAACAACACAATAACAATAATGTTATCTCTGAGAAGAGATGTTTTATTCATCAAATTTGTAGATCCAAACATATGCTTATCTCTGAGAAGAGATGTCTACTTTCCATTTTAGGTTACATATTCATTTATACACATTTATAAGGTAGTATTATGATGTGTAAGGTCACAAATATCAAGGGAGATCAAGTGGTTTGACTTCCATGATTTATAATAATACAAAATTCAAGGAATTACTATTTTTAGACTGCAGTACTAAAATTGAAATTTAGGGCACTTAATTTTATTTTTATAGGGTAAAAAACCAAAAATTGGAGATTTTTGCCATCTCATGATGTTTTCCTCATTCTTAGCTTTCCAATGGTTCAAAGTAGGAGTCAAATAGAGTTATGGTGTAAAAGTTATGGGTCTTGGAAGTTCTACCACCAATTAGGGCTGAACCATTGCCCAAATTATCACCTGAAATGTTACTCAGATCATTATATTTCATATTTTATCAAATAATAATAATTTAAATCTTGTACTAACCCATAAAGACTCAATATCTTTGAGTGCATGCCCTAAGGGGTGCACCGGGAAAAGGGTGGGTAGACCTTTAGTGTTTCATAAGATTATTTTCCTTTATTTACACATTATTACCAATCTAACCAACTCCTAAAACCATTACATAATCTATTAATCCTCCCTTGCACACTCATCTAGTACTTTTCCTCTTTACATCCCTCTTTTCCTCACCTTGATGCCCTTTTTCTAGTTGACTTTACCAAGTTGAGTGGTTCAACCTTGTATAGTTTTTAGCCTTTGCTTACTATGCAGGGTCAAGTGGGTCAACCCTGTACTATTTTTGGTTGTTTTTAACTTGGATTTTTATTAGCCCTTCGACCAACCTAGCTTGATACCTAGTGATTTATCTCCTAAAAACATACAGGGTTGATTGGGTTGACCCCATAAAATTGACATATTTAGAAGGATTTAGGGTGAGTCCACCTATAAATACAAGATCATTTTTTCATTATTTCAATACGCAATATAGATTTATTATTATATCACACTTATTTACAATATACTCTTCCACAATTCTACTTGAGGAGTATTATTTTAGGATTCCTACTTGGAGAATCTAGTCTTATGTATAAGTCTTGAATACTTTGGCCTTTTTTAGTGATCCTTATAAACCACAACAACCTCTTGCAAAGCCAATTTGGCTAAGAGAGAGATTGAGTCTCAATGGATTCACATTTAGGTAAGTATATTATAACTTTGTTCTCCTCTCTTTAGTAGATAGAAGTAGCATAAGTATTATCTCAAATAATATTAATCTTCATATTCCATGTATTAGAGTCTTAATGATACTTAGCTTAATTGAGATTATCCTATGTATGTTTTGAGTTTTTTACTAACCCCTCATATTGTGCCCCAATATTTGGCGTGTACTAGATTAGATTTACTTTCTTGTTTATTAGAATAGAGTGAACATTAAACCTAGGACTCTTTTAGGGTTGTTACATGATTTTGTTAGACTGTAGGCTTTGGAACCCTTATTATCATGGTGTATTGTGACAAGTTATCCCATAATTGGGTCTAGTGGATCTTGATATTGGTCATGCCCACACTTAAAAAATATATTCCCAATCAAAAGTATAGGTATGCTCTATCTTATTTGAGCTAGGATTGATTTAAAGATGTGATGAATTTATAATTACATAAAATCTACTAAACCTGATGTGAACTATCCCTTATAATATTTGTTTACTTTATTTCATTTCTTTCATTCTTTCATCAATATTTTTATCATATATTTACCATACTAGATTGACTCTGTTGACCCAGTATCTAACTTTTCTGCATAATATTTTAGGTATAGGCTACTAGATCAACCCTATCAACCTAGTACATTTTTTAAAGATTTTTATACATCTAATCTAGATTATTATGCTGAACCTATCAACCTTGTACATTTTTAGGCACTCAAAATTAGGTTTCTACAAAGCTTGATCAACTTAGTCAACCTAGTTAGCAGAATTTTCAAGCATATATCAAGGTTATTAAATAATAATCTTCATTCTCTTCATCTTTAATCTACCAAGGTTAATTTTTATCTCTCTATATCTTTATTTATAGTCTTTCCTTTTATAATTTTTAGTCTTTAAAACTACCCTTACATAATTAATTAGATCGACCTTATAAACCTAGTTCTATGTTCTATGTGTTGTTTGGATAACTAGGTCAAGTCTTCCAACCCTATTTATTTTTAAACCTTGATTTCATAGTATGGGTTTGACCTTGTTCTATATTTTTTTCATACACTATTGACTATATCAACATTTTACCTTGTTTCAAATTTGGAATTAACCTTATATTCTAGTAATTAATTCACACTTTCTTTTCTTGTTGCTTGCATGTTGAGAATAGATCACATAGATTAATTAAGTGGGTTATAATTAATAATTTAGTTTCACTATTTTATATTTTATGCACACATGACCAAATAAAAAAATCTATATAATAATTTTAACATTTGTCTATCCAAGGTCAACTTACTTGGATTTCGTTACAAAGGGGAAGCTAATTTGATGTTCTATTCAAGTATAAATCATGGTTAATAGTATATTTTGGATAAGCACCCAACAGATTTATCACTATGGTATGTGAAGTGATGGGGTATGCCCCAATAATAAGCTTTTATCCTTACCAATATAGATCCATTTCATCCCAAACTACCTGAAACCATCCTTAGATTGACATTCTAGTTCCTTGCTTACAACCAAATTTCCATCAAATTTAAAATAATATCTTAATAATATAACAAAAAATTAGGTTGAATAATTAATTAGCTATTTAATTTCCAATTTAATTGCTTTCTCTTTTCTTAATTGTATTTTTTATTAAAAAAACTAGCATTAGATAGCTTTGGTGTAAGGTTTTGTGTTGTGCACTTGAATTTAATTGTCCAGTGTTAATCCAATTAATTGTTTGTTTCTTTTTAGATATTTATTTTCCAAATTAGTTTAAAAATTTATCTTATTTCATTTCAAAACCTCTTATATTCTTCTTAAATTTCCCTATCTATGGTACTAGGTTGACCCAGTCGACCTTGTATCTTTTTCTAGCCTATATTCACTGTAGTAGATTAACCCAATCAACCTTGTACTATTTATAAACCCTATTTTTTTCTTTTTCTATCCTATGTTCACTGTACTAGATTGATCCAATCCACATTATACTATTTATAGACCCTATTTTCTATGCTAGGTCAACCCAGTTGACCATGTACTACTTTTTGCCTTCCCTATTTTTCAATTTAGTTCCCTATTTCTCCTTCTTTGCATTATGTTCATCTCTCTTCAATCATAATGAAGTATCCTATCAGAATCTTCTTGGATAGCTTGAATCCATTTATATACTACATGGGATGTTCATTTCTCCCTCTCTTTTCTTCGAAGAGCACCATCACTCTTGGGGCACCTATTCTCATCCTTCATCCATGAACTACAATATGGTGTAAATAACACCTCAAGATGAATTTGATGGATCTAATAATTTATATACTTACCAAGAAACTTCTCATCTTCAAGATATTCAAACTAATGTGGGAGTAATTGATACAAGTTTACTTAATAATCCCACTAATAATCCTTCTTCTATTAATCCTCTCCCTAATACCAATTTGGGGAATGGTCCTACCAACACCAACCCACCTCCTAATACAACTCAAATTTTAACCCAAGTTATCCAAAAATTGAACATTATGCAAAATTATAACACCAATTAAATGATGCAACTTCAATAACATTTAATCAATGTGGCTAATCAACCTCCAACTATGCATCCTCAATACAATCCCAATTTCATTCCTCTACCTCTTCAAGATGCCTCATCCTTCAACCCATAATGAATAACAAGATGCTTTAAAATATTCAAAATGAGCCTTTTGATCCCTTAATTATATTAATTGATATTGGTAACATATCTCCAACTATCAAATATGATGGGACAAATGATCTTACCTCATTTTTCAAAGCCTTTGGAAACCTTTACAAGGAGTGGATCCAAATTAATACCTGCACCACAACTATAATCTTAGTGAAAAATTTCATTGGTGATGTATTATAATGGTATAAACAACTTCCTCAACATTCTATTTGACAACTTGAATATTTGGTTAATCCCTTGGTTAAAGAGTTTCAACATAATGATATTCTCAAAAATTATCTTAGTTACTTCATCAATGCTAAACAATCTCCCACTAAATCAACTCATGACTTTATTAAAATATGGAAATCACTGGCCCATAAATATAACCACAACATGACTAATGTTAACTTATCCAAACTCTTTATCATGGCTGATAGTATGAGGTGATACCTAGGGGACTTAGTTTGTAAAGGATCATTTAAAGGTTTGAAACCCTCTTTGCATCCTTTAATTTGCTCCCACGGTCAATTTGTGGACAATACTATTTTCATGGGACAGTCTGAAGTTTCAGAAGCTAGAATTCTAAAGGAAGCTATAAATTTGTATTCCTCCGCCTCAGGACAACTGATTAACTAGAACAAAAGTGTTGTATTCCTTACGAATACCCCAGTTTACAGACATAACAAAATAGCAAGGATCCTTGAATGCTCCATAGGTGCTCTTCCCTCTACTTACCTTGGTCTCCCTTTAGGGTCTAAAGTTCCTGAAGCTTTCTGGGAAGGTCTTATTAACAAATTCAGTAAGAAATTAGCGGGATGGAAAGGCAGTCTTCTAAGCCAAGGTGGAAAGCTTATACTACTCAAATCAAGTCTTCAAAGCATACCTATGTATGCTTTAAGTATCTTCAAAATCCCTACTAAATTTGCAAAAGCTATTGAAAAAATTTAGAGAAACTTTCTTTGGTCAGGTACTGAGGAGAAAAGGAGAATGCCTCTTATAGCATGGGATAACATATGTAAACCTGTCAGGGAAGGTGGACTTGGTATAAGGAAAATTAGAAGTATGAACACATCCCTCTTAGCTAAACAAGGGTGGAGGGTTTATCAGGAAAAAAAAGAATGGAGTAAAATATGGAAGCACAAGTACTTATTCAAGGCTAAGTCACTCCCTGAATTCTTTTCTACTCCGGACATTTCTCATCCTTCTGCCATATGGGGGGCAGTCCAGGGAACAAAACATATTCTAGAAGAAGGAAGTTCATGGAAAGTTGGAAATGGTAAAAAGGTGAACTTTTGGGAAGATATTTGGTTAAAAGGAAAACCTTTACAAGAAGAAATCCAAGATAAAGAGGTTATAGAAAGATGCAAGCAAAGAGTGGGAATTATGGTTTATCATTACTGGTAGAACAACTCTTGGGTTAACCTAATTGACTATGATCAAGATCTCAAAGAAATTCAATTATCCCTAAATGCTATATCTCTATATCCTAACCTTGAAGATAAAATTGTTTGGCATAAAGAGCCAAGCGGATAGTTTAAAGTCTCTTCCATTTTCACCTCTAAGGGAAATGGTAGCAATCTGTTTTGGATGAGAGCCTGGATAAAGGGGCTCATCCCTAAAATCAAATTCTTTTTCTGGACCCTTATCCAAAACAAAATATTGATTTTGGATAATTTACAAAAATGTGGAATTAATATTGTCAACAGGTGTATTCTATGTAAAAAAGACCTTGAAGATAGAGATCATCTGTTCGTGAATTGTTCCTTCACTCAGCTAGTTTGGAAGGAGATTCTCAATTTGTGGGGTATTACATGGATTGACCACAAAAATGTGGAATTATCTTTCAAAAGATGGTACTTCCCCTCAAAGAATCTTGAAGTTCTTTTTTTTATGGAAACTTACTCTTCCCCATATTTGGTGGGGAATATGGAAGGAAAGAAATAACCGAATCTTTAGAAATAAAGAACTTCCTAGATGGGTGGTAGGACAGAACATCATAAGAGCTTTAAAGGAGAATTTATTATCATAAAAGAATCCAATCTCAACTCTTCAAATGGAAAATCCCTTGAGGATGGATAATTCTATTGGTAAACCTAATAATCCCAGAGTAGGAGTTACTTGGAATGTTCCCCCTCAAGGATGGATTAAAGGAAACTTTGATGGTGCGGCCAAAGGGAACTCGGGGAATGCAGGTTGTGGTGGAGTGTTGAGAAACCATATGGGAAAGGTAATTGATGCTGTAGCTATCCCTATTGGAAAATTGAATTGTCACATTGCTGAAGCTACTGCTGCCCTTCAGACTCTCAAAATTGCTGTGGATTTGGGATATCCCAAATTGTGGCTTGAAGGGGACTCCTTGAATATTATAAATATTCTTAACAATATAAATACTGTGTCTTGGACCATAGAGAATAAGGTAATGGAGATGAAAACTTTAATTAAAAAATTTGAAGAAGTGATCATTACCCACACCTATCGTGAAGCCAATGGTGTTGCAGATTGGCTAGCTAATTGTGCAGTCTAGACTGGTCAAACAGTGAGGTGGCATGAAACACTAGTAAAGAATGTGGATTTGAGGGCACTCATTCTTCATGATGCAACCCATGAAAATGAAGGAAAGATCGAAGTGTATAAGAAATAATATTAGTAGGAGGAGTGGCAGTGCGGGGAAAGGACAACAATCATTAAAGAGTAAGGCCCTCAAGAGAGAGAAGAGGATCCTGAATGAGCACAATCAAAGCTGATTTTCCTATCAACTCGGCAACAGATGGGATTATTGCAACGACCTTAGCAATTGGGGTTTTAAGAAAATGAATATGGAAAGCGAAAGGAAGGGAGAACCTCGGAAATAGGAACCTAAGAGCTGTGATGAATGGAAAGAAAAACATGAAGTCTGGAGAATTTTGTAGAAAGGAAAAGTTGTGAGCTATTTGGAAAGACTTCATGGATTGAAACCACATATCACTACGGCTTTTTTCAAAAATTGGAAGGATGAAAGGGTCACCCTGCATGGTGTCACAGTGAACTTAACAGAGGATTTTATAGCTGAAGTTAATGGGCTGCCTACCGATGGACTTAAATTCTCCAAACAGACAAGCATTTCGAATGAGGCCTTCTGTAGGTTCCCCAAAATGGAAGTGGAAGAGCATAAACTGGTCAAGAATGGGGATTTATTTGAATTGGATCAGATTAAAGGGATATGGAGGGATGTATTAAGTTGCATAAGGGAGTACTTCATTCTGGACGGAAGAAGTAAGCATGTGCACAAATTCTACTTTGTCTTCCTTAACCATTTCAGGCACAAGGTTAGTTTGTCTTTTCCCTTTTATCTACGTTTCTCCTTGGTCCAAAGTTTATATGCTCATAGGAAAAAGGAAATGCACCCTATCCATCATGAAGGCCTTATTCTGTTAATCGAAGGCTACTGTAAGAATAATGCTATGGTTAAGCACCCTAAACAGGGGAAAAACAAGGAGTCAGGGAACAGAAAGAGTGAATGTGTTACTGAGAAAGGCAAAATCAAGTTCCATATTACTAAAAAGTAGATTGTAGAAGAAGATATGGAGCGGGAGAGTATTGATAAACCCAGTGAGGAAAACTTGGAGGAAGAAGAAGGAACTGAAAGTCAGGCTACAAACTCTAATGAGGATGAAGAATGTCCTAAGAAGAATGAAAAAGATGATGTCAATACAGAGGAGGATTCTGCAAACAGAACTGAAGACACTGAGGAAAACTAGAAAGAGGTAGAGTCTAATTTTGTCCAGGATGACCCTGTTGAGGACCCAACATCAAAGAACGAAAAGGAAACCACAGGGCAGGATGATAATCAAGATATGGAAATGGAAATTCAAAATGGAATTAAAGAGTGGGAACATAAGGGTCGAGAAGATATCACTGAAGAAGACAACAATAGTCCTAATAAAAATTTTGAGGAATGGAGGGGGAAAAAACTGAATGATGAAACACATACACCAATGAACTGGGTTAATTGCAAAGCAGAGGCATCTTCTCAATTTGATTCTTGGATGTGCAAGGAGGTTATGAACCTCAAAAGGAAAGTGGAAACAATGGAAGATACCCTGAAAGAGGTATGGAACAAAATCAACAATATGGATAATCAGATAGGAGAGATCCCAGCCAAGCTCAAAGCCTATGAGAAAAACCTCTGGGAACTAATTAAGGACAATAAAATGAAAATGGAGGAAGCTACGTCCAATATTTGTGCTACTGCTGTCAATATTGGTAAAAGAGCCAGTGAGGAGACTAAAGCTTTGGAGGGACCCAACAAAAGAATGAGACAAAGTACTAGAAAGAAGGTAACACAAAAAGGAGCAATGCTGGTGGAAACCACTACCCAGGATACTATTTTGAAAGAAAAAGAAACAATGAAAATGATATTGGAACTGGATGAATAATCTGGTTCCTCTTGTTGGTAAAGAATTTAGTCTAGTTCTTTGTTTTCTTGTTGTCTTCCTATGTCTAAGGTGGTGCCAGATCTCTATTTTTTTGGGTTGTGACCGGTTGTCTTTCCAGTGGTTTCAGGTCCATTTAAAACCTATTTTTGCTACTTCCTTGTAGTAGTTTTTAGACTTTGTCTGTGTTTTGGTTGCTCTATCTTTTTTCCTTGTACTAGGGTTTTGGGGCCCCTTCAAAACCTGCTTTTACCATAATCTAAAACTTATCCAAACTCTTTATCACTATTTTAACTCCCACTCCCCAATATATGGTTTGAACCTTTGCTTCCTAAACACTTAATTAATATCTTGATCAAGATAAATGTCAAGACTTTCTTATGAAGTAATTAAAAACTAATCTTAAAATTCTTAAGGGATATTTCTAAAAATCTAATGCTATCACTAGTAATACTCCACAAACCAATCTAGGAGTTACCAAAGCTAATGTTCCTTCACCTTCTCGTACACCTCTTTCATTTTAGCAAATGAAACAATTTTTGCCACCCTCAAAACCTTTCATCTATCCCAATGCTCCTCCTAAGTGGTATGACCCCAATCTATTTTATTGGTTCCATGCTGACATTGGGAATTCTCATGAATCTTGTAGAGGGCTCACTAAATTTGATGTATCTTATATGCTTGGTGATTCATTCAATCATAAATCTATGATCAATCTTTGTCATCAATAATACACTATTGCTTTTCAAAAATGACAAACTTCTAAAGCTTATATTTCTAATAGACAAAAATATTCTTCAAATAATCAATCAAATGCCAAGGATGTTTGTGCCATTTACATTGATTATGACCAATATTTTAACAATTATCATTATTTCAACACTGTTAAGGTTAATTATCATCATAAACTGACTCACAAAGATCACATTACCAAGCTTAGAAAGACATCTTTAGAGGATAAACTTCTTAAAGATATTACCACTACTAATGTTACTTCAAAATATCAAGAGGAACTGTCTCCTCCTTTTAACCCTTTAATCACATCTATTCCTCCAAATTCTAATTTACCTTCTAAACCTCATGCTGGTTCTTCTAAATCTCATTGAAACTTTATTTAAGAACTCAACTCTATGCCTTGTAAGATTCCTCTTATGGAGTTAGTTCATACTTCTCCCTATCATCGTAAGTTATTTATGCAGCAACTCGAAGAAATTGATAATTAATCCACCTTCTATTGAATCTCAACCTACCAACATAAATACCATTGGAACTATGTGTCCTTATTTAAAGCCCTCTATTGAATTCTTTTAAGAGGACATGATCAATGATGAAATTATCTTTTGTGTTGATTATACAACACTTTTCATCAAAATAGCCATTAATACCACTCTTATCTAAGAATTTATAGTTGATGAAGGGTTTGGTATTAATGTGACATCTTTATGACTCATCCAACAACTTAGTTATAATAAGGATCATCTCAAGCAAACACATCTTACTTACCATGGTTTTGATAAGACTAATCAAAAGCCACTTAGTTGCATTTGGATTCTATTAACCATTAGACCTAAGACTGTTTGAACCAAAATTATGGTCCTTGACTTACCCCTATCTTATAATATACTCCTTGGTCATCCATGTACTCATTAAATGAGGGCCATTGCTTCTTCTAGTAGTCAATGTATTAAATTATTACATAATAGAGAATAGTATAAGTATGAAGCTAATGCCAACCCAAAGAAGAATAAACTTCCTAATCCTAAATCATAATATTGTATTCTTGCCATTCCTAAAATCAATAGTGCTCCTTTACCCAGGTTCGTCTACATGAATCCTAATTTACAAGTTACACTTGTGGATTCCAATGATGATGAACCCAATTATTTACAACATACTTTCAATACTACCAAGTTACCTCCATAGATTTTTCAATGGCTTCCTCCTTTTCTATTACCTATATATCATACTATTCCTCTTATTGATGAGATTAATTATTTCCCCCTACATGTAATGCTTAGGATCCTTATTTACCTGAATATGCCTTTAATTTAAATGATTTTGGAGTGGCTAAATTATTTCAAGATCCTCTCATCATGTCTCTTCATACATTTAGTAATATTGGGATTTCACCCTCTAAAACTCCCCTTGATTCTCAAGCATGTGTAATTTATCCAACATATGATGATAACTATATAATGGCCCAATCTCAATCTAGAGTATTAGATGTCCAACATTATAAAAACATTTATCCCAAATTCATGATTTTAATCAGGATGTTCATACCATTTCTGTGGATCATACCTTATATCCTGAGAGTCATGTGCCTCCTTCCAATTCTCCTCTTATCAAAACTCCTTGGGTGGTAGAGTAAATTATACCTTTCAAACTTCCAAAATTTTCTACATCTCCTTTACCACCTATCAATCCAATCATTACATCTAACCTTCTCCCATCATTGAATTCACTGATATTCCAACCCCTTTTGACCCATCTACTTCTACTCCTAAAATTACACGAGATGCCAAGGCAACCAATGTTCATCAGATACATTATGAATATGATCACCATGGAAATAAAATTCTATATCTTGAAGTACATGTCAAGTATTATGGTCCTTTTCCTACCTTGCCTAGTGATGAAGCTATCCTTGAGTTACTTTATGCCTGATAAGCTCAACTTCCTCAAAAACATCATAAACTTATAAACTTTAAGACTAAAATTCCTTTCTTTAACAACTTCATTGCTAGCATCGATCCTAAAAAAAATCAAATCTATAACTTACCCAATACACCATACCACTTTCAAGATGGTGATTTCATGCTTATTGAAGAAACCACTCACATCAAATATGGTACTCCTTCTCCACAACCAATTACTATATCTCATGAACTCTCATCTACTAAACATGATAACTTTAGCTTGTTATTTCACAAATATCATTAGGATTTTTCTTGGTCTTATGAGGGCATGCCTAACATTGACCCTAGAATTGTGATGCATAACATCATTACATATCCTGATGCCAAGCTTTTGCATCAAAAATAAAGAAAATTTCCACTTGAAGTTTCCACTTTATGTCATAAGGAAATAATCAAACTTCTTGATTTTAAATTTATCAAACTTGTGGATTATTTTGAATGGGTTTCCAACATTGTTCCTATTCAAAAGAAGGTCACTATGGTCATTTGAATTTGTATTGTTTTTTGTAATCTTAATCTAGATTATCCTAACAAAAAATTCCCTTTACCTTCAATAGATGTGATTGTTGATTTTATAACTATTTACAAAATGTTATCTCTTATGGACAGCTTCTCAAGATACAATTAGATTCACATTGCCCTCGAAGACCAACATAAGACAAATTTCACCATGGAATGGGGTACCTATTTCTATGCCAAAATTCCCTTCAGTCATAAAATTTTTGGAGCTAGTTATTAATAGACAATGACACATATTTCATGATTTCATTCAAATTTTTTTTTAATCTTGTATGTATGATCTCATTATTAAATCCAAATATTGTATCATATTTCTGATCTTGCTATCATCTTCAACCATCTCCTTAAATATAAAGTTAGACTTAATCCTTACAAATGTGTCTTTGGAGTCACATCTATAATATTGTTAGGATTATTTGTCTCTCTCTATAACATCAATGTTGACCCTACCAATATTAGTGCTATCATCAACATGCTCATTCCTCATTCTATTCCAAACATTAATACTTATTTAGGCAAACATAGGGTAATTAGATGATTCATCCATGAAATGACATATCGAATTCACTGCATTAATCCACTTCTCAATAAAGGTATTTTTTTAGAATGTATGGATCCATGTCAAAAAGCCTTTGATAATATGAGAGTCATTGATTCATCCACCTACACTTTGTCCTCCTTCTAATGATAGACCTTTGATTCTATATTCTTCTTCCACACCTATTTTAGTTGGGGAAATGCTTGCCCAAAAGGATGATACAAGAAGAGAGTATGATATCTACCACATTAGTTGAGGACTCATCAATTATGAGACACATTATACCAAAATTAATCATGATTACCTCACCATATATTTTATAGCTAAAAATATTCACCACTACATGTTTTACCAAAATACTTATGTCATTATTTATTTTGTCCTCCTTTATCATTTATTCTCCAATTCATTTCTTCCTAGAGATAGAATTGATAAATGGATGGTCCTCCTTATGGAATTTGATCTCTGCATTGTCACTTAAAAAGCTATCAAGGGGAAAATCGTAGCTGATCAACTAGTCATAGCTCCCATACCAGCCATTTCTAGATGACAATATACTTTACATCAAAGGTCTTAATCAATCTATTTCTCTCAAAGATTATTTTCATAGATTTAACACTGATCTTTAAGCCAATAATCTTAATGAATCCACTACTCTCTCTAGTACTACTCAACCAAAAGTAGTTATCAAGGAGCTTCTTGAAATTGATGTTGACTTACAGGAAGACATTTAGACCCTTCACTTTTATGGTATTAAATGCCTTCAAGGAGTTGGGGAAAGTTGTATTCTCATAAGTCCTCTTGGAAATATCATTCCTTTAACATTTATCTTCACTTTTGATGTCATCAATAATATGGCCAAGTATGAAGCTCTCATTTTAGGCATATGAGTTTATTTTGAATTAGATATTAAATACCTTCATGTTTTAGGTGATTCTTAACTTATTTTCCATCAATTCAATGGTGATTATCAATGTAAAAGTGAGAACTCATCACATATCATCAAATTGTAACCACTCTTGTTAAGGATTTAATCTCTTTTAGTATTGAGCCTATTCTTAGAGATCAAAATTCCATTGCTAATTCTCTTTCCTCTTCAACATCTCTCTTTCATCTGCACCAAGTTCTTTTTGATCTAGATTTTCTTATTCAAATAATAAAATCTCCATCTTCTGCTCAACCATTAGATTCACTTATTTGTCATATCGAGGTTTTTACCATTTGATAAAACCAATGGTACCAAGACATCATTCAATTATTAGAACATCAAAATTATCCTCTTAATTTAGATTCTCATGAAAATACATGCATTCGTAAAAAAGATTTCAAATATGTATTTCAAACACAACATCCTTTATTATCACAATGATAAAGGTACCTTACTCCATTTTGTTATTCAAGATGAGGTCCCTCCTCTTCTTGAATAAGCAAATATGGGAATTTGTGATGACCACTATATTGAACATGTTATAGCCTACAAATGTCTATGTATGGGTTACTTTGGCCTACTCTTAAAAAGGATGCAATTGAATATGCTAAAAAGTTTAATCCTTGTCAGTTTTATGATGATATAATTCATTCATCTATAGTTGAAATTTAAACTATCGAATGTCCTTGGACATTTTCCACATGTGGATTCAATGTCATTAGCAAACTACCTTTCTCCCAAGATGGGCATGTATTTATCATCACTGCTACCGAGTATTTTACCAAGTGGGTAGAAGCAATGCCCCTTGTTAACATCATTGATCCTACCATTTCAAAATTTATTTATAATCAAATAATTTTTTTCTTTGGTCTTCCCATACCATCATTTCAAACAATGGTGGTAATTTAAAAAATAAACATGTTAGAAAACATTTGACCCTGCTTCAAGAAACAAAAAGGAAACTACAGTTTAGGATGATAATCAAGAAATGGACATGGAAATTCAAACTAGAATTAAAGAACAGGATCAAAAGGGTCGAGAGGATATCTTTGAAGAAGCCAGGAGCAGTCCCAATAAAAATTTTGAGGAATGGAGAGAGAAAAAATATAATGATGAAACACACACACCAATGACTTGGGTCAATTGCAAAGTAGAGGCATCTTTCCAACTTGATTCTTGGACGTGTAGGGAGATCATGGATATCAAAAGGAAAGTGGAAACTATGGAAGATACTCTAAAAGATGTATGGAACAAAATTAACAATATGGAAAATCAGATAAGAGATATCCCAGTCAAGCTCAAAGCCTATGAGAATAACCTCTGAGAACTCATCAAGGACAACAGAATGAAAATGGAGGAAGTTACATCCAATATTTGTGTTGTTGCTATCAATATTGTAAAAATAGCTAACGAGGAGACCAAAGCCTTGGAGGGACCTAGCAAAAGGATGAGACAAAGTTCAAGAAAGAAGGCTACACAAGAGGGAGCCATGATGGCGGTAACCACTACCCAGGATACTATTGTGAAAGGAAAAGAAACTATGAAAATGATATTTGAACTAGATGAATAGTCTAGTTCCTCTTGTTGGTTATGTAAACTGGTCCTGTTCAATGGTTTCTTTTTGTAATCTTCTGCCTATGGTGTAGCTAGATCTTTGTTAAATTTGGGTTTTGACTGGTAGTCTTTCTGGTGGTTTCAGGTCCATTTAAAACCTATTTTTGCTACTTCCTTATAGCATTTTTTAGGCTCTACCTGTGGTCTTGGACGCTCTTTCTTTCTTTCCTTGTACTAGGGTTTCGGGGCCCCTTCAAAACCTATTTTTACCTTAATCTAAAACATTGTAACAAATTCAAGATCAATCATAAATTTTACACATCTTATCATCTATAATGCAATGGACAAGCTAATGTGACTAAAAAAATTATCCAAAATATAATCCATGAAACCTATATGTGTTGGCATCTTCATCTCTACCCTACACTTTGGGCCTACTGGACTAGCATACACACTACCACTAGGGCAACTCTGTTATCACTAGTCTATAGTTCTGAGTCAGTTCTTCCTTTAGAATTTGAGTTCCCTCTCTTAGTATATCTCTTCATGGTATTATTATAGATGAAAAATTACATGAGTCTCATATTCATGCCCTTGATCAACTTTATGAACATCATATTTTTGCCTCAAAACATAACCACTAATACAAGGTTCACATTGCTAGTTAACATAAAAAACATGTTAAAGTCCACACATTTATTGTTGGTAATCTTATATTAAATTATACTACACCCATTATAAATAAGTTAAATACACCCAAAAATAGTGGGGCCCATATTTAGTCAAAGGTATTCTTTGTCCAAGCACCTACCATCTTCAAACCAATGAAGGTCATGTTTTCAAAGATCCCACAAATTCCTAATTCCTAAGAAAATACTTTACATAAATATTTCATTTTTGTAATTATTTCTATCTACATACACACACACACACACACACACACACACACACACACACACACACACACACACACACACACACACACATATACATATATATATATATATATATATATATATATATATGTATATATGTATATATATATGTATATATATATATATATATACATACATACATATATACAATATATATATATATATATATATATATATATATATATATATATATATATATATATATATATATATATATATATATATATATATCACTTTTTGTAGGTTACTTACATGGGTCTTTCCCTCTACATCAAGTTATTTCCCTTCACAAACCTTTACTCCTCCCTTTTGGTCTTTTAGTTTCTTGATGTACCATAATCTTCTTTATCTTCTTGAATTTTCTCCATTGACACCCCTTGGGGTTTTATTTTGTGAGTTTATTCATAAGATTGTGGATAGGAACCAACACTCCTCATAAAACTACCATCTTTTTGCTTATCTCACTTTATCTTTTACTTTCTTGTTGGCATCCCTTGTGTTTCTCTTTTATGAAGTTGCAGTGTAATACCATGGATAGGACCTGACCCTCCTCATAAAATTAGCATCTTTGCATCTTTTTACATCCTTATTCTCAAACTTTATATTTTTCTTCTTTTGGTAGATGTAATTTATTCAAACAATCTATGTTAGCATGTTATCCTCCATTTCCCTCATTTTTATGATAAAGAATTACACTGTACTATCATTGTATCCCTTTTCTCCCTTTATCATATTTTTTTGTGATTTTAATAAATTCAAATTGTTCCATGTGTCACTCCTCTTGATTTCCCCTTTATTTCACTCCACATTTCATAAAACAAGGTCAAAGTTAAGATAGAAATTTTATTTCACCTAGATTTATGAGACTGTTAGACCCCATGCTCTTTAAAATTATCTCTCTTAGTAAACTTATCCCAAATATTCAAATGAAAGCCATATTTAGCACCCATGTTTAGTTTTCCAAATATATATGGAGGAGGAATAGAAAAGTCCAAAAAGAAATTTTAAATACAAATCATTTAAAACAAAAGGAAATGATATCTAAAAGGCAACATATAATTCTCAAAAGTCACATCACACCAAAATACATGATTACAATAACATCTCCTATCTCTAATCAAATCTCAAACTCCATAATTTGCCTCACATAGAGATAAGGTACTTTGGGGTGTGGAAGGCTAGTATATTGGAATAGAGTAATTCAACAAACTATATGGTGCTACCTACTTACTCATAGAAGTACCCAATCTTCATAATCAATCGATGGCTCTGTAAGGTATCTTGAGGAATGACGAACACATTACGGGAAGGTAGGCTCATTTTAATTTTCATGCATATATCCTTGATGGAATGATATATATTTAATTTGTTGACATAATACTTGTGTGGCTAAGAGAAGTTCTTCAAAGTCCTTAAGGTCAAAAGTCATCTTATTTTGACAAACCTAATTTGAGTGTCTTGACTTCAATAAAGAGGTCCTCTACCTTGTTTTTTCCTTCATTCTCCCCTCCACTCATTTAATTTCCCCCCTTGATAGAAAAATTGTGATTCCAAATGTATTTTCCCTTCTTCTTTAATTCCTTCTTCTTCACTTCTTAAAAACATTCTAGCACTACTTTGTTATCATTTTATCTATCCTTAGAGTGAAACAACATGTTTGAGTAACTATGGATTTATTATTTATTTATACCATAAATTTACATTTGTATAGTCGTTTTACTTTCCTTTTATCATTTATCATTTATTTTACTATCTTGCTATTATAAACACTTGAGTTCATACCCTTTTCCATTATTGATTGAGGCCGGTTTGTTACTTCTCACTCAACAATGTTGTTTTCCTTTTATGTACCTTTTTCCATTGTTGAGTGAGATAAGGATTATTACTACTCACTCATCAATGTTGTTTTACCATTCTATTTCTTCTTTTACCATTTATTTGTTTGATTACCATCCTGTTTGACATGTATCCTTGGTTTGACTTGGTGAGTTTTCCTTTCTTACTAAAGGTTTACTTGTTTGAGTTTTTTCAGTCTTTAGTAGCCTTGGATTTTTGGTAACTCAATTTATTCTTGCTTTTTACTTGGTTATTTGGTTTAAAATAACACATATCACCCTAGCTTGCAAAATTTCCCTTGTACATCTTGTCCTCATAACACCAGCTATCTTGGCTTTTATTGCATTTGTTTGTTTTTTCTCTTTAGTTTTATATTCTTGGGTTTGTCTAAAGAAGTCTATGCACCCTCCACAATCAAAAATAACAACATAGAAGACAACCATTCAAAATTAAAGGTAAGTTAGGGTATGAGTTACATTTAATTTTTAGTTATCTAGTTTTCAATCATTTACTTTTAGTTATTCTATTCTTTAAAATATGGTAACTTTTTTTAGCCTCAACATTATGTGTCTTTTTGTTCTTTCTCAAAGAACCAAACCCTATTTCACCTTAGTGACACATGATGAGATTCAATTAAGGAATATGTATACACATAATATTTCCAACTTTTGTCAAATATTGTCTCTTTACATCTTGTAAGAACCCATCAAGACTCAATCTCTCTTAGCGCATGCCCTAAAGGGTGCACCAAGAAAGGGGTGGTCAGACCTTTAGTGCTTCATAGGATTTTTTCCCCTAATTACCACATTATTAAAAATTCAACTAGCTCCTAATACCAGTACCTAAGCTATTACTCCTCCCTTGTACACTCCTCCAACCTTTTTCCTCTTTCCATCCATCTTTTCCTCACCTTGGTCCCCTTTCACTAGTTGATGGTACTAGGTTGATTGGGTCAACCCTGTATAGTTTTTAACCTCTAATTACTATATAGATTCAACTAGGTTAACCCTATACTATTTTGGGTGTTTTTTACTTGGATTTTTATTAGCCCTTTAGCTGACCTAGTCCTAAACCTAGTGATTTATCTCCTAAAAACATATAGGGTCAACTACGTCAACCTCATTCAATTAACATATTCAAAAGGATTTAGGGTGAGATCTACCTATAAATACAAGATCATTTCATCATTATTTAAATATTCAATCAAGATTTATTATTTAGTCACACTTATTTATAATATACTCTTCCACCATTCTACTTGAGGAGTCTTAGCTTAAGGTTTCTACTTGGAGAATCTAGTCTTGTGGATAAGTATTAGATGATTTGGAATTTCTTATTGATCCTTAAAAACCACAAAAATATATTTTTAATCCCCTTTGTCTAAGGGAGAGATTGAGTATCAATGGGTTCACATTTAGGTAAGTATATTCTAAATTTGTTCTCCTCTCTTTATTAGATAGAAGTAACATAAGTATTGGCTTGAATAATATTACTCTTAATATACTATGTATTAGGGTCTTACTAATACTTAGCATAATTTAGATTCTCAAATTAATTTTTTTACTATTTTACCAACCGCTCATATTGTGCCACAAGCTTTGGTGTACGCTAGATTAGATTTACTTTCTTGTTTATTAGAATATAATGAGAATTAAACCTAGGACTCTTTTAGGGTTGTTTCATGATTATGTTAGACTATAGGATTTTAAACCCTTATTAGTATGGTGTATTATGATAATTTATCCCTTAATTAGGTCTAGCAGATCCCCATATTCATCATTCCCCTCTTTAACAAATGTATTCCTAATCGGAAGTGTAGGTATGCTTTATCTTCTCTGAGCCAAGATTGATTTATATACATGATGCATTTTTGATTTCATACATGATTCACTAATCCTAATAAAGGTATATTTTACCATAATAATATTAGTAGGGAGGGTGACAAAGCCTCCTATCAAGTAAAATTATGTAATGACCCTAACTAAGTCCTATGTTTTCATATTCACTAAACTAATAAAAAGTAAATCAAAGTCTAATCTAATGCTAACCAAATATTGTGGCACAAAATGGGGGTTAAAAAATATAAAATTAAACATGCATAAGATAATCCTAATTAGGTTATTTATATGTAAGACCTTAATACATGGAGAGAGAAATATATTCAAAAGCCATTACTTATGTTATTTTTATCTACTAAAGAGAGGAGTCAAGTTAGAGATACTACCTTGAAGATGAACACATAGAAATTCAATCTCTCCCTTGGCCAAAGGTACTTTACAAGAGTTTTTTATGGTTTTTAAGGATCACTAATAAATGCAAAAATATCCAATATTTCCTCACAAGACAAGACTCATCTCAAAGTAGAAACCCTAAGCTAAGACTCCTTGAGTAGAATTGAGGAAGAATAGATTTTAAAGAATAAAAATGAATAATTAACTCTTATTATCTCTCTAAAAATTGAAAAATGGATATGTTTTTATAGGTAGATCTATCCATAATCCTTTTTGAAAAATTAGGCTGACAAGGCCAACCCAATTAACCTAGTATCACAATTGACAAAATAGAACTAGGTCATAGACTAGGTCATCTATGGGATGACCTAGACCCTAATACGTTTTATCAATAAGAGTATAAGGTTAATGGGGTTGACTATGTAATGTAAACTACTAAAAATGGGTTTAGTTTAGTGAAGGGATAATTAAGTTGGTAAATGATTAGAGGATGGTGCAAAATAGGAGGCAAAGCTTAGGGAATGGTTTCTAGGATATGGTCGGATTGATAGCAAATGGTAATAAGGGAAAATAATCTTATAGAGCACCAATGGTCTACCCACCCCTTTCCCAATGCACACTTTAAGGAATGTACTCAAAGAGATTGGACTCGATGGGTTCCTACAAGATATAAATCATTAGTAATTAATAAATTTTGAAAATATTATGTGTATACAAGATCCAATCGAATAGAAAATCTTTTTTTATGGTCTCCATGAGGAATGTGATTCTTCAATACCAAAAAGCCACATATGGCCTCATCATTTTCAAACTCATCCAATGGAATTATTGTCTCTTTTTAGTCCTAATATATCAATTGTGTATGGTAAATGGTTAAATTTAAAGGTTGAAAAATAGGGTTAATAGTCCAAATGGCATGGGTGTTAAACAAATTTGTAGTGACAAGGTCATCATAGATGTTATAATTAGACCCTATATCACTGTCAACATTATCTTCGATAGTCATTGGTGTTGGAATGTGAATATGAGGGGCTATATTTAGGTGGTTTAAATTGATCACCATGGGTTCCATTTTACTTAGTCATTGAGACTAGTTTGATCATGCCTTATTGAGTATCCTAGGCGTATAGATTCATAAGCTAGAATTCCATAATTTGATTAGGAATATGATACTTTATGATTTGGTAATAATAAACTAACTCATAAAATTAAACCCATGAATCATCTTTAGGTAGGGTTTATTGGTATAGGTTAGAGGATGGTTTTAAAACAATGGGCTTGTTCAGTTGTGATATTCCTTTTGTTTAACTCTACATACAAGTAGTTTTGGTGTTAGGTCTTCCATAAGATTTTGGATTTTTTTAGCAATTTATCAATATAAATTACATTATGGGTACTATATTCAATAAATAATGTATCATTTTTATAAAAATGATTGGAAAAGTCTGGTGTAGGCATGGCTTAGGTAGAGGCTAAGCTATCGGGGTCAATGTGATTAACTTTTGGGACTTATTCAATGTCTTTTCCTTTTTCATCTCTTTCTCCATCTAATTTGGTCATAAGATTTATGTCAAATTGATAGTTTTATCTTTTATTCTTAGCTTGAAGATGTTTTCAATACTGATATGGCCAAAGATCAGCTAATATAGTCACTTCCATCCTTGAATGTGGAAATTTTATACACTAATGTAATGTAAAAGGTATGGATTTGATTTCATGGATTTAGGGTCAGCTCAATAATAAATTGTAAGATAGTTATAGGTCCAAAACATGGCATAAAGTGTCATGGGTCAAAGTCCCAATGACCATTGGTAAGATAATAGTACCTTGAGATTCTTGTTCTTCATTATCATATGCCTTGATAATGATGGTATCTAGATACAAGTTCATTGTTTTATATCCAAGAATTTTGACCAATTTTAGAGACACAATGTTGAGGCCCACACCATTGTCTAAAAGGACACATTTAAATCTATGGTTCATTATACTAACCTCAATATACAATGGTTTATTATATAGAGGGACTAAGGATGACATGTCACTTTGGTCAAAGGTAAGAAGCTGGTCAGTGGCCAAGTGTCCTACCATGGCTTGAAATTTTATTAGAGTGATGCCATGCAACATAAGTGATTATTTAAAGTACTCATTCAAGATGTCTTTGTGTATTATTGATGTATGCAACATATCCATGATGGATATGTGTATAGGTGTTTTATTTAGTTTTTCCATTATAGCATAGGCCTTTTATTGGTTTATTTATAATAGGCATGGAAGCTTAAATGGGCTCACTTGTAGTATTTGGATGTGGTCTTTTGATAGTAACTTTGGCTCATGAAGTTGAGATTATGTAAACTTGATCTGGTACTTGCCTTTGGTAGTTAGTTAGGTATGCAATGAAGCCTAGAATGATAATTCTAGGATGGTGTTGAGCTTAAATTCTAATATATTCCATATAAGAATCACTGACATAAGTAGGTTGAAAGGCATTACTTGGTAAACAGGCATTGTTAGGTGAGAGTCTAGGTATGTTAATAATTGAATAAAGGGTGATAGTGGTAACATGAATACTTGAAATGTGTCCTAAAACATTATTATAGGTATAATCAATGTCATGATGGTCTCCTTGGTTGGTTTGGTCATTTTACCCTTGAGTTTGACCACTTTGCTATTATTGTTATGGATAACATTATTATTAAATTATATAGAATTTCATGATGATGATGGTTTGAAGAAATTTATGTATTCATCATGTTGTGATTATTTAAAACCAATGTTTTAGACGCAATATGTGTGTCCATCTTTAGAGTATGAGACTAGAAAAATGAAGAACCTAATGTTGTTGATTTTATGGGGGATTTATCTATCGATGTTATTATTTTTGTTGGTATTAATAATGGTGTTTTTTTTTAATGTTGGGGAAATGAATTCTGGTAGATATCTAAGTTATGATTGGTCATAAAAATATGGGTGCCTTTTTTATCTCTATTTTATAGCATATTCTCAATAAAATTCCTAACTTGGATACACCATAATATGTAATGTCCTTTCACATGATGGTACTCACAAAATTCATGTTATTTATACCAATTAGGGAAATGAATACATTCATTAAATTTCTTAGGTATCGGCTAATTGATCATATTTTCCTAAACTAAACCTTAGAACATAAAGTTAATAGGATCACGAAGGTCATTAAATTATTTGGCAATGAGAAGTATTTTCCTTATAAGAGGGGCTCATAATTTGTTTTGATTCAGTGGTCATTGGTTTTGTGGAGGTCTTGGTTGAATTTATGGAAGTGGTGGTTTTTGAGTGGGTGGAGGTAAGATGATAGTCAATGTTAACCATTTAAACATGGCATGATTTTGTGACTCAATTGCTGAAAACATTCTTATTATGATTATGGGGTTTAAATATCTAATTGTTGTTAGTTTGAGGTGTAATTAAATACACTCTTTGAATGGGCTTCTGATTATGGTTCTAGCCTTGGTTCTTGTTCTAGTTCTTCTAGCCTTGATGTTGGTTCTAGCTCTAATAAGAAGAGGATAGCTTGATTATACCTTGGTTGACAAGGGTCTTCTCAATCTATATTTATTTATATATAACCTCTTCAAATGAATGAGCACATTTCAACTTGAGATGGTAAGATATATTGTTTTTAAGGATACTAGTAAAATCATGAACAACTATTTATCTATTAAATTATGAATAAATTTACTCACTAATGTTCTCTAATGTTACAAGTATGAAATAAAAATTTCACCAATATTTTGTTTAGTTTGGCCAAACTCCACAACTATAATCTTGTGATCAAGATTATATTAAAAGTGTTGTATGAACTTTGAAATATCATCAAAGTTAGCTACAAAATTATTTATAAATTTCTAAAACCATTCCAAGGTTTGTTTAGTTAGACTCCTTAGAAAGAGTATAATTAAGTATATATCACTATATGTCACTGGTTGTTGAGAAACAAAGAATTTTCTTAGATGCTCTTTAGGGTCGATTTGGCCCTTATGCTTATCAAAGTTAGGTGGCTCATAACCTAATATAAATGTTATTATTATATATTATATGTTGAATGAATAAGAGTATAATTCATCCAATTTGAATTTCTTTGTTTTTTTTTTCCAATCTATATAGCTTGAAATTGAAATCCTTCATCTACTATAAGTCTTGGGTAAGGAAATCAGATGGAGTGGTCTATTTTTGTTGAGGTGACATGGTTAAAAGTAGATTACCTATACTAGGGTATCCATTCTATGGAATGTTGGTCAAACTAGTTGGAAAACAAGTTATATGTATTCACGCATTAAGATTGTAATATAGATATAAAATATGTTTTTTTTAAAACACATTTTGGTTTAGATTGGCCACATAACCCTGGCTAGAGAATTATGGCTATGGTAAAGGCATCTGGCTCTTGGGATATGTTAGTATTATTGGGTTTGGGAGGGAACTTGATGCCTAATCATCTAAACCTATTGTATATATGGAACATATTTTTGAATAAATCCCTACTATTAAAGGGGTTGAAAGTTGGATATTTATTAGACATGTGATACCCATTAAATGAAAGATTGCTTTTGTTTAGGAAGTGGTACCTACTATATATAAGAACATTGTTGTTGGATAAAAACCTATTGTTATATAGGCACTTTTTTTTGAATAGTCACTTTTTCTTAGTTAGGAAATTATTAGGGGTTTGGCACTTCTTTTTATTGACCAACTGACACTTTCTAACCAATAAAAACACATTATTGGTTAGGAAAAAATTATAATTATTGAGGTATATTAGTCTATGATTATTGTGGTTGAACATTTATTTCCCCTTTTGATATGGTATAGTTTTATGCACTTGATGTGGTGTTAAGTTGGGTTGTTTCCCCTTGTTTCACACTTGAGAAAGTAGCTAGTTAAGGAGTGGAGGTTGCTTGTTGATTTTAAGAAATAAGCATACCTATCCACTATTACTAGAATCCACTCATGGAATTATTTGGATGAATTTATTTTGAGTTGATCAGAGTTAAATTAGACCCACTTTGGTTTAGATTGGAATTCACTTGAATTCTATCTACAACATTTTAAATAAGGGCATTCATTTGAGGGGTAGTTTATTCAATCAAAATAGGGACATTATACATGTCACTAACTAGTGTAATTTTTAGATATGGATATATGTTTTGGTTTGAATATCCAAAATCATCCATTTGTTTCTATGTTGATTATGCTTTCTCAATAAGTGACATGTTAAAAATAACCTTCATGTTAAAATTGTGAGCTAGGTTGAGATGGTTATGGTATGCTAGTTGTACATGTTCCATTTATTCATTGATAGGGCCTTTCCTTTTTATAATCATGATTTAGTTATGTTATGGCATTTGGATTAAGTTTTGACTGTATGTAATTGATTCCTATTCTAACTATTGGATTCAAGGCACATAACTAGGAGTTATAATCAAACTACTCAAACTTTCATGTTGGAAGTGTGGCATAAACTTAGATCCTACTTTGATAGCTCTGATGATAACTTCATCTTTATTCTTGAATAAATTACATTCAAACAAGTATGGATCATATCTTTTCTAAATTTGTGTCATAACATAGTAGGGCTCTTTTTATTGGTAAAGTTCAATGCTAAGTATCACTTGAGCAAGGTACTATGTTGTTTGCTCTTGTTCTTGGCTTAGATAAGAAGACATAGTCACTAAATAATAAACTAATGGTTCATACCATTGTTTAATGTATAGAATTTTATGATATGGATATGTATCAATCTCATAAGTTATGTCATTATATTACTCTTAAAAAAAGGGTCACTGGTCATAAATTTATCATAATCTTGATTATATAGTCTCATTATGTGTGTAATGAGGCATGTTCATATCCATAGATAGGTCTTTTGAAAATCAAAGGGTCCAAAGGTAAAAAAAATCTAAGGTCTAAAAACAAATAACCTTTGAATCTATAAAAGAGGCACAAAGGGTAAAATAACTAAACTAGGCAAAGGTAGAAACAAACATGAAACTAGTCTAACAAATGATATTGATTTGCCCAAAGGTAGTTATAATTAGTGGCAAAGGTAACACAAAATATAAAAAATAATCTATGGATAATTTACTAATTTCCCCAAAGGTAGTTATAAGGAATGATAAGAGTATTTAGATAAGATAAAACAATTTCAAACTATGATGAAAGGATTACAATGATTTACCCAAAGATGGTTATAATTGTTTAATGTAAATAACAAGGATAAAATCAAAAATATGGAACTCAAACAAGAATTATAAAAAAAACTAAATTAAGGTAATTGGATTAGGTGACACTCAGTAATTGGATCATAAAGACTTAATACTTGATTCATAAGAGACTATTTGAACAATATAACTTGGACATTGGAAGTTGACACAAAAACTTCAAACAAGTCACATGGTAACAACATAGCTCAAAGGAATCTTAAACAAGGCATAAGACAAACAATAACCACTATATATAGGCAAGGGGTATTTAGATCAAATAGGAAGTCAAACCAAGTAGCACAATCCAAACATAAAAGGTATATTTCTTAAGCCCAAATTAGATGAGGCTTTGGTGTAAACCTGATTAGTTTAGGATTTTCACTTTGAAAGGTTGAGTTTAAAATTTAATACAATAAAACTCCAATGTTCTAAAGCAAAAGAGAAAGATCAAAATGGGAAACATAATCACACATTTGAAACAAGAAAGGTATAACAATGGTTTGTGACTTCATTTTAAAATTGAAAAGCTATTTGAAATGATTTAGGTAATGTAGTAATGTTACTTCAAATAACTGACATGACAATGGTTTTGTACTCAAAATTACAAGGCAAATGTTTGAAATTAAATGAGCAACATAACAATGCCCCATGTAAACAAGACACATAAGTGTTTTTTGGATAAAAAATCTAAGGCAAAACTGTGACACAAAATGGGTAGAATAATACCACTCAAGCTAAATCAGTGTGAAAACAACATGAAAATTTTAGACTTATTTCAATTTGACAATACGAAAAAATAATTTTAGTCTAAAACACACATGTAAATGAAAGAAAATAGAATCAGTACTAATGGCTCATCTTATCCTTAAAACTAACATGGGTGTGCATAGATTATACCAAAGTTTTCATTGATATACTAATGCTTGTGAGGAATTAAGTGTTAATCTAAAAATTAAAGAATAGGTGTAGTAGAGTTTTTATATTTCCCTCTATCTTTTAAGCACTGATATATATAATTAACTTAGAATGAGGAACACTCAACATCTGGTAATAAATTATATGGTAAATGACATTTGAATAAAAATCCATAATTTTTGAAAACATTAAATGGTCCAAAGTGTAGATAACACAAGTGCACAATAATTGAAATTAGATTCTTAATTTCTAACTAACTATGTAAATATATATTCTTTTGTACAATAACTCCAATCATGTATTTCTTAGTAGATTATGATGTTTAGTAAGATCTAACCCAAGTTTTTGTTATGATTAGAGATGCTTGTAGATTATCCCCTTGGTAATCCTAGTATCACATGCCAAATTTATATACCCCACTATGGAGTGCGGTTGGTATAATGTTGGGAGATGAAACCCTAGGTAAACACACCCCTATAGAACTTGTGAGGGAGAAACAAGCTCACTTCCACAAGTAAAATGCAAGAAAATAAAATGGACATAATTTAGAGATCATTTTTAAGTCATCTAAGTCAATTGGATCTTGGGGAGAGCATGTGCAACATTATTTACGACAATTCCAAAAAAACAAGGCAATAAACTAAACACTTTTGGTCACATGAGTTCCCTATAGGGGATTGGGGGAGAACATACACATAATAGCTTATAATTTTCCAAAAATAAATAATTTAATCTAATGAAATTTTTAATTAGTGAATAACAAAAATAAACATAAAGTGAAAAATATCTTAATAGATATATCTAATATGTATGTTATTTTTAATAACACCAACTCAAGTTTGATTGAAATTTTAGCCCCTTGGCCTTGTTTGCACTTGTAAAAGCTTTAAAAATATCAAAAGACAAGTGTTATTAGGTTGATTTTAAGCACCAAACAAAATTTTATAAGCCTCTCTCTCTCTCTCCACCTTAATTCCTAAAAAAATGTTAGTGGCTCTCTTATATTTAGGCCAAAAACCAATCAATAAGCAACATATCATTTTGAACTCTGAATTTTCTATTTTTTGTCTCAGAGAAATCATCATAGATTAATGTAGAGATCATTGGCAATTCCTGTAATCAATGTTAATTTCATTATATCATCAATTTTTATTTCAACCACATAAAAAACAAATGTGTTTATAAAGAAAAACATTTTATAAAAAAGTTTCAAACTCAAATTTCTCATGACCCTATAATAAAAATTTTAGAAAGGCAATAAACAGATTGTCAGGCACCAAAAGAAAATTAAGAAAAAAATTTATTTTGGTTCTTTTTATCTTACTCTATTTTTATTTAGAGATCATCATCGATGATTGAAAATATCATTTATTATTTCTATGATCATTTAATATTTGTTACAATCATCGTCAATCCCTATAACTATATTAAAAATGATGTGAATTTTAAGCATAAAACTCTATACTTGAAGATATAAATACTTTTTAAAAGAAATGTAAAGGTTTCACATCATTATTATTGGCCATGTGGGATGCATGGACACATTTGACATGCCATTATGAATCTTAGGATTCCAAAGAACATATAAACATTTATTAGTTCATTGTTAGTCCAAATGATAAAAAAATAAAGCATAAAAATACACTAGAACTAAACCGTCTTACCTAAGAACTAGGGGGAGCATAACATAGTAAACAAGATCAAAAAATAGAGATAATAAAAACACAAGTAATTTACCTCCTTTGTATAATTTAATGCTTAATTTTTGGGGTAAATATGTTCATGTTTGGTATATAAAAATTAGAGTCTTCTAGAAATGTTTATCCATGGTGGTAACACTTCTCCAATGGAAACTTGTGGTTTGGTGTGAAACTTGTCATAAAATGGGAATAATAGAACTAATCTCAATAAGTTACTAAAGGCATTCATGTATAATAACCTTAAAAACAAAATATTGTTGTCATATGGTGTGGGAAATTGTATTTATATCTCTAATAACCAACTCTAAACCTAGGGAGGTTAGGTTAAATTATAACTTTGGTTGAGTCTAAATTAACCTAAGTTGAGTTAGTCCAACCTTGGGTTAAATCAAAGCACTCATGATATCTTGACACCTTAGTTTCAGATATTTATAAGTCATGACAACTCACTTTATATATTTTTGAGGTTGTGACTCGTAATATTGGAATATTTAGAAAATAATAAATTAATTTATTAGCTCTTTTGACCTTTAAATTCATATTTGGCTAAAAATTCCTTTATTTGATAAATCAAATTCACTAATTTGATTTGGAATTTTTGTTTAGGAAAATTAATTAATATTTTGAATGCAATTAATATTTTTTTAGTTTTATTTGTATTTTTGAAGTTATTTTAAATGTTTTAAATTAACAGCTTGACAGGCCAAAAGTGTCAAATTACCAGGTCATAAGTTGACTAGGTTTTAAATTGAATTAGGTTATTAGCATATACAAGGTAATATGCTAAATACACTAGCCTCATGAAATTTATAATAAATTAAATCCCTTACATGAATGAATTTTGGAAATTCAAGTGATTTAGAGGCTTAAATTGTGTCGTGTGCTATAAATTGAACTGAATATTAGCTGAAGCATGAAAGTGGCCAAAATTGAATTTCTATAATAAGATCATGATATGATTCAATAAGGTGATCCAAAATTTTAGTGTGATTATAATAGGAACTCAAGGAACATGAGGAGGATACTCACTCAAAAATTCACTCAAGGAGGAGACTTAGTGGTCTAAAAAATTAAGCATGACATCTTCTCCCTCATAAAACTAAAAACATATAATGGGGAGGATATGGTGGCAAAGGATCTAGTGTCATGATTCAAGCCGCTCATGACATGTATAAAACTATTATAGAGGACATGAAGGAAGAATTTTAAGTGCTCACAGTATAGGTGAAGAGTTTCTTCCATACATAAATAATTGGATGGGACAAATAAAACCTCTTATAACAATTCATATCTTTAAGGGAAGAAATAAAGGAATTGGATATAATAGGGAGAATATTAAATGATTAAATATATACTTAGATAATATCACTCTCATAAACATCTAGTGGAAAAATCTCACTATGGTTATTAACAAGGGCATTTTCCTATATTTGAAACTCATGCCTATCTCTGATCTCAACCAATACCATACCTATGTCAAGAGTATGAGGTATAAAATGTAGGAATACTTGGCAGTGCTGAAATGGTCATGGAACCTCTAGAATAAGGTAGGGAAAAGATGTTTAATTACTTCAAGGAAGTCAACATCATATAGATTTTCCATCCCAATGGGGAAATACTTAAAAGAGAGGAGTTTGAATTATACCTAGGTTATTTCAACCAAGTCACAGGAGGAGGGTGGCTAAGGTTAATAAGGATAGGGTAAAGGTGAATCATAAAATCTCTACCCAATCCATGTCTAACATTAGCCATGTGTCAGAGGTGAAATTTCCCCTTAAGTACCTACTCTAGGTGCATCAAAGACTATTATCCTAATCATAGGTGATATTTTGGGAGCCTTCTATGAACTTAGATAATATGGACAAGGAGTTCAATATGGAGGTAGTTGCACTAGCCATAAAGGAGGCATAACCTAAGCAGATGGGAAATGGTTTTTCTCCAACTCATTAGTTCATCAATTGAGTGGACCTAAGGCATGTTTTTAGAGAAGTGGAGAATATTATATTTGTTTTGAATCTTAGTAATTGTAGAAACTTCAAGAGGCCAACATGTCCAAGGATAGGAATCTCATTATAATTGTGGGTGAGCCCTATCTTTTTTATAAATTGTAAACTAATTTCCCTTGTAATGTTTGACATCTATTATGTAACTAAAATCTATTAAGATTGAATGCAAATTTTATGCCCTCTATTGGACTATGTTTTATTTATCTATAAATGTAAAACATCATTTTAAGTTTTTGATGGATTGTTGATGCTCAATAATTGACCACGTGCTTTGTAATTAAAAATTAATGGCGTATTTAAAATGTGCTTTGTTGTTCTAACTCATTTATGGATTTTTCTCTTTTTTTGCAACACTTGTAATCTATGTAGTTAAATTTATAAATTATAATTGAAGAACTTGTGTGTAACCTACTAAATGGCCTTATCCATGTTTACTTTTAGTGGTTAATTCATGAATTAAGAATTTCATTTTGTTGTACTTAGACTCTTTCCCCATACAATGATGAGTTTGATCCCTTAATGAAACTTTACACACTATGGTATAACTTTGGATAGGCACACAACTTAGTTATTGAGGAATTAATACCATTTAAATCTTGGAAAAATCCTTTTCTAACTTACCCTGCTTCACCTTTTGATTTTGTTTTATGAATATCAATAAGTCCACTCCCTTCATTTATAAATAGATAAATTGAAACCAAGTAGTTTTCATGATTGGAATTCATTAAAAAAAGGTGAGGGTTGGAATTACTATATCAAACTAGTATCAAATCCTCAGTGGTAAAACAACATATATCAGAGAATCATTTAAATTAGGCTATATCATGGTTACCAATACCTATAATGTTGCCTTGGATTGAACTAGTTTCAATCCTAAAATAGATATTGAAAGTCACTTATTGTCCCAAATTTCATCATGAACACTTAATCTCATAAGTGTCCTAGGACTAGATTTTAGACTAGACAATAGTGTCTTATAGAATAGAAGATTGTTGAGGATATGTATCTGTCAAAGTAAGAAATAAATTAGGTTTTAGATAGATTATGAGCTATAATTTTTAGGTCATAAAATTATCAGGGTTAGACTATAGTATAAGTAGTTAGGCATAGTGAGATGGAGAACATGAGACTTTTCTAAGTGGGAAGGTATTAAATTAAAGGGTTGAGACATGATTTGTTTTTTTTAAGTGTACAATACTAACATATCATGTAAAATTATATTTTAGCATATATATATTACCTTAATATTATTAAATAATAACTTAGGTATACTTTCATAATAAATGTTATATTTGAAAATTTATCACATACACCTAGTTGACACAACTTGATAAGTTTTAGGAGATGGATTTTCATTAGAAACACTCAAAATCCTGATAGGTATGATGTATAATATTTTCCCAATGAGTAAAGGGAGATGAAAAACCTTTTAGGTCTAATATTAAGCTAAGTGTTGTATATTAAAATTTATCACACATACATTTTATATATAACATGATAAATTTAAATGACTAATTTCACACTTAAACTGAGGTATGCCAAAAATAATTAATAAGCAATGGAAAACCTAATGGAGTGAAATAAGTGAGACCAAAATACAAGATAAAAAAGGGTAATATGATTTCAATGAAATCAGGGCATGTTGTGCAAGTAACAATAAATGGTGACTTTGATGGAAAATACTTAAGTATTTTGAAATAAAAGAAACATGTATTTGAACCCATAATCTCTAGATAATATAATAAATGGCACATGAATATATTATTGTAAATGATAAAAATGGAATTACCATAAGACAAAATTTGATATTCATATTGACCATAGTTTCTACAAACATATTTATTCCCTTTCATGTAATTCCCTTAAACTAGCTACTACCATAAAATCATCATGTTAGTGTGAAGTGCACCTCAAATTGATCATTTGGATATTGGTCTAATGCCATCCAAGTGTCCATAGACTTGATGGAGATGTATTTGATCCCACTAAAGGCCTTTCTTAGTTGTTAGATAAACATCCATATACTTAGCAAAGGTTACCTAAATCACCTAGAAATTGATTTTTTTTTATAATTAATTTTATTTCTATTTTATTTTTTCCTTTCTTTTATTTTTAACATCTCATTTATATTTTGGGGACCACCATGGAAAATAAGAGGTATAATTTTGGATTTTTTACTCAAAATCTTGATTGTAATAATTTCTTCCAAGAAAACCCATAAGTCATTAAAGTATGCTTTTATGTGTGGTTTTAGGGGAATATCTTCCGATGTCAAAAATTTTACCCAAACTTTTGCAAAGATGAATAAATTTATAACTCATGCAATAATCCCAATCCTATGAAAATGAACTCATAAACAAAATATTATATCACAAAATACTTAGATTACTTAAAAAATATAAAATCATTGATTACTCACCAATAAACCATTATTTTCGTTATGATTAGTAGGTATCAACAAGATAAAAAAATATATAGCACCAGATAAAAAAGAGGAAAATGTCAAGGAATAACAAATGAAAAAACAATGAAATACAATAGCCCAACCTAACTATGAAAGAAGAAATCAAAAGTAGAAATTAAAAGGAAACTATGTATAAGGACACATTAGTAAAATTCATGCTTTGAAATATTTTTTGAGGAGATATCAATTGAAAGGTGATGGAATATCATCACTAGTTAGACTCTTGAACTTGAATTCATTCTCGACTAATATTTCAAAATTCTTGAAGGGACCTAACCAAGGAGTATTAAACTTACCATGTTGTCCCTTTTTATCATGATTTATATCCCAAATAAGGATTAAATCAATTATTATAAATGATTTTACATTATCTCACTTGTCAAACCATCATTTGATGACTTAATGATGTTTTATAAAGTGAAACAAGGTTTTATCCTATTTCTCTTCTAACTATACCAAGTTTGAGTAGTAAAAATTCAATCTTATTTTTAGTCTCAATAAAGATTAAATCAATTATTATAAATTATTTTTTATTATCTCACTTTTCAAACCATAATTTGATGACTTAATTATGTTTTATAAAGTGAAATAAGGTTTCATCCTATTTTTCTTCCAACTGCATCATATTTGAGTAGTAAAAATTCAATCTTATTATTAGTCTCAAGGTAATCTCTCATAAATTTCAAGGTGGGTATTGTCAGATCTACAGGAAAAAGATATCTTAACCATACACCATATGGTATTGGGATGTGCCTTGGGATGTCTTAATCCTACTTGTATTAGACAATCATACAAATTTTAACATATTGTGCCAATCCCAAGGATTCTTATCTCAGATCTTCTTAATCACATCTAATTTTTTTTTTATTGATTCAACTAAACCATTACCTTGTATATAAGAATTATAATATAATTTTATAATTATCCTATTGTCTTACACCCACTTAATAAATTAAAAAGAGGAAAAGGTAGGGATATTGTCACATACCAAAATAAACAAAATTCAAACATGATGATGATTTGATCTTTGAAAAATTTGATCACAACTTCAGATGCACAATTATTTAACATAAATGCTTAAACTCAATAGGTGAAATGATTAGTTTATATAAAGATGAAATTTTGTTACACATAATAATTATTATTTACCTTTCCTACAAATTCCATCCCCAATTTTTAAAAAGATTAAACTTTAATAATAGTTATAACAACATAGTAAGGTTGTAATCTTTATGTGAGGTAAATTGATAGATGTGGAAACCTCTCACATGTGAGTGAGCATCCTTAAAATCATGGGTCTAGTAGTAACCTATGTGGATAATCTAGTTAGATTTAACACTCCTTAAACCATGTCAATTTCCTTACTTTTTGTGAAAATCCTTGAGTACTTTGGCTGATTCAACTTTGTTCAAAGATCTTAAGTAAATTCCTTTTTTATTTTTCCTATACAACATTCCTGATTTGATCATAAGTTTCTAATCTTCAAGTGTAATTCTCTTCTTTGAGTGGAGTTTAATTACCGTGGGTACTAATTTTTTATAAACTAATGAAATATATCATGATACCACTCATGATTGGTGATTTATTACATACCATATTGCTGGAAAACTATTTAGGAATAAAATTCAACAATCATTTTAAACAATCCTTAACCTCTTATAATTTTCATTAGCTAGATTTCTAAGTCAAATTACTAGTAAATTGTCATCCATTTACCTAATTAATTTTTCATCAAAATTTCCTTTATAATAGGGTTAGGTAAAATGAAAAAAACTTTATTGTGTAAAATATAATGCCTAGACTTTTTGACTACTTTAATCAAAGAAAACACTTGTTTATCAATGGAAAAATAACTAATTTCAACATTTATAAGTGGATAAATCATGAATGACATTGGTATCTCATCTAAAAATTATTTTTTTAGTCATATTAGCAACATTTGAGTGATTAGAGGTAGAAGAATAAATATAGAAAATATGAGTACAATTTATGCTTATCAAGAGTAGACTATTCACAATTGACTTCTTGATATTCACAAAATCACCATTTGTTTTAGTCATCCTCTCAATCTTGGCATACTTATTTAGGATATTTTTCAATGGTCTAACTTTTTCAAATAAACTTGAAATAAATTTCTACATGAAACTAATCTTATCTAAGAATGAATTTAACTAATTTTTATTTATAAGCAAGGGATTTTTTAATAATTTATTCCACTTTTTCTAGGTCTATATATATTAATATTTTCATAAATTATATGGCATAATATATTGCATTCTATAACCCCAAATATGCACTTATTCAAATTTAAGGACATGTCATCCTCTCTACACTATTACAATACCATTCTCATGTCTTTCACATGGTCTTCTTAATTCTTGGAAAATGCTATTAGATCATCCATGTAATTCATGATGCATTTACCAATTATATCCTTGAATACAATATCCATGGCACACTAAAAATTAGCCACTGTATTGATTAATTTGAATTTAATTCCCTTGTATAAAAATGTTACCCATTTGGTTGTCTTGATTTGGTATTCATAATACACCATATCCTCATTATAACCTAAATACTCATCTAATAACGACATATTTTATTAACCATTCACTAATTTTAGTACATCATCTAGTGAATGTAATGGGTAATTATCTTTATATGGATATTAGTTCAATTTCCTAAAGTCCACACATAACTATATATCTCTACCCTTATTTTGAAATAGAATAAGATTATCTACCCACATAGATTACCTAGTGTGACAGATAATTTTGGTTGTTAAAAACTTTTTCACTTCCTAAAAAATCAAAGGTTTTAATAAAGGATTCACATGTCTCTGCCTTTGATGAAAATCTTTAGTTCTTGGTTTGAGAGGAATGGTGTGAGTGAGGATTGAAGTGTCAAATAATTTTAAATATTCATAACTCCATTTTATGACATCCATAAAATACATAATTTCTTGTGAAATCTCACGCTTCTCTACTTTAGTACAATTTGTGCCTAAAATCACATTTTTAAAATCAATTCCATTGCTTAGATTAAAATATTCATGAAACATAGTTATGGAATGATCTATTTTTTCTTTCTCACCTTTGTAGTCCATTTCAAATAACATTTCCAATGAAAATATAAATTTTGGTATGTTATTTGTCTTCAGGTTTATCATACTCTCTCATTTTAGCTCAAACTCATATCAATTAGCCTCTTTCATAATTTAGGATTCATTTTCATTCATATTTTTGATGAAATAAATGATATCATAATCATCGTTTAACACTTAGAAATATTAACCAAAATAGAATGAGTAATGATAAACTCTACTAAAAACCACTTCAACTTAGAATTTGTAATTGGTTCTAAGGTACTTTAAATTATTTTTTTGGATCCACTATATGATTATCATATTGTGAGAAGTTTATATATTAATGGCATAAAAATATTCTATTAGATTTCATATGTTGATATGATACCTTGACAAATATTTGTCATTGAAAGCATACTAACCTATGACATTTTTTACCACCAATTCTAATTCAAATAATACCTTAATCTATTTAACTATATTCTTAAGATCAAAGTGAGATCCATGGACAAATTATTAATATTTGACCATGTTATTCATGTAATAGATTTCAATCTGAATGTATCCAAATAGTATTTTCCTCTATGGTTAATAAGTTCAACTCCAACACCACACCTTTTCCTAGATTTATATACACCAAACATTAAGGTCCATAAATGATCTTTAGTTTATCATTGTGTATTATAAGATATGGGTGTTATATAAATGTCACCTTCCTTTTTTGTCCTCTCAACCTTAAGACTACATATGCTTTTTTATTCACTCAACATTGACCTCTTGGCTATGTCTTTAGTTACTAAAGTATACATTAAACTATTTGGGATGGTGGTATTTTTAAATTTAGAGCTTGAATAATCTTTTTATTCACTTGGTCTAGTAAGTTTAGGATCAATTAATTATATCATATGATAAATAATGAATGGAAAACATATTTATGCTCAATTTCTCATAATCTCTTGATATAATTTTAATTTGATAGAGTCTTAGCTCATATTCTTCAGACATGATCTAATTAGTCTTATTTTATTTTGTTATAAAATGTATCATCCTCATTTATCTCTCAATTTTGATCCATTTAGATATTCCACATCATGGGAGCCATATATTAGAGATATTAGTTTCACATATATGTTTAACATCTTGGTCTAATCTCTATTAAGTAACATAACATATTCATCAAGTATATATACCATTTCAATGTTAATAAATTATTTTACCCTTGGATCTAAAGATAAATTCATGTGAATGTGATTAAATTCACCAACCATATTAAATTTAGATTTTTCTAGTTGAACCATATTCTTTTTTGACTTATCAAGAGTCAATCCCATCCTTTGAAAAATTTGAGAAAAACATCATGTTGCATGAAGAACCTGAATCTACCAAAAAAATTTGTAAGTTTTTATTGAAAATATATATTGTTAGGATAAATGGAGGAGTTTAAATATTTATATTATAAAAAAAAGAGTGAAAGATAATTTTTTAGTTTAATTTACATTAGGATAAAAAACCATTTAATGAAAATTATTTTTGATTAGAGGTTTGGAATAATTCAAACACTAATATATTGGCTTGATTTTTCTTGAGATATTCAACAATGTTGTATCCATGTTTATTTGGATCTATATATTTGTCATATTTTTAGGAGTAACATTGTTATTCAATTACAAAAACATACTAGGTCCCATGGGAAAAAAATTATTATTGTTAGATTTTTCATTAGGTTGAAACTGACTATTGTTTCAAGAAGTAGAAGTTGTCAAAGGTGTTTTTAGATTAGTCTTAAATGTGTATTTCTTTCCTCTTTTAAATAATGGAAATGTCTAAAATTAATCCAAGTTATACTTTGGCTCATTTTCACTTTTACAAGAGAATTCATAAGTCTCTAAGACTAAGGAAATAACTAGATTCCCTTCAATTTGATTTGAGTTACTCTTATGAGTAGGAATTATCTATAGATTTTCTCTTTTGTTTTGAAATATGTTTTAAATCAACAAGAAATAAGCATAATTATTTTCAACATGCTAAAATATATTATACAGACTACACTAGGTGTGTAATACTAAATCAACCAAATTTATGAAATTTCCATCATTATTATTGGTTTGACTTATGTTATCAATAGGAGTGGGCACACTCTATTATTTAGATAAGTATTTCATTTAAAATTAGTAATTATTTAATTTTTTTATTTTGAGGAGGGTTATTTTATGTCAAGATACTTGTCTCCCTAATTCATTCATGTCATTAGTAAATCGTTGAATAATCTACTATAAATTTATTATTTTAGGGTTCGCATTTACATTATGATTATTTATAAATTATGGAATTATGTTAAATTAAAGTGCCACCACATATATAAATTAATGAATAATAAATATCATTTGGTTAGGAATAACATTATTAGGAATTTGATTATTTAATAACATTGGGCCGACTTACTAGTTTTTATTTAGGCTAGCATAACCACTTATCTTAGGTGTTGTAGTAGTAGTATTATAGACCACATCAACATATTTTTTATTATTTATTTGAGGAAATATATGGAATGGAGGGACAAGATGATTTTTTGGAATGTAATTTAAAGGTGTTGAATTATAAATTTGGTTATGGTTTGAATACATGGCACGTAGAATTGGGTTCATCAACAGGGTGTTATACATGAGTAATTGATTAACCATTGGAATTTTGTTATAGACACCTAGATATCAAAATGAAAGAAACATATTATAACCATACTATTTTGGCATCATTTTATTGTTCAATAATAATGGCTTAATGTTATGTCAAGGATATAACTATGAGTGTTGTTGGAATCCTTTTGAAAAACATATAAGTCATCAATTATAAATATATATAATAAATTTAAATAATATATGCTTTTATTTGCATGTATGGTTATTTTAACATCTTATGAAAATTTTGTAAATAAGTGTTAAACATGCTCATGGGATCATTTGGATCCATATGGATAGTAGAATAATAATGATATATAATTAAAAGGTAAATAGGTACTCAAAAATGATTACAAAATAGGGTTTGAAGGTCATTCAAAGAGGTTATAGATCCATGAGTTAATCCAAGGTATCAACCATAATTTAGTTCATACAAGGTATAAGGAAAAAAACTAGTAGGGAACATCTTCATATTGAATATCAGCTATTATTATAACATCTTTAAGAGATTGAATGTGCTCTTCTACAGTTTAGATTCCACCATGCACATACTTATGGCATAATTTCTCAAGGTTTTTCAGTAATCCATGGAAACTCCTAGATTTTTCACATGGTAGTTACATCCACCAAGAAAAAAATAAACCATTGGTTGGTTTTGAGGGCTAGAAAAAAGGTTGACAAAAGGAAGCATAATTGTAAATGAACTACTAGCTAAATTAATATCTCTATCTTTATAGTTTTCTTTATCTACTCTATAATTTATATATTATGTGAGGTATACCAATTCAAATTCATCCCTAGTTGACTTTTATCTCATGGTTATTCTTCTATTTTATATTTTGATACTCAAAATGCCTCGATTTGGGCAATGATTGTAAAATACTTAAATTCTAAATTTCATTTTAGATCCTCCTTCTATAACTAGTCTGTTGATGGGTCATTTGGCACACCAATGTATGTAGGACAAGAACCATACAAACCTCTTCTAAAAGGAGACTCAAATATTCCCAAGGACTATATTACTAGGTCTTGGCTTACTGGATAATATAGCTAGTCAATATTAAATTATTCCATATCAAGAGGCATGTTAGAATAAAATTAAACAAATAAGAGATAATGCAAGTTTGATAATTTTCTGATATGGTGTTTAGACATGTATCAATGAAAAATACACAAACAAAACTAAGAGTTAATATTTAACATGTGGAATGTAGTTAACTCAATATACATTCATTTCATTACTTATATTAAATAGTTCATAAATAAAAATGAAAACGGTTTTGCAATATAGTTAAAAATTGTAAACAAATATTGTAGTTTGTATATATAATTTAAACCTACTCTAACATATTGATAAAAAAAAAATGAGGGAAAATAGGAAAGAGGCAATTCTATTTTTAAATGAAGACAAATATGATTTGTTTGATTAGATAAAAGCCATATAATAAATCATTTGCCTAACTAATATTCATGCAACCATGAACAAAGATGATGTAAGAGACTGAGGGTAACTAAAATTTGAATAATATGACCAAACCATCATACACATGTTTAAGTAATGAAAAAAATTCCACATCCTTCAATTGATAAAATATTTTCTTGAAAACTAATGTTTGAATCCACCATGATTAGTTGAAAATCATAAATGTCCTCAATATAGCATTGTCCACATGAAAAATCTACATAGGAAAATAATAAATACATAAATAAAAATGTCTAGTCCTCTATTGTCTCTTTCAATACAAAATGAACCAACCATTTCAAAGTCATTTGGCTGGTCTTAAATAAATTTTAGTCCATTAACCTATGCAAACTTTTCATCCAAAAGCTAGGTGTAGCCATTAAATGAGATCCATATTGAAATGTACACTTTACCTCCCTTTCCTATTCCTAAAAAGCAAAATAAAAAAAATTATTATCATGGAAAATTTAGGAAACATAATTTTTTAAAAAATGATAAAACATAGAAAGCACAAAGTTGTGACACTATAATGCTAAGAGTTTTTAAACCATGCACATCTCCCAGGTAAGACTTATGCCATGATGATGGGGACACAACCAAATTCATAACATTGCTAATTATATTGAAAATAGACAATCGAGGTAATATATAGGGGAAAAACCACTCACTAATAATTTTTTATGATTTTAAAAACAATATTAATTTTTATTTTAAAAAATTAGTAAAAATAAATTAATTAATTTAAACAAATGTTAGTAATCAATATTAAATTAGTAAAAAAATAAATTTAACAAATTTTATAAATTAAAAATAATAAAATAAGTTTAAATTAATTAAAAAATAAAAAATGGGGTGGGTGGGGATTGAAATGTTCCCAGTTAAGTTTTCAAATCCTGATGACCATTGGGTAAGAGCTGATAGGCACATACCAGGAATAGTTGGAGATTTTATCCTTGACTATAAATTTAGGTGGGTTAAAAACACCCCCTATTACCTAGTTAAGGTTTAAACTATGAAAAACATAGGATGAGGTTGATGTGGTTGAGCATTTAAGCCTAACCAACAAACAAACTGCCACATCCTAATTTCCATCTAATTAAAATAACCTATTTGATCTATGGATTATTATGGTTTATTAGTTGATTAAATAATATTTGATTAAGCTTTATGTCATATAATTATTATGGGATAGTTATGTGATATTTAATTGACATGATTAGTTTTCTATGAGTTAGTAGTAATTTTATATTCTGTATGTTATGATCTTGTTTATTAATTATACAACATTATTTTATTGATATAATGATGTTTTGAGATAACTACCTTCATTTTGTGAGGTTAATGTAGGATAGATCCATCCCTTAGAGTGTGATAGAGGTAGATCATCGTCAGAGAGGGTGGTTTAGATGGAGATGTTGGGGGATGATAGAGAATGAACCTAGAAATGTTCACACACACCACATAATATATCATGTTTTATAATTAATTGTTTGAGATAGAGAGGATAGCATGTTTAGTGTTACCTTTCATTTAAGTGATTTTTAATATGCTTCCTAGTGTGATATTGATTATTGTTGATAATCATGTTGATTTGTTTGAGATATTTCACTACTTTTATGGTTGTATGTAGCTTATCTTATATGATGTAATTTCTTAGTTGAATGAATGCATACCTATATGTTTTTACTTACCTTACTATGTTATTCAGTATGGATGTGTAGTATAATGATTTGATGTTATGGATGCATTGCTGTAATAAGTATAAATAGATTCTATTATTGTTATTTCATCTATAGGATTAAGATAATAGTAATAATTAGAAGATTATTATTATAATATATGTATATCCTAATGTAAAAAGATATCATAACATTATTTCAAATTGTCATTGTATTTGATTTAATGTTTGAATAAAGGTTTTATATTTACAATATATTAGGCAATTAATATATTGTTAAATGATTAAGGGAAGTCATTGTGTTTTCAAAGTATTTGTCTATGGATGAATTATTAATGTAAACAATAGTCTTTAATATATATATATATATATATATATATATATATATATATATTTGCATTGCCCATGAAATATAGTTGATATGTAAAATATGTATTTGATAGTAAACTTTGCATGGAAATACAATGATTATTGACTAGTCGATATTCAACTTTGCAAGGAATAAACATTGATTATTGTAACTTGTTTATTTGGTTTGGATAGTCAGTTTTATGAAGTTAATGAGGGAATTATTTAAGACAATGACATGAAAATATTATTTAGGATATAAAATTATTATTCTCTTAATTACTTTAGAATTCTTGAGATGATTAGGTTTTATAATCAATTGATGACTTTGGGTTAAACATCATTCTTGAAAAATGATGATGGAGTTTGGTTGTGGCTACATGGTAGCACACTATAGCATAAGGGAGTTCTGTTGAGCTATTTTTGTATCCATATATATTTTTGATCAGTTGGGTCTACCATTAATGGAGGAGAAGGTGATGGTGAGTAATTTGGTGGAGAAAAATAAAATAAAGTGAGAGAAGGATGTGAAGCATGAAACAACACATGACATGCATAAAATAAAAAATAAAAAGAGGAGAAAGTTTGAATGAAGGAAGAAGAAGAGTATATACTGATTTATTGGTATAATTATTAGGTTAGTTTTGTAATTAAATTTTGTGTGTGTAATGGTTGAGGGATTTTAAATGTAAATGGTTACTGGTTTTTTTATTTTCTTGAATGCTATGGAAAATTAGATGGGTTGTATGTAGGATCCTATGAAAGTCTCAGCCTCCATAGAACCCTGCATCCAACCTAGGGTAACCTAAGGGAATTGGATAGAACTATAGGATTACCTCAGATATTTATGTTAAAATGAAGCTATGTCTTAAACTCATTTCCAATTTAAAAATATGTGTTCGATCATGGAATGATAAATTTCTTTTAGGGTTTAGTTGATTGTCTTGACATAGCATTATTGTTGAACTAGTTATGATATATATTCATTAAGATATTAAATAAACTAAATTGGAATTTGAGATGTATAAGGTTTCGACTATGTTTAAACCTATTTGGATTTTTGGATATGGATGTATGGGATATTTATACAAAATAGACTATACACACACACACATACACACACACACACATATACATATATATATATATATATATAGATATATATACACATATATATATATATATGTATATATATATATGTGTGTGTGTGTGTGTGTATATACATACATACATACATACATACACACACACACACACACACACACACACACACACACACACACACACACACACACACACACTTTAGTGGTTAATGTGGATATGGAAGAGTTAATATTTCAATTGAATTTACTATATTTGAATTACACAAATATTTAGATTGACTCTGTATTATGATTACATACTTAGTTTAGACTATGATTTGATTAAGAGTTTGTAAAGTTGGTAAAATGACTGGGTATGTGTTGAGGTAAACATACCCCTATTTCTAAAAAATGGGGACCTTGTGTCAAATTGTGAAAATTTATACCTGAAAATTGAAAATCCACTTGATCAAAGTGTCACTATCATGTTTGCACATTATTTGTATTTGAATATCATCCACACCATGGTCTATCTAGCTTATTTATTCATGGTTCTAATTTAATCTTATCTAAGGTGCTAACATTGAATATCTATGTTTCAAGTGGAAGGTTTAATGGATCCCATTTGAGAATTAACATGCTTAGGGTTTTGTGTTTCAATGTTAAATTGATCTTTTAATAACCTTGGTTTATAATTTATTAATTAAATTCATGTTTAAATTGATGAAACCCTAGCCTAATGTTTTACTTGGACATTTTAATTCAAATTTAAATTTAGTGGGAAATTTTTATTTAAATTTAAGTGAGAAAAAATTAAATCATATCATGAACTTAGTTTAATTTATATCCTAAGGCTTGGTCATGTTTTTCAACACATCCAAACCTTAGGCTAAAAATCCTATGCTAGGTATACTTTATGCCCCATTATCCCTCTTTTAAAAGGCTTAACCGAAAGTATTATAATAAGGTTTATTGTATTTATTAATATGAATAAAACCTTAGCCTAAGACTTTACATTATGTCTTTGTTATTCATGGGGTCCCTTTTATTCCATGATTATAAACTTGGTCCAAAATCTTCATGCTTAAGTCCTTTTATTATTCATGAGTTCCTTTTTATATGTTACAAACTTAGTTTAAAAAGTTTAGACTAAAATATTCATATTTATTAATATGAATAAATCCATGGTCCAAAGTCTTTATGCTGAGCCCCTTTCAAATTCATGAGGTCTTGTATATATGTTTAAAATTTAGCTTAATATTTTTATCTTAAGTGCTTTATATTTGATCATGAGCTGAACTTTCATTCTTCTATGTAGGATCAATGGCATGCATTTAAGTAGAGGGCCAAGATCAAATAGAGCAAGATCGATGTTGAAAAGTCAAGTGGTCCCCAACTTAAAGGCAATGTAAGTTTAGATGATTGATAGTATGTGTTACAACATACACATCTAATTGATGAGGCAAAATCAATGATGAAAATACATGGTCCTATTTTAAATGTCTAACACCTTATAGAGATCAATGACACACATTATAAAGTATAGATTTAGATCAATGAAGAATTTTCAAACAAAGCTTCGAGTTAATATAAGACTACCACATGGTGAAAGTGAATAAGTTGACAAAATAGATAATATGCAGAGCTCAAAAGGCCTATAATACTACCAAGTGGAACAACCTTGAAGCATAGTACAAAATCATAGAAGCACTGAGTAGTCAGTATGTGGCACACGTAGAGTGCAAAATGAACTAGAAAATGACTAGTGGTAGGCTTGGAAAATAGTCCCCATAACATGTTAAAATTGATGGTCATGTTATTCTAAAAGACATTCCCAAAGATGTCAAATGATGGTGATGTAGACGTCAATTTTAGCACAATTATTTGGATCCAAATTCAAAGGCAATGATCATATTTTGAATAGTGATGAATAAAATGATATGGGGATGACATGGAAATGCACGTTAAATCCATATATGCAAATCAAAGACCTGGTGGATTTGGTAATGTAAAGACTTAGATCTAAGCTCACAATGTTTGAACTAGCTACCACCATTGGAGCACTTTTGGATCTTATAACAATGCCCTGGTAAGGTAAGGACCATAACCAAACCTTGTGAGAATTATAATTGACTTGAGGGAGGATAAATTATCATATTTATAAAGGTAAGTTGAGCTAGAGTCCATTGTTGTGAAATTTAAAATGATTTATAGAAACTAGTGGACCTCTCTTATATCCTCAAGCATCTTGAAGATGGGACAAAATCTGTATTAGGTAGCATCATAGGGAAATGAAGACCCTACAATAGCAATATAGTAAATCATAAACTAGTGGGTCCTAAAGTCAAGTGAAATAGGAATATTCATTTTGTAACCAATGTTGTATAATATTCTAAATTAGGATATTCTTTTATATAAACTGGTGTAATTTTTAAGAGCAAATTGTCTATAGGTTAGTTCATAATAAAAAATCATTTTTTCTAGAATGCAACAAAAAGGACACATATCCTATACACTTGTGCAAATGTAATTGGATTAGGACTGACTAACATGCTTCCTTGCATCTTATAAAAGGAACATTATAATTTTAAAAGGAAAGGGAGTTATGGAGCCAAATCACTTTGTAAACTTAGAGCAAAAAATACAAGCAAGAAATTTTGCAAAGATTGTCTAGTATTTGTCTATGTGTTTGTTATCATGGCTTCTCTCTCATTTGTTTGTTTTGATTTCTAGATTTGAATGGTTCTTATGAATTTTTGGTGTGTAAATTTTATTTGAAAGTTTATAACTTGTTCCAATGCTAGGTTGACTAAATATAGTTTAATGTGTGATTCTGATCATCATTATTTGTAAGGATGAGGCTTACACATCATATTTAAAACAAGATTTGGAGTTGGAAACACCAAAAATAAGGTCCTCATCAAAGTATGACATGTTAGGTGGATCTTCTATCAATGTGCTTAGTTAAGTACATGACTTACCGAAAAACCCTGAAAGGTATTTACCTTCTTTTAATCCTAATGGTGTTGTCACTACTAAAGAACATGTTAGATATTTTAAAGATTCTTTAAGACTCTTGAATGTTTTTCATGAAGTTTTGGCATGTAAATTTTTTCCATTTACTTTCAAATATGCTTCATACAAATGTTTCCTTAACCTTTTAGAGGATTATATTGCTATCTAGGATGATTTTAACCAGATATTTATTGATTAGTTTGGTAAAATTATTAGTCCATGCATTTTGTATCAATAATTCACCACTATTAGAAGAGACAAAAATGAGCTTAGTAGATCCTTTAATGCTATGTTCTAGAAGATGTTTAATAGAACTATAACCTCTTATAGACCTAAAGAGGCTTTAGACTTAGATATTTACAAGGATTCTTTGGATCTCATGACTTTTGTGTTCCTTAAAAGGTATGCTAGAGTCATAAATACCTTGGAATTATCTTATGATGAATCTATAATAATCAATGATCAAATACAACCTCAAGTTCAGCTTGCATATGGTATCCCAAATCCCAACCTTAATTTTCCAACACTGAATGTCATTCCTTATGCCAATCAAAGTGTGTCTACCTTAAATTAGACACCCTCATTAAAAAAATTGCCCTTAAGTCATGCCTATATTGGCCAATATTTTGGGTTCTTTAAAAATGATGAAAATTGATTTCATCCATAAGGACAGAGAGCTTTGGTGCCCACTAGTAATGATGATCAAATTCATAACTCAAAAACACTAGAGAATAGGAATGAAGCCATACTTAAGATGGTTCAAAAGCTGAGCATTAATTTTCTTTAGCTACAAAATTAAGTGCATAATTCTAGGGAAGGATCCAATAGAGGCTATGTTTCTCAAAGGTTCAATAGGTTTCATGATAATAACAATAATGAGTCATCTAAGGACATACATGAAATGAATATTTTTGATATATCTGATCATTATAATGTCTTAGAAGCATGCCAAAGTGAAAGAGAATCATGTCAAAGTGAAAGGGATACATATGAACCTATGCTTAATCAAAAATTTATTGTAAGGACATCTGACTTTGTAGGAACTTCTAAATCCTTCAGTAGGCTTTTGATTTTTCATTTGAAAAAGAAAGTGAACCAAAAGATGATCTAGAAGATGAAATGGATGTTCAAGATGAGCAACCCCATGAACAAGATTCGATACAAGATAAATTATCTTTAAAAAATAGTTGTTAAGGTAATTCATATGAGGTCATTACTGAAATAGAGTCTACCCCTAAAGAAAAATACTAGTGGCAAGATTTATGCCAAGATTTTTGGAAAGAAATTGAGGTATTTCAAGACAAAAATATCATTATAGAGACCCCAAAGCAAGATGACTTGGGATTTTATTGGGTAGTAGAGATGACATTTTGAACAGAGTATGAGGATGAAGAAAGTGAAATAAATCAAAAAATTTCAAATGACACCATCAAAAGGGTGGAAGAATGTGATCAACTTTATTCAAATGGTAACATTATAGATAATTTCATGTTGTCTTTGTTGATTAAGATGAATTAGCTTTTTAGGATGACTTGGAAAGTTTTGGTAAAAATATTGATAGTCTATCCCCACCTCAACCTAAATTTAATGAAGACATTAAGAGAAGAATGCTATCTAAGCTAACATCACTGAATAAAGATGATATAAGTCACTATTTGTCTAAGACTGATGGATAATTAACACTCTTTATGCAAGACAAAAATATTTTTGAAGAAGATGATTGGGTCTTAGATTCATACTCTCAATCCATACATCTGAGAATGTTGATTGGAGGACAAGCTACATCACCTAGAAGACACAAGCATACAAGTGATCCTGTCTACAAGAAGAGGCCATTGAATGGAAGTAATCATGCTTTAAGGTTATATAATAGGCTAAATAATTTTCCATTTTATCCTAGAGTTAACTAATTTACGGGGTTAGTGTAGGGCTTAGTTTAGATTCTTTTTGTTCTTTGTTTGTTTCTTTTTTCCTTCCTATCCCTTGTTTGTATATAGCACATGTTTATATTTGTTTATTTTCTCTTGCTTTGTTCCTTACTTTTAAATAATTTGTTTTAGATATCCCTCATCTTTAGTTTCATCTAAATTCCTAATAGATTCATAATTCATGAATGTAAGTATGACTTCTCAACATTGGTTGATCATAGATTGTTGAAATATGAGCTTGATGTTGTAGTTTAGAGAATCTATCAAAGACTAATGGATAAGTTAATTGTTCCTTGAGATGTTAAAAATTGTTCCAATCTAATCTTGGTTTTAAGAAGGATTGCACATGTAGGATTAAATATTAAACTATTATGACACAATGACGCTTGCACTTAAAAAATATGATTACCTAGGATAAAGTTTACAATCAAGGATGATTGTCTAAAAATCAAACACTTGATCAAACCCCTAAACTTGGATAACCTAGCTTCCAACCTTTGTTGGAAAGCTTAAAATGATCCAAAAAATACAAAATAAGATCTTATTGTAAAATCAAAAGCTTTCTAAGAAAAGGTGATTTTGGTAATCTCCATCAGGGTCATGGATGCTTGGCTGATAGTGGAGTAAGGCCTTGAATGGAGCCAAAGACATCTATGTTGGGGCTATGGCTGCCTAGATAGTAGTAGAGCAATGCCCAAGCCTTACTTATAATAAATCATGGTTCTTAATGAATATTAAAACATGATAAAATTTAATGTTAATGATTAAAGTCATGAACCTAGAAATTATTCTCTAAAGGCTTTGGAAATTAGTAAGTGGAATCAAAGCACACACATAACATGATTGAGTTTTGATGTTTGATCCTAATTCTGTATATGCAAGATTTGTTCTAACCATAAAATTATCTTACTAATGGTGCCTGATCAAATAAAATAATTAAATTAATTATTAGTCTAAGATAAAGTCTATGAATTCTAACATATTGCTATGTTTCCCCCAAAAGTCACCATTTATTGAGGTCAACATACCCCCCTTTTTGAAAAATGGGGACCCTTATGTCAAATTATGCAACTTTGTACCTTAAAACTTAAAATCCACTTGATCAAAATGTCACTAGCATGTTTTCACATTATTTATATTTGAAGATCATCCACACCATGGGTTGGATAACTTATTTGTTCATGGTTATGCTTTAATATTATCTAAGGTACTAACATTGAATATCTATGTTTTAGGTGGTAGGTTTAGTGGAGCCCAATTGGGAATGAACATGATTAGGGTTTTATGATTCAATGTTAAATTTATCTTTTACTAACCTTGGTTTATAATTGATTAATTAAATTCATGTTTGAATTGATGAAACCCTAGCCTAATGTTTTACCTGTACCTTTTAATTCAAATTTAAATTTTGTGGGAGATTTTTGTTTAAATTTAAGTGGGAAAAATTAAATCATACCATGGACTTAGTTTAATTTTTATCCTAATGCTTGCTCATTTTTTTCAACACAACCAAACCTTAGGCTAAAATTTTTATGCCTCATGGTCCCTTTGTTATAAGGCTTAGCCTAATGTATTATCCTAAGGTTTATCATATTTATTAATAAAATAAAAACCTTGGTTCAAGACTTTACACTATGTCTTTGTTATTTATGGGGTCCCTTTTGTTCCATGTTTATAACCTTGGTCCAAAATATTCATGCTTAGGTCCTTTTATTATTCACAGGGTCTATTTCCTTTGTTGTAAACTTAGTTTAAAAATCCTAGACTAAAATATTTGTATTTATTAATACAAATAAAACCATGGTCCAAAGTATTTATGTTGAGTCCATTTTAAATTCATGAGTTCCCATATATAAATTTATAACTTAGATTAATATTTCTCTCCTACTTCCTTTATATTTTCTCATGATCTTAACTTTCATTATTATATAAAAGATCAACAACACATGTTTAAGTAGAAGACCAAGATCAAACAAAGAGATATTAGGGTTGAAAAGTCAAGCAGTGGTCCCCAACTTAAAGCTCAAGCAATTTTAGATAATCGATGGTACATGTTACAATTTACACATTTGATTGGAGTGAAATCAATAATGAAAATACATGGTCCTAGTTTAAATGTTGAGCACATTTTAGAGATCAATGGTATGTATTCTAGCATATAGATCTAGATCAATAGAGCAAGATTAATTAAGACTTTTCAAATAAATATTCAAGTTAATGTGAAACTACCATATGGAAAAAGCACATAAGTTGATAAAATTGATAAGATGTAGAGATCATAAGGTGAAATGGACTACCAAGTGGCACAACCTTGGAGCCTAGTACAAAATCATAAAAGCACTGAGTAGTCAACATGTGGCACATGCAGAGTGTAGAATAAACTAGAAAATGATAAGTGATATGTTTAATATGTGCTAAAATTTATGGTCACATGACCATCAAAGATGTTCCCATGGACGTCAAATGATGGTTGTATGGACATAAATTTTAACATAGTTACTTGTATCCAAATTCAAAGGCAATGATCATAATTTGAATAGTGATGAACAAAATGACATAGGGACACCATGGAATTACCATGTCAAAGCCACATAAGTAAATTACAGACTTGCTGGACTTGGGAATGTAAAGGCTAGGATCTAAAATCATAATGTTTGAACTAGATACCACCATTATAACATTTTTAGAGCCTTCAAGAATGCCTTATCAAGGTAAGGACCATAACCAAACCCTGTGAGCATTATAATTGACTTGAGGAAGGCTAAATTATCATCTCTATAAAGGTAAGTTGAGATAGATTCCATTGGCGTGTAATTTAAAAGGATTTACAATAACTGGGGGACCTCTCCTATATCCTTGAGTAGATTGAAGATGGGACAATACCTATATTAGGCAACCTCAGAGGGAAATGAAAACCCTAAAATAGTAATAAAGTAATTCATTGCTAGTAGGTCCCAAAGTTAAGTGAAATAAGAATATTCCTTTTGTAACCAACATTGTATAATATTTTGAATTAGGATATTATTTTTTATAAAAAAGTGTAATATGTAAGAGAATATTGTCTATAGGTTAGTTCATCAAAAAAAATGTTCTAGAATGTAGAAAAAAGGACACGTATCCTATACACTTATATAAATGTAATTGAATTAGGACTGATCGACATGTTTCCTTTCATCTTATAAAAGGAGAATTGTCAATTATAAAAGGAGAGGGAGTTTTAGAGATAAATTAGTTTATAAACTTGGAGTAAATAATATAAGCAAGGAATTCTGCAAAGATTATCTAGTATTTGTCTATGTGTTTACTATCATGTCTTCTCTCTCACTTATTTGTTCTAATTTCTAGATTTGAATTTATGAATTCTTGTTGTGTACATTTGATTTTAGAGTTGTTAACTTGTGTTAATGTTAGGTTGAATGAAGGTCCTTAGGTTCATTTCATTTCTTAGTTATTTTGCATTTAGACTAATGATGTTTGCTTGCATAGGTAAATCTTTAAAGTGAACTAGGTTCTTATTTACATTATTTCCACCTTCCTTAGGAGTTTTCCTAATGTATGATAGTATTTTGGCTTAATATATTTCATGTCAAACATTGGTTAAGTGTATGTCTAGATGAAATTTGAACTTTGTCATGATGTTTGGAATGAAGATCAACAACATTTATTTCTACCCTACCTTTATTTTAATTCTTTTTTAACTAGATCATTTTAGTTTAGCTTGTCATTATATGTATCCATCTTAGATTAGTTCTTGATCATAATTTACCATCTTTAGCATAGTATATTACCTATTTTACATAGATATACTATTTGGCCATGGTGGCTCCCAACCACTAAACATTATAAATATTATGAAATAGTTACTTATTTTCCCTCTATTCTACCAATAGATAATAGGATTATTGCAACCCACAACTCATGCACTGAATTCCTAGAATTATGAAATGAGAAGTGTTTCTTAAACACTCTGGGCACCATTGTTACACATCTAATCATCAAAATTATGAATTTTTATATATATTATGCATGAAGGGGTTTATATGGTCAAATCTATGTTATGATAAGAGAAGACCCAAATTGGGCATACTCAATTGAGTGTGTGTTTCATCATATGCATTTAATTTAAATGTTAATTTGAATCGATGGATTTTATAAATATGATTAAATGGAATTGGTATAGATGATTGGTTGTGTATGAATGTTGAATTACATGAAATTTTGTGTGTTTTAATTAAACAAGTAAATTAGGTTTTATCTGGTTTATAAAAGGGTCTATGGAGATATTTTATTGACTAGATCTATACATTATGTATATGGAATATTCTAAGACATGGACACTAGATGTTTTCTTATAATATACCATATAAAATAAAGTATTTTTATTGTATTAAAAATGAATTAGAGAGTTTTAAATAAATAAATATACATAGTATAAATACATGGCTATGGATTGTGTTATAAATTTAAAATGATTTTACCATTTATATATGTATATATGTACACAACATTATTCTGATTAAAAAGATTAGTACCATAAAACATAAAAATGGGTGATTGTATATATTTTAATATTTGTATAAAAACATTAAATTAAAGTATTTATAATTATTAAATATAATATATATTATGATGTTATGGACTAGTTTTTATTTTATATGAAGAATATAAACAAATATATAAGCCTATATTATAATGATTATTTCAGGGATGAAATGGTATAATAAGTTGTGATATGGGTAACTAAAAATTTATATATAATCATTACCTAGATGGTATGTTATATTAAGGACTGTTTTGATTTTATTTATTATTTTGTAACAAACTAGATGTTGTGGATTCATTCAATTTCATTTGAAAGACTAAATTAATGTATTTGATATTTATATACTTAACATATTTTTATCAGCTAAAGGGAAGTATTTTTAATGAATCTATTGGTTTTTATATTATTATATATTTTTAACCAAATCTCACATTCATGACTAATATAAATAGTGGATGTATTCCATTGGATTAATTAACACCATCAATGCAAGATGAGGTCTAATCTAATTGAGTGGTGTGTATAAATTTGACTAATCTTAGAGATCATTAGAAATTTGGCCAAAGTAATTTTTAATTAAACATTGTCATTTCATATGTTAATATAGTTTTCATATTTGTTTAGTATCATGTGAGAATAGATTTATTTATGATACACATTATGTATTAGATATCTTCCACATATAGGTTATGGTTTGTCACTCTAGATTCCTGCACCATCAATATCTAGCCATCCATGAAGGGATGACCATCCATTTGTATGGGAGATAGTGCAGGGGATCTATAGTTTGTGGTTAGTGTAGAAAAGCATTCGAGTGATGCTATCCATCCTAGCTAGAGTATTATACTAGGGAATACACTTGAGATTATATATTGATACTTAAATCATGGAGACTATACTTCATGGAGCTTTGTATCTTGTTTAATTATTTAAGATATTTATGTATTGATGAAAATTGTAATATTTATACATTATACTTCTAAATCAATGGCCATAATGTTGTATTAGTCGGGGATAAAATTGTACTCTTTCATTTATGATTAGATGTAATATTTATCATTTAATCACCTTTATTCATGATTTTTATATCTATTCATGGTGATTCTTAGCTAAGTAGATTATCTATAAACCTCTTGGTTAACTAAATGAATGTAGTTAGTTAAAGATCCCTAATTAAATTTATTGTGGTGAAATCTATTAGATGAATATGTTTAATTAATTTTAAAAAAATGCTATACTCTAATAAAATCCAGTGGGGTTATTACATTATGGTATTAGAGATGAGGCTCAAACTCTAGGATTTTGTGTGTTTGATAACACAAACTTATTCTATTGATAAGTAAGAAGAATGATAGTGCACACTAGACTAAGAGGTGAGGGTAATTTAAATACCAAACCCCTTTTTAATCTAAATTGGTTTTCCATTGAGCAAGCTACAAAGTTGGACCAACTCCTCACAACCATACAAGAGACTAGGGAACAAATCACATCCCTAGAGTAGGAAATGCATGACCATGAAGCAGAGCATTCTTAGGAAGAACTTGAATAGCATGATGATGATCAAGAACATATTCAAGAGTAGAGGCATGAGTAAGTTTCATAGGATGCAAGAGCTTGAGTAGCTGTAGAGTTGGCATGTGACATGAAAAAAGTAAATCCAACCAAGTTTTATGGAAATGTATTGGTAGAAGGAGTTGAAACATGGATGATAAAAATAGAGAAATTTTTTGAGATTTAGAATTATTCTAAAGTTTCAAAATTAGTCTGGGGAGATTATCATCTTGTAGGTGAAGCAAAAAACTTGGTGGGAAAACAAGAACATCAATATGAACCTTGAATCAACCACCACTACTAGGGAACAATTTATGACACCATTTAGGTTATGATGGATTCCAAACATATACTTTGATCAAAAGCATATGAACTTTCAAAATCTTAAGGGGATTTATCAATGAATGTATATAGGGAGAAATTCACTAATCTCCTTAAGTATGTACCTTAGTATTAGATAAATGAAAGGTTCATAATTAGTAAAATAATCATGGAATTGAAACCCAAAATTGATTGTGAAGTAGACATGCATGGTCCATCTACTATGGATCATGTGTTTAATAGGGTAGTCAAGTAGTAACAAAAATTAAAATCTCTTGCCCAAGTCAGAGACAAGTTTAAAATTTCCAAAATGGAATTCAAAAAAAGAATTGGAAGTAGATGAGTGGAGACTCCAAGGGTAAGTTAAAGACTAAGAACACCAATTTTAATAGTGTTTTAGGAAACAAGAAACCTGGTAATGGTTTAAAGGATGGTTTAAATGGAAATCAATAGTCTAAAAAGAAAGAGATAGTTGGAGGTTTTTTCATTTTTGGAGGTGAACATTTTGATTGAGAATGTCCTCAAGACAATTCAAAGAACAAGGGCTCTACTTATTAGTAAGGCACATTCTAGTAATAGATTCATGTAGTTGTTAACAATCACTAGGCTAAGAATTAAGCTTTGCCCATATAACTGTTAGGTATTTTATTTGATCATCTAGATTCTATTTTGATTGACATGGGAGATATAGAATGTTTCATTACTCTTAAAATGCTTATTAAATTTTATAGAAAATCCAAAGTTTTATAAAATGCATGGTTGGCATAGTATGGGAATGAGTCAAATGTCAAAATTGATAAGTTTTTAATCAAAGCTAAGATTAGGTTTCCTGATTTCACTATAATAGTGGATGTTTTTGTATAAATTTTGGGATAATATGATGTTATCCTAGGATTAAATTGGCTTGTGAAGCATAAATCCAAGGTTAATTTTTTTTTGAATAAAGTTGAGTGTCAATATGGTTTCATAAATCTGACACAACTTCAGGGTGAGAAAAGGGAGTTCAAGTTAAGGCATATTTATGTAATTCAACTCAAGAAAGATCAAAATAAGGTATGCCAGATAGTTATCATTAATATAAATGAGATGGAAGAATATAAGGAACCATATTTTGAATATTATCCTTTTTTGATAAACTTACATGACGTGATTCCAAAAGAATTAGAACCACATTTTAAGTCATTGTATAGAATGATAGCCACTGAATTAGCTGAGTTAAAGGCACAACTTCAAGAGTTATTTTCAAAAGAGATGATTCGACCAAGTGTGTCACCATGGGGTACACCAATTATCTTCATCAAGAAGAAATATGGTGCTCTTTGCCTATGTATAAATTATAGGATGTTAAATAAAGTAAAAATCAAGAATATATATATATATATATGTGTGTGTATATATACATATACATATATATATTTATATGTGTGTATATATATATGTATATATATATATATATACATATATATATATATATAAATGTATATAGATATACATATATACATATACATATATATATGTGTGTGTGTGTATCTATATATATATATATATGTATATATATAGATATACATATACATATATATATATATATATATATATATACATACATATATATATATATATATATATATATATATATGATCTCTTTGATCAAGTACAAGGGGAAACATTATTTTCTAAGATTAATCTTAGAGTAGGGTATCATCAATTGAGGATCTATGAAGAGGATATTTTGAAAATAGTGTTCAAGACCTGATATGGGCACTATGAGTTCATGGTGTTACTGTTTGGATTGACAAATGTTCCAATAATATTTATGAATATTATGAAAAGTGTGTTTAGGAATTACTTGGATCATTTTATTTTGGTCTTTATTGATGACATCATCATTTATTCCAAGGATGAAGAAAAACACTTGTATTGTCTATAATTGATTTTGTAACACTTGTGAAGGCATAGGTTATATGGAAAGTTATCCAAGTGTGCATTTTTTCAAAATAAAGTGCATTATTTGGGACATATTATCTTTGATGATGGTATTTTAGAGTATCCAGTAGAGATAAGACATAATGGAGTGGCCAACACCAAATAATGTGCATGAGATAAAAATTTTAATGGGATTAGCAAGCTATTATAGGAAATTTATTCTAAAATTATCTAAGATAACTAATCTAATTACCTCTCTTTAGAAAAAAAATAGAGTTTTTTCTAGTAAAATAAGTGTGAGGTAGAATTTTATAATTGAAAAGGAGGCTTACTTCAACACTAGTGTTAAGAGTTCCCAATCCTAATGGTCAATTCTCTATAATCATCGATGTATATGGGGATTGACTAGGAGTTATTATGTAAGATGTCTCAGTGGTAGCCTATGAGTCTAGGAAACTAAAGTTGTATGATGTAAATTATTCCCCTCATCAATTAGAACTTGCGGTAATTGCACATGCTTTATATGTTTATAGGCATTATCTTTTGGGAAGAATATTCGATCTCAAGACTGATAACTTATGACTTAAGTAAATCTTCACCTAAATCAATATAAATGCTCATCAAAGATGATGGTTATAATTTTTATCTGATTATTATTTTGATATTAATTATATGAAAGGCAAGGAGAATATATTAGATGATGTTATAAGACTTAGAAAGTACATAGCAGCCATGGCTACTATCATGAGTATTTTATTAGATCAAGTAATCAAATTATCATTAGGAGATGAATTTTACAATCAAGTTAGAAAAGCATTATCTAAGAATTCTATGAATCATAGGTATAAGAGATTCAAGATAGAGAATTATGGTCTTTTGAAGTATAATGGTAGGATATATGTGCTTGATAGATAGAATATGAGAAGAAAAGTCATAAAATAACTACACAATGCTTTATATTCAGGACATCCAGGAGTAATCAAGATCATGGTTGAGCTTCAAACACTCTTTTTATAAAAAGGAATCAAGAGAGATGCAAAAAAATTTGTTTCTCATTGTTTATAATGTTAGCATGTGAAAGCCAAACATGTGCATCTGGATGGATTATTATATCCATATAATATACCAAATTGAAGTGGTAAGTGATTAATATATAATTCATCTAAGGGTTTCCATTATCATTAAACTGACAAGATATTATCTTTGTTGTATTTTAAAAACTAACCAAGGTATCCCACTTCATAACGGGATGATTGATAGATTATGCACCTATGCTTGTGAAGATATTCATGAAGGAAGTATATCTATTTCATGGTTTTATAAATAATATCATTTTGGATCAATATTTGAGGATGACTTATAGGTTTTGGTTGACTCTAAATTAAGCTCTGGGTACACAATTGAAATTTAGCACTACTTATCACCTAAAAACAAATGGATAGACAAAGTGAGTTAACTAGGTTTTAAAAGATCTCCATATGTATTTCATGGATCAACAACACAAGTGGGAGGATTACCTTCCATTGGTTGATTCTACTTATAATAACTCATACCAATCAACATTGAAGATGGATATATTTGAGTCATTATTCAAAAGGAGGTGTAAAACACCAATTAGTTGGGATAGGTTAGAAGACAGGGTAGGCTTTAGACTTAATATACTTTTAGAAATGGAAGATCAAGTGAGGATAATCGGGCAGAGGTTAGATGAGGCCAATGATAGACAAAAAATTTATGTTGATCTAAAGATAATAGTTAGGTAGTTTCCTATAGGTGATAAAGTGTTTTTGTGGGTTAATCCTTAGGAAAACTTGATTAAATTTGGGAAGTCAATGAAACTTTCATCAAGATATGTGGGACCCTTCAAGTTTTTGGAAGTGGTCAATCCTGTAGCGTATATGATTGCATTGCTACCATCTCTAGATATTTTTCATAATGTCTTCCATGTGTCTTATCTTTAAAAGTATTTTATTGATCCTTCACATGTGTTGGACTAGAATACTTTCTAGGTTTTAAGCCCTAGGGTGGTCATGGTAGAACCAATCAAAATAATTGACAATCACAAAATTAGTCTATCTAATAGATAAGTGTCATAGTGCAAGGTCTATTGGGACTAATATTTTCAAGATAGTGTCACTTGGGAAGACAATGATAAGTTTTATAGGTTATTTCCACATTTGTTTTCTTGATTTGTTGTTGCTTATTATAATATTTTCTACTGAATAATGTTTTAAATTTATAGTTTATGTTTGAATAAATGTCATCAGAATGATGACTAGATTTAGGGGGGAAGGATGTCACATCCCAATTTCTCTTCTTTTTAATAACATATTTGATCTGTGGATTATTATGGTTGATTATTGATTAACTAATATTTGATTAAGCTTTATGACATATGTTGATTATGGGATAGTTATGTGATGCTTAATTTACATTATTAGTTTTCTATGAGTTAGTAGTAATTTTATATTATGTATATTATGATCATGTTTGTTAATTATACAATGTTATTTTATGGATGTAATGATGTTTTAGGTTAACTACCCTCAATGTTGTGAGGTGGGTGTAGGATAGATCCATCCCTTAGAATGTGATAGAGGGAGAGAATCATCTGAGAGGGTGTTTTAGATAGAGACGTTGGGGGAGGATTGAGAATGAACCCATAAAACCTTGCACACACCATATATTATATCATGTTTCATAATTAATTATTTATGATAGATAATATAGCATGTTTAGTGTTACCTTTCATTTAAGTGATTGTTAATATGATTCCTAGTGTGATCTTGATTTATTTTTTATAATCATGTTGATTTTCTTGAGTGATTTCACTAATTTTATGGTTGTACATAGATTATCTTATATGATGTATCTGATTGGTTAAATGAGTTAATCTATACATGTTTTTACTTACCTTACTTATTGGGTATGGATTTGTAGTATAATGATTTTAAGTTATGTATGCATTGCTATAATCCCATTGTCAATCTTGTAACTTGCATATTTAATTCTATATGGATTTGGTAACAAATGGTAGAATCCACAATAAAATAGGTTGGGAACAAGTAGGTGAAATGAATGAATTGTTGTTTTTACACTCGTATGTATGCATAAATATATACACACATGGTTAATGTGGATATAATAGAGTTAAGATTTCAATTGAATTTATTATATTTGAATTACATAAATATTTAGCATGACTATATATTATGATTACATACTTGGATTAGACTATGATTTGATTAAGAATTTGCACATTTGGTAAAATGAATAGGTATGCATTTTATATGTATTGTTCACGAAGGGGTTTATATGGTCAAATTTGTTTTGTGATAAGAGAAGACCCAAATTGGGCATAATCATATGAGTGTGTGTTTCATCATATGAATTTAATTTAAATGTTAATTTGAATTGATGGATTTTAGGAATATGATTAAATGGAATTGGTATAAATGGTTGGTTGTGTGTGAATATTGAATTACATGAAATTTTGTGTTTTAATTAAACAAGTACATTGGGGTTTATCTATTTTATAAAAGGGTCTATGGGGATATTTTATTGATTGGATCTATACATTACATATACTAAATACTATAAGACATGAACAATGGATGTCTTCTTAGAATAGACCATATACAATAAATTATTTGTATTATATTAAACATGAATTGGAGAGTTATATATATATATATATATATATATATATATATATATATATAATATATATACATATATATATGGTATAAATACATAGCTTTGGACTATGTCATAAATCTAAAATGATTTTACCATTTATATATATGCATAAATTAGTGTTGAGCTTAAAAACATTATTACTATATAGTTTAAAAATGTGTGTTTTTATATATTTTAATGTTTGTATAAAAGAATTAAATTAAATTATTTATTATTTTTAAATATAAATCATATTATGATGTTTTAGACTAGCTTTTGTTTTATATGAGGAATATAAAAAAATATATAATCATGTGTTATAATGATTATTTCCAGGATGAAATAGCATTATATTTACTTGTGATATGGGTAACTAATAGTTTAGACATAATCATTACATGGATGGTATGTTATATAAAATACTATTTTGATTCTATTTATTATTTTGTAATAAACTAGATGTTATGAATTAATTGCATTTCATTTGATGGACTAAATAAATGTATTTGATATTTATGTACTTAGCATAATTTTATCATCTAAAGGGAAATATTTTGAATGAATCTATTGGTTTTTATATCATTATATATTTTTAATTGAATCTCACATTCACGACTCTAATATAAGTAGTGGATAGATTCCACTAGCTTAATTAGTGCCATTGATTTAAGATGAGGTGTAATCTTATTGAGTGATGTGTATGAATTTGACTGATGCTAAAGATCATTATTTATTGAATTTTTTTCCAAAGTAATGTTATAATTAAACACTATCATTTCATATTTTGATGTAGTTTTCATATTTGTGTGATATCATGTTAGAATGGATTTATTTATGATACACATTATGTATTAAATAACTTCACACACGAGTTTTGGTTTGTGACTCTGGATTCCTACACCATCATTATCTACCCATCCATGAAGGTATGACCATCCCCTTATTTGGGAGATAGTGTGGGGGATATATGGTTTGTGGTTTGTGTTAAAATCACTTAGATGATGTTCTCCCTCCTAGCTATAGTATTATATTAGGGACTACACTTGAGATTACAAATTTCTACTTGAGTAGTGGATACTCTACTCCATGGAGATTTGTATCATGTTTTATTATTTGAGATATTTATGTATTATAAAAATTATAATATTTATACATTATACTTATACATTAGTGGCTTTAATGTTATATCAATCAGGGATGAAATTATACTATTTCATTTATAATCATATACAATATTTATTATTTAATCAACTTTTTTCATGGTTGTTATAGCTATTCATTGTGATCCTTAGTTAAGTGGATTGGATACAAACCTCTTGGTCAATAAAATGAATGTGGTTAGTTAAAAATCACTAATTAGATATATCATGGTGAAATATATAGGATGAATATGTGTAATTAATTAAAAATATTACTATATTTTGGTAAAACATAGTGGGGTTGTTACACAAACAACTCATCCCTTGCATGCTACACCCAATTGGATTTTAAATCTAATTTACATTGAAATAATTTCATAGGTTTCATTCAAAACTAATAGATATTTTTCATCTTGATTATCATTAAATGTAATTTCCCCCCTTTTAGACCTAACTAGGGGGTTTTAGGTATGATTACTATAAGAAGACAAACAACATTCTAGGTGCACTTTCATAAGGAGTGTTATATATGAAATTTTAATGCATGATCTTTTTTGAAAAACATATGAGTTTTGGGAGATGATTTTGAAATAAAAACACCCCAACTCCCCATATACATGATATGGAATATATGTGCAACTAGCAAAGGGAGACAAAACACCTTTTAGAGTTTATTTTCAAGTTAAGTGTTATATATGAAAATTTATCTCATAGATGTGGTCTATATAGAATGACATATTTCAAGGATTGATTTTTCATGTAAATTAAGGTATGAATTAAACAACAACTAGGAAGTAGAAAATCAACTAGACCACACCAAGTGAGACTAGAATCCAAAAAATAAAAGAGGTGTCATGATTTCAATGAAATTAAGGTGTGTTGTGCAAGAAAATCAAGTTTCACTCATAGTTATCACCACTAAAAGTATAACATACTCAAATAATTATTTTATTGTCCCATATAGTTGGTGTACCAATAAACCTAACATCCCTCTAAGAATTTTGGGGTTTATAGGAAACCTTTTTTCTAAAATCTTATAGAGTTGTTTGTAGACTTTCCAAATTTTTTCTTGTAAAGCTCAATATATTTATTAATTATTTTTAGGAGTCAAAAAGTACTTCTAATTTATATTTTTATATTTGAGTTCATGTTTGGCCTTAAAGAGAGAATTATCAATTTTTTTTAACTATGTAGGATGATTCCATTATGTAGTCATTAAAATAAACCATTCATGTCTATATGTACTCTTGAGGTCACTTTACCCTTAGTATATCACTTGACACATATTAGGGTCCCTTTTGATCCACCTTTATCCACATATAAATTACAAATAAAACCCATGCCTATAGGATAACACAAGAGACACATATTATCATAATTTCTTACTGATTTAGGTCCCTACACCCTGTAAAAAGTAATTTATCATCTCCCTAATAGGATTATGGTTGGATTAGACATATTATTAAGTCACCCTTACAAGTAATTTTTATTGGAACACTATATAAACACTACTTTCACACTCTTACACTCTAGGTGGACATTATCATAGAGAAGTACATAAAAGTACCACTTCACATTGATATAAAACTCCCAATTCTTCCAATATTGTATTTACTTAGCCCATACACTTAATAATATATCCATAGTGTAGGTATTTAGATCTAAAGTGGCCTCTAAAGCATCCTCTTATGAATTCATACTTAGGCATTCTAGCATTTATAGATGTCCACACATATCACATAAGCAGGAGAACTACATCAATCTTTATCCCTCTTTCAAGTATTATTATGTAGATAGTGTAACCATGTAGGGTTATGGATGATTATGTGTCCAACACAAAATCACACTAAACCATTTTTATTGGGGTGTTCATTTAAACCCTCACAAGGACAAAAACCTAGATTTTTCGCATTCAAATAGAGATATAAGAAAATGTAGATTTAAAATACTTGAAATTTATACCATAGATGGAACAAGACCCTATCTATAAAACCTAGAAATCATTCATACAAATTATAAAGGACACTACTACACTACCTTGTAAATTATCACACTACACTACTATCCAACTAACCATGGTAATGTCTAGGATTATTTCTCACACCTAGAACATGTTGATGATAATCATATCTATTTGTTCACCAATTTCCATAGTCTGATTCCTATGAGGACTATTTATAGCTAAGTAATTATTTCTCTCACCTTTTCCACATTTATAAAATTATAATTAATCAAATTAGTGGGTATAATTATTGAATATTCATAACCTAATTTATTATTCCAATACTTTAGGAAACTAGGGTTTTATAAGCCATAATTAACTTAAAAGTTAGATCATTTGGTTAACCTAACTTACTTTTAATAGTGAAAAAACTCTAATTCTAGACCTTTAGGATTTAATTTTATAGCCTTCTTGAACTCATAATCATATTTTAAACTATTTTATCTTTAAATCCTTGTACTTATGAGACTTTTTCTTTATAGGCAAGGTGACTAGGGGTGCTTTCTTGCACCACCTACAAAACAAAACTATCACAACCTATAAACTTAGGATAAACATTCAATATGTGTTTATCCCTACCTATTGTAGATGTAACATCTGATTTACATAGAGTGGTAACTTGGAAAAAGAACAAATTAATTGATAAAACATCAAGTAAATGGATCATTCTTGGAGAGAACATCATCCTAAAAGAGAAGTAACCAATACCTCTAACTAACTTATGTAATGGAGTCCACATTAGGATGTCCCTATTTAATTGGTTTAATGGATACCCCAACATTAAACTCCTTCACTTTATTTGGGTTTCACTATTGGATTTACTAATAAGACCAGAGCTTACATTTTATTTGGGAGTGGTAATCAGTGTTAAACTATAGGAAAAAGTTGTATGAAAGGATAAGAGGCCTACAGGAGAATACTTTTATATGATTTCATACCTCCTATAAGTTGTGTGGGAAATGTATATGTAAACAATGGGTCAATCTAAAACCCAACTTCTAATTTCATCAAAAACTATATATATGAATCATACTCTTTTATACATATATAACTTATACCAAAAACATAATGTGAATTATAGAGGATGTATACCCTCAAGTATGGAGGGATATTCATGAGTTGCCACTAACTATGGTATCTAATATCATATATAACACATTTATGTCCATAGGGAAATACTAATTTTTTCCCAATTACACCATGATCATGGTTACTAGCTACAAGGTTACACCCCTACATCTCCTTAAGCATGTACTAGAAAAATTAGTAGAGTAGGAGATAGCCTACCAGTTATGGTGGGGTATTGATGAAAAAATGAAGAATATAAAGAAGAGTTATTTCCATGGATTCCTTCTAATTATTGGCAATGTGTGCTAAGTCAACCCTAACCACTTTGGGAGGCTGACACATTTAGAGAATACTACTCATTAGCATCTTTCCACATAGAGACTAAGACCCTCATGGTAGATTTCAAAAGAATATTAAAGACCTTTGTATTCTATACCAACATGAGCCATATGTTTATGAATTCATGTTTATTGATTCCAAGAGTGATGCCCACATCCTAGAGAGGTCACATATGACTAGATTGGGTGAGGAACTCTTGAAAATCATCCAAGATGATCTCTCAATTTTGATTACAGATGCACATATCAAGATTCCACACTCAAGTATATAGGTTTACATATAATTTTTAATCAATAGACCCTCCTAATCATCAATGGAATATGGGTAACCTTCCCATAAATTACCCATAGAAATGAAAACTATAAAGTAAGAGCTTAGGGTGACTAAAGCTCCTAGCATTTCAACTTCACTTGGGAGAGATGAGTATGAGCCAATTTATATTGAATCTTTAGACTAAAAAGGCCATGCTCATATTATTACTATTTCAGCTTAAGAGGCTCCAAGTGTGGAAGTCTTAACTTCCCCTACTTAGGAGGCTTCCCCCATAGTAGAAAAGGTCACTATTCTGTAGAAGAGGAATCCAAGAGATCAGATCCCCTAGTGAGTCTAATTATTCAAGAAACATATATAGAAGGAAAATTAGGTTAGGAAGAAAAATATATAGGAGGTGAGTCCATTGATGAAGTGGAGGAGTTATAAAGAGCCAATGTCTTAAGCCTCCAAGAGACCAATTAGGGGAGGGTGTAATCCTAGTTGTCTATACACTTCCTTTAGTTTATACAACTTTAGTTATATCATTTATATCCCCTATGTCTATTTGTTATTTTTATCTTATTTCTCTTAGTCCTAATGTTTCCCCTTTCTTAGTTGTGCCTAAGGTATAAATTATTTCCTATGATCTTAGTGTTCAATCATCCTTGGTTTTTCTAAAAGTAGATGTTTTATCTACTTATGTTGTCTCTACATCCTTAATAGTCTCTACTATTACAATTTTTTCCTTATCATTCATTCCCCTCACTTATACTATGGTTACCTCCACCACAACCTTGTCACCACCTAAAATCAAAACAATATCATCTAAGAAAGCCAAGGGAGCATTGGTATCTTCTTAGTTACTTGTATCATCCACTCAATTAGGCTTTCCAATGCCTTCTTCTAGTTCTTCCAAAGCTACCTCTATAGTATCATCAAAGAAGGTTAGGAAGATGAAGTGAATATATAAAATCCACCCATTTTCCCAATATAGTGGTTTGGATTGGTCTAATATAATTTTGGATTCCCTTCTAAACCCATTTCATGTACAGGCCTTGAAAAAATCTTCAAAAGATTTGTTGGTTGAGACTACAACTTAGAACACTCAACTAATTGGCTCAACTCAATTGGTAAGCCCATAGTGGGTACCATATTTGGAATCTCAAGCCTCTCAAATGAAATACCTTATAACAAAAAATATTCCCATAGTGAGCTCAATTTTTGAAAAATATATAAGGAGTATCTAGAGGGTAAAGAAAATGTATATTGAGGATAATGCTAGAAGGGGAATGATCTTATAAGAAAATAAAGAAATGTTCTCTCTCTCTCTCTCTCAAATAGAAAGAGTAGGATATTGGGGAAGTTTCCCTATAATGAAGATTTTAGATCCTATTTTGACACATAGAAGGATGTTTTGCTCATGATCCATGAAGTAACACAACAATCAAGGAGAGATATAGAGCAAGGGTTATAGTAGGTTAGGTAATAATAATAAACCATCTATATTCTTGTTGACTACTATACTTACACCTTTGGGAATGTATCTTCAGGCCTTCACATCTAAAGTAACATGGAGACAATCCTATGATATGGGTAGCCTAATAAGTGGGTTTAATATCTATTATATAAGGTCTATCTCCCCTTGATGTATCAATTAGGATCCCTACTATAAACTACTAGCTTGTAAGGGAAAAGGGAAGAAGGTAAAATGAAAGAAAAACCTATGTAAATAGGGTGATACACCAAATTATGACCTCCACTTATGTAATATGAACTAAAAGGATGAATAATAACATAAAATTGATTTCACTTCTTAGGTGAGAGTTCTCCATACATCAATGTTTCACACAAAGGCTCAACTTGATGGATGATATAAGGTATCTAATCAATAGGTCTCTCAAATACACTAAATAAATTTTGTACTTACCAAACATACAAAATGATTAGAGAACAATTTGAAACTTGTAAGGATGAGATAACACCTACAAATAGGTAAAGAGTAAAGGATAAGATGAGATGAAACATAAACTATCATTGTTATATATCAATAAACCATGAAAAAATAGTAAACCAAGATTTGGGGAGGCATTAATTTTGTTTTATTCACTCAAAATAGGCAAGTAAAGGTTTTTTATGAGCATGACCTTACAAAAACATAGGTTAAGGATTGTTCAAATGCAAAAAACTAGCTTATATAAAGATAATGAGAGAGATAGAGAGAGGAGAGAGAAGGAGATAAGAGCTTCCAAAACTAGGAAATATAAAACCTTAACTTAGTCCTTTTCAAAACCCAATGTAGAATTTTCTTTTTAATCTCTCATCCATCCTTATAGAAATGGAATAAAGGTTGAGGAAGGATTGATTGGAGAGTTTTAAAGAGTCACTAACATTCATTTTTGGTATTTGAACAACACAATCTCCTAAATCTATGCTTGGACACCACTATATCCTTGGTCAAGAAGTCATTTCCTTGAAAATAGGCCTTGATCCTTGAGAGTAGGTCATCATGACTTGAGAAATTATTTATTTGAAATATTATTTAAACCATTAATGAGATTTTCACACCTTTTTTGGACTCTTAAAAGGTCTTTGATGTTTGTTTAACCTCTTCCACACCCTAGGAATTGTAATGAAATACATTTTTTTTGGAGTCTTTGAGACCTTTCTCAATCTTTTAAACCTTATCCAAACTTTTGTTGACTTGTTACAAACTTGAATGTGGCATGGAAGATAAGAAGGAGATTTATAAAGTTTATTGAATAACTCTTATGCATCATTAACTACTTGTTAAATTTTTTGCATTAGACTAGGAAATATTCCATAATAGATGGATTATAAGCATGACATCAGACCTGTAACAAGACATTTGGAACCATCATGTAGTCCAAAAGACATCATTTTTCTTATTTTAGCACCCCTTCCTTGTAGTTTAATCAAATCTCCTTATATGGGATAATATTGAGATGATAATGAGAAAATAATCACTATTACAAATACCCTCTATCCCCTTACATCTCTCCACAAAATTTGGTGGCCTAAATATAAGCTTAAGTGTCTTTTATAACACATTCTTTTAGTCAAATTAGGTCTAATTAGCTCTCCTAGGCCTAGAAAGTGAAGATCTTGATCCTAAAACCCAAAAAACATGGTAAACTCCAAAAAACCGCTTGATTAACTTTACTTTTATATCATCATGCTCCTTATCAAATTTGGTGATTTTTAATACTGTTGAAGTATGAAAATCTTGAAATGGCCATTGGTAAGCTTGCCCTTTTGAAGCATTTCAGACTAGCCTAAAAGATTTGAATGGTTTGGGATCCTTTGAGTTATTTTATCTAATTTTTTAAACTTTTATAGGTAAAAATAGTCTTTAAATACCTTTCCCATTGATTTTTATCATTTCACACTCTTTATAACCCCTATTTTACCTCAAAATCATGAAAAAGTATAGTTTTTTACAATTCTATACAAGTGAAGGTACAACCAATTTTTAGGTGAATGATCTCCAGAGAGTATATAACAATTTTTGGTAGGTCTTAGGATAATTTTAGGTCATTTATGGTGGTTTTAAAGTAAATCTCCCTTGACTAATTTTCTAGGAAGCCTATGAGTGCCTAAACTTCTTAACAATAGTTCATAAAGGATAGGGCCTTTAATGAACTCTTTTATCCATTTTTTGTAAGGGAATAGGGTTAATTAACTTCCCATAATATAATTACCTACCATTTATCTTCTCATGAAATTTCCAAGTAAAATTTGGAGCTCCTTGGGTAGAAAAGTTGCATTTTATGAGGCCTAGGAGAGAAAGCAAGCTATAATTGACATTTGAGACCTTAGTTTTGAGTTCCAATGATTAAAAAAGGTATTAAATACTCTTTTTATGATCTCCTTTATTCCTTTTTACCTCTAGAACCTATGCTACCTCCTTGGCTAAGAGTGAGGGTTTCTTGTCAAAACATCCTTTTTTACCCTAGCTCTATATTTTAGCCATTTTTTGCTTAGAATAAATACTTGATCAGGGCTATGTGACTTCCATGATCATGAAAAATGAACCCATATACCATTTTAAATCTTAATTGGTCCTTGAATGGATTCTTAACCCCTTAAATCCTATTTGCTTCACTATCCATGTAGGCAGTCCTAGTAGTTGTAGGTGGTGATATGATGTTTTTAGGTTTGTAAGTGTCTTTTGTGATAGTAATAACATGTAATAGGTATATAAGGACCCAATAAATTCATTATCACCTATGTAATCATAAATATTCATCTTCATTCCCTCATACAAGCTTCTTCTCGTACATTTGATTCATAGGTATGTTTTCTTCTTAGACCTTAAGAATATTTCCTAAGTTTAAAATTTAATGAGGACCTACTCACCATATTTACACTAATTTTATATGTATTTACACCTCCTATAAATTTTTTTAATCAATATTGATATCCTAAATAGATTTAAATCACCTTTTTAGATTGCAACCAAAAGTGAATTTACTATAGGTGTTGGTAAAAGGACTATATAGTTGCATTTGATCTACAATGCAGGGAATGTATACACCCTTTTAAGTATTTTATTACCATCTTAAATTAGTTTCAAACATATTTATTAGTACTTATAATAAATAAAAACCCTTAGTATATGATAATTTCTTCATCATACAATATTAACACATAATGTGAAAATTGACAAGAAAGCTATAAGTGGTCTTCCATCATAGCTATAGGAATAGGTGCTTATTCTAGGTGTCTTGATGTGATATGTATATCATGGGTTCATTTAAAATTATATATCCCTAACCTATAGTTATATCCTCATGATATTACCTTTATCACCAACTTTGATCTCACCCTCTCCTTCACCACTTGACTATCTTGTATAGAGATGGTTGTAGGAACATGGTTGTAAGTGGCCATTTTACTTGTTTGATTTGTATATCCATTTTTTTATATTACATAAATTAATTATTATACTAATAAAGTCATTATTTTACATATAAATCCACCTTATTGTGTTCTTAATAACATAAGTTCACCCTCATATGATCTCAATATGATGCTTCTTGAAGTAAGCCTACTCCAAGACTAACTATTGTGGTTTGAGATCTTAAAGACTATAAACCTTAATGTGAGGTCCATATAGTAAGTATTTAAGTTATAATTATGTATATTTTAATTATGAACAAAATCCATTTATGAATTTTTCCACTATCTCATACCCTGTCTCTCCAAAATTACCTTAATGAGTTAAAACTAGATGGTTGTAGGTCACTATTCTATCTTGGTACAGACTGACATTACCACTATGGATTACATACTAGGATAAGAATTCAAAGTGAATATATTATAGTCACTATAATTTTTTTTAATTTGTTTTACTCTCCTTCCATTTTTTTCTTAAAAACATTGACCACTTCCAAGCTTGAGTTTCTAGCACTGTCCAAGTTAAACAATAATGGTTGCAAGTAAGAATTTGGGCTTAAGAATTGTCACTCCAAAATGTAGGATTTTCTCAAAATTTATTCAAACCTTTTGAATTCATCCTTATGTTTATATAGATTATATTATAATTTTAACCATAAAATCCACCTTGAATCCTTATTTACAATAGGATCTAGTGACTTAAGTGACAAACAAGATAGTTAAAGGTGTTTACTTGACTGCCAATTTAAGTTTAGACTGTTTATACAAACCTTGAGATTTTATGACACTTTATCCACTTTTTAAAGTGAGATAAAATAACATTTAAGGGAAATTAATGAATAAAAACCTTATTTTTCATAATAACTATCTCTTTCTCATGACACAAACCATGATGAGAAACTTGAAGAAGTTAGCTATAGGTCTTCATCCTGATTGTGTATTTGAGAAAAGTGAGGTTTAAAGATCTTGATTAGGTCTCTTAATATTTAGGATGACATCCTTACATTGAATTGGTATTATTGAATGACATATAATCATAGTTATCATTACTCCATTTTAGGATTTATACTTTCTTACATACCACTATTTGAGCCCAAAAGGATAGCTATAAGTAACTATTTAGTGTTAAACAAGACAGTGGACTGTATGTGTGTTCAAACTAGAAGTGAAGTATAAGGTCATGAAACTGAAATGTCATTACTCCTCCTTGAAACTATTCATGAAAATAATATCTTCACTGAACTACTTTGGGCTCTATATTTTCTCTCATACCACTACTTGAGTCAAATAATGAATGGCTATAGGTAGATATTAAGTCCTTGAACAAGACATTAGATTGTATGTAGATATGAGATGGGGTTTCCAATGTAAGATAAACCCATTATACCTTTTAAGTATTTATAATATTTTAATTTTACTCCCATCAACTCTATTCTCTTACCAATCACCTTGAATCCAACATCAACTTCATACCACTATTTAAGACAAAAGAGAATGGTTGTAGGTGCATATTTAGCCTTGAATAGGATAATGAGTTGTATAAAGGTGTAGGGTGAGTTGGTTTTAACTAAATATTGAATATTTAATATTAAATTTGAGATTAATTCATTATTTACTCTTATCTTAGACTAATAACTAGATATTCACTTCAAAACTCAGTCATTAAGAGAGTCAAAACCCTGTTGTATGGATAAATACCCTCATTACAAAGTACATGTGAAGTAGAGAACTTGAGATAGTTCAATGGTATTTATTTAATTCTTAGAGCCTATTTACTATCGAATTTTAGCCTCATTCCACTTAAAACCTATCATCATGATCAATCAAGTCATCTTTGAAGTGTCTTCATGGTTGAATTCTACTGTAGGTGTCCATATTTCCCTATGTACAGACTGTTGAGAAGTGAGAGGTTAGTCATAATGATAAAAGATGTCTTGAGACCTTGATTGACCCTTTATGATCTAAAATTAAATTTATGAAGTATAAATTCACCATTATTATGTATTAATAATAATGGAATCAATACACATCTAATTACCTTAAATAACTCAAAAATTCCTTAATCTCTACTAATAAGGGTTTTACAAGGTTGTTTCTTAATCAAGATAAGATTTTCATGATTGGATCTCTCTATTTTCATAGGTTATTTTAAATGGATTATTATCTCATCACTTGGTCCTAATTAATTTCACTTAAATTAACTCTTAAAACCACTCATTACCTCTTCTTATTTTGAGACAGGGCTAAAACCATTGTAGATGGTGTTTTGCCATATAAGACTAGTACTTATTTGACTTATCAAGGATTTGATGAAATATTAAGGATTATTGATAAATTTTAACTTGATTAATTTTACTTGACATAAGTAATTTGTTTTTACATTATATTTAAAATATATTCCTAAGACACATCAAAAAAATACTGAAACCTCTGTCACCTTGAAATGAAGACTAACTAACCAAAACATACCAAAGGAGATTGTATTCAAATTTTATGATATTTAATATATTATTTAATGAATATGTGTTAAAAATAATTAAAATTTTAATTTATAACTCCATAATATGAATATATTTTCATAAAAACTTAACTTCTATTTCAAAACTGATCAAATGGACCATTCATAAGAATAACATAGGAAACAAGTTTTATGTTATAAGTACCTTCTTGAAAGTATTTAAATAATTAAAACACAATTAAAATAATAATAAATAAATATAAAATAATCCCTAAAAACCATTCCTATCTATATTTATTATCTTTAAAAATAGGTGCAAGAACATGTCCCTCTCGGATGAATAGGCCATAGTGACCTATTATCACTCTTAGAAATTATTAATAATTAATAGGAAAAAAATATAATAAAAATTCCATTTATTTAAATATTAATTGGACCCTTAATAATTTTAAAAGTTTCATCTCCTAACTCTATGTCTCGTTTCCATACCAAGCATATGAAAATTGCCCTTCTAGAGCTGCCAAAGAGGTCGATATAGAAGATAAAATGGTTTTCTTCATTTTAATAAATTAAACCTCTTCCAAATTTTTTTGAAATTATAATATATTAATAAGGTTTTTATGATGATTTATGCTCAATTTCACCTTGAGAATCATATAGATAGCCTCAAAACATGCCTTTTTGGCACTAAAACTACCATAAACACTTGAGAAGTCTGATGAAAGTGATGAAAAATGTATCCAATGGATATTTCCATGCCTCAATAAGTAAAAAATTTCATTAAAATAAAATTTTTGAATGACAAGGGTGACAATTTGACCTATGAGATGAAACTTGTCAACATTTCCTATAAAAATTGAAACAAATGTGTAAATTTCAATTTTGAGACTACATCATTTTGGATGCAATTTATTCAAGAGGGATTAATTAGATCCTTATATCATTGAATTATCTAATTTTTTTAATTATTTAATGTAATATTAGAATAAACTAAAATTTATTGTTATCTATATAATGAATAAGGCACATAGCCTTCTCAATTTAATGACACCATTGGAGGCTTCAGGTACCCTCAACTTGGTTATAATTTGGGAAAAAGAAGAGAGGAAATGGGTGATATATGAAAAATAAATAATTCCAAAATATGAAAAACATGAAATATTTCTTTTGAAAATATTTTAGGAGTTAAATCTTTCACAGACAAGGGACTTTATAGGTAAGCTAATAATTAGATCTAGTATTGACTAACTTCTCCAACAATCCTCAACCAACTTTAAGTAGAATATTTAGGTATTAAAATTAGAGGATATTGAGGCTAAATTTAAATTTTAATGAAAAAAGGTCATAAATTTAGAGATATTATAGATCAACTTTAGGAATACTAAAGCCAAACATGGATGCCTATTGTAGTTGACAAGGTACATAGACCCCCACTTTTGAACATGGACATCATAGGATACTTTCATGATTTTGGATTTAATTATTTTCAATAAGTAGAGGATAGGAATAAATTTAAGATTATATCTACCACTTAATTTCTAGGCACTAGCTCAACACCACCAACCACTTTAGTTTCTCCTATAACGACAAGTATAGTCATGCAATCATGAAGTGTAAATCAACATTAGTTATTGAAGGAGAATTTTGTATGTAATATTGCATATAAGATTAATCAATTTAATTATAGTTCACTTACGCTTATCATATGCATGTAATAGTTAGCTTGGTAATTTATAAGCATATACATGTTATATGGTCTGATGCAATCAAACTTATTTTTTACATAGTTTAATTAACTAAAATTATACATGCGCTTTTAGCATTAAAAATAGAACTAAAGTTCTAATTAATAGATGTAACTTTGAGTTTGAATTAACATGGGGTGTGATGCAACCCCTACCCAATTCTATTTATAATTGTAATTTATCTTTAGAAAGGGTCGTAAATTTATCAATACAGGAAGAAATTGTTCTAATTGTCACACAACTATGTGGATGTATTTTCCTTCCTTATATGTGTAATTAAAGTTTTTATTTCCTTTGGTTATTTTAATTTAGTAATTTTAAGTGTGAAAAAGATACAAATAATTCACTTTGTTATCATTTATATTTTTTGATTTTAGATGTGCAAAAACTATTAAATAATTAGCAAGTATTATTGATTTCAAGCAATTGGTTGAGTGTAATAAGTTTATAAGTGTGGAAGAGTGTTTCCCTTTAATATGGTCTTCTAGTTTTGAGCCATAACTTCCCTAGATACCTTTATAGTCTGAGCTATAATATCTTGAGTAAGGGGGTGGAAAAATTACTCTAAAAGGATCAACCATCAGTTGGGATCCTTAAGTTTTTAATACCATTTCATCCAAAATTGCCTAACTATGTTTGTTTATAAGTGTTAAACAAGTACAATAAGCAATCATTAGTTCTAAAAAAACTTATCCAAAAATAAACCAACCTTGGAATTGATCCATTGAAACCATAGATCCTTCTTTTCTTCTCTACCCTTATCTCATTTTGAAGCTTTTTTGAATTAGATCTACCTAATTTTGAATAGTTTCCATCCATTAAATGCAACTAGGTTTTAATTTCTTTATTAAGATTCAATTCACTACAAGCACACCCAATTAAAAACATGCATGCTCAACCTACTATTCCACCAATAGGTTTTTTAATCCATATCTAGAATTTATGCCTTGAAGTGGAGTTTACCTCCATTATGATCCTAAATTTTAGAGGCTACCTTGTTAAATCTAGAAATGTGCACAAGAACCACATGGATAGAAAAAAGATAGCACTAGAAGGAAGGACACTTTTGTGCCTTCCCTAGTTTGAGGTTATCCCCTACTTTTGAGTTATATTAGAGACACCTAAGAGAGTTACCAGTTATAGGGCCCAAGCTAGAGTACATCAGAGGACTAGATCTATACCTATTGTTTATGTAGTACCTTAGGCTAGGAGACTTTATATAATAAGAAATATCAATCCCATTAATATTCTTATGGCCCAACCACCTTGGTTAGTTAGATCAACTATTACCATCTCAGGGGATGTACAAAATTTATTAAAGTAATCCAAAGAAGTATCTACATTATTTGTTCCCCTTAGGAGGAATAAATGCAGAGGAATAGATCAAGTCTTTCAAGGCTGATTTGAGTTAAATGGAAGTTACTAATGAATATGTTTCATGTAGACTTTTCCTATTTATGTTATAAGATGTTGCCTATAATTGGCACCTTAATCTTTAAGAGAACATAATTAATTCTTAGAATCCATGTGAAATCAATTTTATTACCTAATTTGGATAAGTGACCATCCCTTGTCTAGTGTATAAATTTTTTACTAGAATGAAGAGGGAGCCTAATGAGACAATTCAAGATTTTAATTCAAGATTTCAAAATATGTACACTTGGCAGAGTCTAGCATACATACCAAATGAACTTTTAGCATTGAAAATGTACATCAATGCTTTAGATCTAATAAATACAATGTTACTAATAAGAGATAATTCTACCAAAACTTTGGAATTATCATATGAAGAAGCTATATATATTGATAGACAACAAAATCCTCAAATACCAAGCACCCCTAATATTAATATTAATTTCCTATCTTTGAATCAAGTGCCTCATGCTAATCAAAATGTTCTTGCATTCAAGTAGAATTAGTTATATGCACTACCTCCTTGGATGGATTAGAAGTAAAATATAATTATGGTTATATGAACAATCATGTACATATGAATGGTCATTATTAGAATCAACATCCAATTCCATCAAATATTGTAGTTACACATGTTGATTCTACAAAAGTGGAACTTGATTCTATACAAATAATGGTTCAAAAGTTGAGCAATGACTTATTGAACATGTAAATGAATATGGGTAATATTATTGGCTAAAATAATAACCAAAATTCTAGGTTTCAAATATATAATAGACATTTCAATCAGTTTATACATAATGTAGAACAATAGTAGTGCAATAAGTTACCAAAAATCAATATAGTCAAAACAACTCTGCCTAATTGGTATAGAGTGTATAATACATCCAAACATGGTAAAATTGAATGTGTAGAATTTTTTCAATGTTTGAGATCTTCCAAAGGGAGATGGTAGGGCAAGATTTGATGAATAACACTAGAGTTCTAGCCTGAATCTGGTTTGTCAAACACTACCATGGTATTTGAAACACATGAGTCTTCTTTCCCAAATGAGGATGAAAATGAAATAGAGGGTAAATATAATGAAATACATGCCTTAAAAATAATTTTATAATGGAAATTAAAATTTGAGGAACAAGAAACCCTTCATAATGTCTACTCCTCCAAATAATATCACTATTCCACTAAATCTAAGGGCTTAAAATAATCCACCTTCCCCAAAAAGGAATGAACAACCCCAAAATAAGGAAGAAAAAATCAAAGGAGTATACAATGTTGTTGAATATATGAAGAATATTAAATCCAAGATCACTCTTAATGAATTGGCTTAGATCACTGAATAAAGGAGCTCCTCTGGAGGTCCATTAAAGGAAATCCAACTATAAAAAGATAGGTTTCTCATTCAAATGTTATATATAAGAGTAATCCATAAGTTCCTCCTTTCTTATTGACTATCAGATAATTTGGAAATAACATTATAAATTGTTTAGTTGATTTTGGAGATTCATCTACTATGATGCCAACTTCCATTTGCCAAAAGCTTGAGTTGACTCCAAGCCCATGAAAGAGGATGGTTTCATAGTTAGATAAGACAACTATTCTTGTAGTAGGAGAAATAAATAGTAAACGCATCCAAGTGACATATGAGCCACATATATAGACCAATATTGACATATTTGTGGTGATATCCTTGAAGGATATGGACACCTCATTATTAGAAACTAGTCCAAAATATTTAATGGGTATGTAGTAACAAGCTTCTCTCATATTTGTTTACCAAGGAGAGGAATTGTAAACCAGATTCAAATTGATCATAAACCAATAATGAATCACCCCATTACTAAACACAATAGTAAAAATGAAGAGGTAAGATATAAATATCCTAACTTCAAGGTTTATATCTTTACCACAAAGTATGAGGTGTATGAACTAGAAGTCAATGGACCTTCCTTGATATGGATGCTCCATTTTGACAATGCAAGATCTAAATATGGCTCAATAATTGGTGTTGAATTATTGAATCCATAAGATAATAAATACCTAGCATCATATATATTATAGTTCCCTTGCACCAATAATGTAGTGGAGTATGAGGCACTAATTTTGGGATTGCATTTTACTCTAAAAAATAATGTTAAATAGTTACTAATATACAGAGATTCAAAACTAGTAATTAATCAATTTAAGAATAAATAAAAATATAAGATATCATACTTGAAGAGGCAAAAACATAAATATTGAGATTAATTGATTCCTTTAAGGCCTTAGAAATAGTGGTTTTTCTTAGAGAATATAATCAATCTACTAACTCACTGGATACTTCAGCTACTAACTTGACACCAATACAAGAGTCCAAGGTAAATTTTTTTTACATTGAGTTAGTATATTGTCCATCAATTCTTGAAAATGTATAAATTTTCAAAGTCTTTGATGATGATAATCATATCCTCTAATTCTTGAGTAACTCGACATAATTCGAGTCTCAAATCATTGATGACAAGGAGATAATTATATATGATACGAGGAATTGGGAAAATAAGGAGTCATTCAGTTGACATAAAACCACCTTACTTTAGGAATGGTTTCTTTGAAAAGAGCATTTGATCTAGATCCTCAGTCACAACAACAAAGATATCCAAAGTAAATTAATATGAGTTCAATAAGAAACATTTAGGAGATGAGTATGATCTATGCTATGTTAACATTGGCCTTAGTTGTAATCTAGAATAAAGATAAAGGTTGAAGTATTTACTCACCCAATATAAATATGTGATTGCATAGACATATTAATACTTGAAGTTTTTTAACCTAATGTTCATCACCCATATTATCCCATTGAATTCATCCCATAAACCATTTAGGCAAAGAAAGAGGCCATTAAATCCCATCTTGGAGCTTCCTATTTAGAAAGACGTGGAAAATATATTGAATTTAAAAATAGTTTTCCCTATCAAACATTATAATAGTGTAACTAACTTAATTCCAGTCAAGAAGGAAAATGGGGGAATTATATAGTGTTGATTTTAGAAACTTGAATAAGGCTTATGAGAAAACTATAGTTTACCTTTCTTGGATGAGGTGATCTATAGAGTAAGTGGTTCAGGCATGATGTCCTTCTTATACAAATTTTAAGGATATAAATAGGTGCTTATTTAATCGAAGGATAAAATGAAGATAAATTGGGGTACTTATGCATACAAGTGGATTCCATTTGTCCTGATTAATGTAGGAGCTACTTTTTTAGGATCCATGAAACATAGATTCTAAGGGAAAATAAGTAAATGTATAATCATTTACATGGATTACTTCTCTATATTTTCAAATATCATAACTGATCACATAGGCCTCCTATAATCAATCTCTAAAATTTGAAGAAGATTTGGCATCTCATTAAACCCTAATAAGAGCAGAGTTGGCATTACTAAAGAGATCTTGGGACACATCATCAAAAAATAAGGAATTATAACCAATCTAGATAAAATTTAGGGGATATCAATGAATGAATTCCCGAATTGAAAGAAAGAGGTCAAATTTTTCTTTAGGGAGATAAATTTCATGAGAAAGTTTATATCAGGGTTTGTAAAAATTGTTAGACCTCTAAATCAAATCCAAAACTAATATGCTAAATTATAATGGATAGTAGAAGCCTGAAAGTCTTTTCAAAACATCAAAGATGCAATATCTCAAGACATCATGTTGCTAAATTTAGATTTCACTAATAATTTCTTCTAGTATTCATTTGATTTAGAACATACCATTACCGTTGTAGTTACCCAAAATAAATATGAAAGTGAACAACCTATTGCATTCATGAGTACAATTTTGAAAGAATTAGAGGTTAGTAATTCCATGATAGATAATCAAATAATTTCCATTGTCAAAGTAGTAAATAAATTTCAAAACTACATCTTGAGGAATAGGACCGTCACCATTGTCCTAGATCCTACTGTCAAACTTACTTTAGGGAAAATTGAATTGAGAAAATGTAGATGAAAATAGATGGAAAATTTATAGGTTTTTGACATGGAAATCAAGCTTACCAATATTTTTAGAGGTCAAGGCATCATTCAAATCATGATTAAACTTGACCCATGCATCACCATTGATGAGGTATGCGAATCACAAGTATATAGAGGAGATTGGTATGTTGATATTATTCAATATTTACTCAAAGGTACGTATTCCTTATAACTCAATAGAGAATAAGATATCTTTGAGGATCAAAGATTCTCATTATATAATAAAAAAGGTATAATCTATAGAATAAATTATGAAGGCATATACCTGAGATACATATCAAGAGAATAAGCTAAATAAATTATAGAAAATTGCACCAAAAGATAGATAGTAATCATCCCTTTGGAAACACCACAACCCATAAAATATTTAAAATGGGTTATTACTAGCCAAAAATATTTAAGGATGCACATGTTTACATAAGAACATGCCATGAATTCCAAGTCTTGGAAAAAAGAGATGTACATGAAATAATGCCTTTGTAGCCTATTATTTAAGGAAGACCATTCTCTCAATGGGGCTTGGACTTCATTACCCCAATTATTTAGCTGGACATAATTTTTTACTCACTGCCATAGATTATTTCACATAATGGATCGAAGAAATAGATACAAGGCATTATATAGATAAATAAGTAATCAAATTTTTGTAATAGAACATAATAAATAGATTTGGTATCCCCATTTCTTTAGTTTATGACAACAGGCCAACATGCTAATCAACTAAATTCATTGAATGGGCCCATGATAATAAAATCACCATTAATTCATATTCCAACCATTACCCACAAGGAAATGGATTGGCTGAATCAACAAAATAAAACTTGATTGATGCCATTAAAAATTCAACAACAGATAAATGTAGAAATTGGCATAATCTACTAAAATATGCACTATGAGATAATCAAATAATATATAGGCAGACCCTCAAGGATTTACCTTACTTGATAGTATATGGATGATATCCAATTTTCCCAATCATTATTAAATTTCCAACATATAAATTTATGTAAAAGTATATGAAACCAATTGAAAAAGTGGATTATTGTTTATTAGACATAATAGAGATATCCTATTTAAGGACTGAAGCCTTACATAATTTTAGTAAACATCAAGACATAGTCAAAAGGTGGTTTGATAGAAAAATAAAACTCAAATAATTAAAAATATCCATATTGGTGATTCTATGGGATAAATCCCATGAAAATAAAGAACAACATCACAAGTTTACCCCACTAGCATTGGACCTTATCAAATTTGAAAGATCTTAGGTAATAATGGTTTTTGTTTGAGGGAACTCCAAGGCAATAAGTTAAGATATCCAATAAATGGATAGTTTTTGAATATATACTTCATGGTTTTACCATATAGAGATGTTCTTGAGTAATAACAAGTGTTATGTTAAAGGTAGGAGTGGAATATATGTATTGCTTTCATAGTTAGTTCCCTTGCTTCCTAAGTTAAATTTCTTATTTTTAGTATTTTTCTTTCCTTAGTTTGGTTCCCTACCTTCTAGATTAGATTTTTTTGTTTTATGACAATATTATTGACTTCCCATAATATCCTCAAATAAGTATCAGTTCCATTAGACTTCTTATACATGTTCAAAAACTAAAGTTTAGTTTATGGGAAAGGTCCCAAAAGAAATAAGTAGTGTGTAAATGACATTAAGAACGGCACACAAATTGGTTCACTTGTAGTTTTTACACCCTTTTGTTTAATATTTCAAGATTTAGGTATGTATTAAGAAAATTAGTCATGTCTATGATACTATTTAATGCTTTTATCAAGCATATAAAGATTGCTCTCACTACTACATGCAAATTTACAATTTTTTCTCATTTTCACTACATCAAATAAACCTCTCATTTTAATACTTATGTGAGGAAATAAATATTGATATTAATGTAATTAAAAGGGTTAATCTATTAAAACAATTCTTTCGTATTTACTAGCTCACTATGGTTTCTGATCTCCCTCTTCTAGCCATATTTTAAAATAAACAGTAATAAAATAAGGATCAATGTATCCTAAAAAGAATGATTCATAAAGCCTAAAGAAAATATAAATTTTATCAAAGGATAAAATGATGAAATAATATATAAGAGGAAATAAAAATAACCAAATTTATCTCTATTGCAGCTAAAATGCTTGATTGGTAGTAGAGCAATGTTTGAGCTTCCCTAGTTTTAAATTTTTTCCAAATAAACTAGAATGAAACCTAAAATTATCCCAATTATTTAATAAATTCATAAAAATAAGGGTAAAATAAAATCGCTTCTTCACACACTGATCCAAGATATGAGCAATTCAAGCATGTTAGATGTTGTTATTAAGAGTCCATTTTATGTTTTCTGATTCAATTATTATTTTGTGAAATGGTTCACATTTGATTCATAATTACTAACCAAATGTTTTAGGTTATCTAATACTCAATAGTATTCCCTCTGTAAGTCTCCATTTATTTTACTCAATATACCTCCATTATTTTTTTTTCAAATAGGGACCCACTATATTCTAAAAGGTCCAAGATTATTTTGGAAATATTATTTCATAATAACTTTATATGTTGTACATAAATTTGTTATTAATTAAATTTAAATGGACATGTTTTAATTATTCAAACTAACCTATTAATAATTTTTGGAAGTTTTTACATATACACAAGTTTTTGTAACATACATAATTTGTAAAAGTCTTAAGTTTTATAGAAATAGATATTCAAAAATTATGTTTGAAGGTTTTATTTAGAGGTTAGATTCAGAATGTCTATTTGTATTTTAGTATTTGACATCTATGTTCATCTCAAAGTTTACATATTCAAAACTTATTATTCAAAACTTTTGTGTTTAGAAAAAGTGTTTAAAGAAACTGTTCAATATTTGATCCTCTATATTTGGTCTTTAGAACCTACTCTTTGAGATTATGCTCTTTAAAACTTTTGTTTTCAAAAAAAATGTTCAGTAAATATTCCTTAGATAAAATGATTAGAATTTGATCTATGATGATCACTTTTCAAAATTCAATCTTTAGTAAATCTAGGATTCGGTAGAAAAAGTTCAGTAAAGTGATCAAAAATTTTGATTCATAATTTATCCTTTAGAAAATGAAACCCAACGCCTATCATGGTCTTTAAAAAATTTATTCTTAAGATTTGTTCACCTCATAATAATTTGGGTTAAATTTTATTTAATGCAACATCTGACTCTCAAATTCCAAAAGCTTCTATGGCATAGGTAAATTTAAGTAAAAAGAGTGACAAAAAAAAACTTGGTAAAAGACAAAGATGTGTCATTATTTTGAACATGTATAGTGTCTATGTGGCATACCCACCAAAATGAAGTGACAAAGTTTGAATTAAACAAGAAAAGTCATTTTAGAGAGGTTGGATGTTAATGGTTCACAAACTATAATTGAATGCTAAAATCTATATTAATGAATTGAAAAAAAATGTCATGCTCATTGATCATAAATAAATTTTGACCTCACTTGCCTCCTTGAGAACAAGCCCTAGATACTTGAATTTGAATCATGAGCTACATATAGAAGAACTGAGCCACTAAATTGAATAATAATAACTATATCAAATCAATGAATTAATTATGATGTCTTCATCTAAGGCATTTGTAAGAGGCCTTACACCATCTAGATTCTCTATCAAGGACTCAACCAAATATAAGGACATTGTCTTTTATCTAGGGGTATTTAATAATTAGTATTTTAATTACTCAAAATTATGGGATATAATTCATTAGGTGGATGGAAATAATTGTGAAGATAACCTAACACTAACACATAGTCAATTGGTTGTGGACCTACTCTATTTCAATCACTAATCATTTCATTTCATGGTGGTTAATCCCAAAGTTATGCCATGCATAGACCTATTGTGAGACCTTTTATTTGTAGGTGAGGTGACTGGGGGTGATTTATTACACCACATAGAGAATTAAAACATCATTATTTACATCTCAAGATAAAAATTATAGAGGTATTTATCCTTACCTATCATAGACATAACATATGATTTACATAAAGTGGTGACTTAGAAAAAGAATAACTCAATTAATAAAACATTGAGAAAATGGTAATTTCTAGAGAGACCTTCATCCTCAAATAGAAGGATATAGTACCTATAACTAATTTATATATTGGAGTCTACATTATAATGGCTCTCTTGAACTAGTTATATGGCTACCCTAGTATTAAATCCCTTCATTTTGAATGGGTTCCACTACTAGATTTAATAATGACCTCAGATATAACATTTGTTCTAGGTGAGATAATCATTATTAATCTTTAGTAATAAGTTATGTACAAGGACAAGAAGACTATGAGAGACCACTCTTATATGATGTCATACCTCATAGATGCTATTCTAGGTACCACATATATGCAAAATGGGTCACTCTAGAGCCCATATCCATATTTCATCAAGAACCATATATGTGACTCATAATATTTCATGAATATATATAACTATACTAAAATTATAACCTAAATTATATAATATGTATACCCTTAGGTATAGATGGATATTCATGAGTCTCCACTATCTATGGTATCTAAGAGAATAGCTGACATATTGATGTCCTAAGGGAAAGAATGTTTGTGTCTCAACTACATCATGATCATGATTATTAGCCATAAGGTTACAAATGTAAATCTCCCTAAGCATGTATTAGACAAATTATTAGAGTAGGATATAGCCTACCAATAATGGTGGGGAATTAATAAAGACTTAAATAAGAAAAATAAGAATGCATTCCATTACTCCATATAATGATTGGAAGGATGTGATACATCAACCATAAAAACTTTTAGGAGGATAATAAATTCATATAATACTACTCATTAGCCACCTTTACACATACAGATTGGTGTTGAGATTTTCTTTTATTTATGAAGACTTGACATTGATGTTAAAGGTTGTTTATGAGGTGACTTGAGAAGGCTTATACATAGGATGACCAATATTATGCATAAAGGAGCATGGTGTCCCAGTAATATGGGTACATAGATACTTAATATGATGTTTTATGACACTTGAGAATTTTTATGAATCATTGGATCACTCATGAAGGATTCAAGGTAATTTAATAGGGGTAGAACATATAATAATAACATATATCTAGACCAATTATAGACTCTACCTAACCTAATGAGGGATCATGAGATATTATAAAGACCTATGAATAATGAAAATTATTTCTTGAGCATGGTATGAGGTTTTTTGACATGATATTGAGTTTTATAGTACATATACAGTGGTAAGAAGGTTAGTTTCAAGGCCTAGAGTGACTTGTAGGTCAAGGCCTAATGAGGAGTCATGTTTAGTTCCCTAGGAAAATATGACAATGTGAGCATTTTTAAAGGTGTGATAGGTTGTCTCAAACATGTGCATGAAAATTTAGGTTAAAGTTTGAAATAAAAAGCATGAAAAAGTGGATTTATGGTCTCTCAAGTGCTATAATGAGATGTTACAGACTTGAGAAGGAATTTATTGTACTCATTGGAATATGAAACATTTTCATGAGAAATTAATAATTTCATGGTGTATGGGAAATTTTAAAAGATTAGTGTTCCAATAATTATTTTCTATATTAAGGACCTAAGCTTTATGAATGATCATTAAGACTGTAAGGTGGTTCAAACCTCTCTAAAACCCTCATTATGACTCAATATGGAAGATATTATTGGAAATGGATGATTATGTATTTGATGACATATTTTTATGATTTTATAATTTAGTGAAGTAACTCTCTAAATTACCTCCAAGGGGAATTGGTTTTTTAGATGAGTATGTGGATCCTATAAGAAAATCCATATTTTTAAAAAATTTGCTATTATAGGTAGAGTTGATTGAGTCAAATTTTATAAATGGATAGATTTTTTATAATGATAATTATATATTATGAAAATTATGGTTTATTATTAGGATATAGACCTTAGATATAATAAACTAGTCATGTAAGTTGACCTATCACTAAAAAGGCCTAATGAGGAAGAAAGTGAGAAAAACTAGGCATAGGTGAGAATGAGATTAGGGATGTGTTTTCATGGATTAGGGATGTATAAAAATACATGGGGTTATTTATAAATACATATAACACATATAAATAATGGAAATAAGTTTTTAATATGTTTTTGTATGACAAAATTTCTCTCTCAAACTAACTTGTCTAACACATTGAGGTTTGTGTATAGTGAAGCCATAAGATTGGTTTTTAAGACCAATATTGATATTTTATCCTATATTATATTTATTTCAATTTTATATTAGGATGTTTTAGGATAATATAAACCAATTTTAAATTCATTAAATTAAATAAATAGGTGTTTTAAGTCATTGTTTTCATGACTAGGTTTTGAAGCATTCTGGGAATTCTGAGTGGTCATGTTGCAAATATAAGATTAAATCTTAAAGATATATATTAACATGTATAATTTATTTATTTATGACCCTAAGGTCATAAATTTTTTTAATATATGTTTTTTTTCCATATTTTTTTGGAAAATTTGTGTTTGATATTCAATTTTTGTTTATAGACTTTATGTGTGTAAGAAGGTCTAATTGTGAGTAGTGCTAATGATATGGTACAAGAAGTGAATTGGAATAAAATATGGTGTGTACCTAGATTTAAATTATAAAGGGTACATATATATATATATATATATATTTTAAAAATAATTTTCCATCCATTTATGGAGACTCAATAAGTTTCATGAGGGTTAAGTGTAATGTGTTCCTTGAAAAGGCCTAATTGCATTAGGTCTCCTTTAGGCCTAATGGTGGTTTTAGTCCTTATGAGTCATGACCGACATATGTAGTGTATGTTTCATGTATGAAACTTGTTTTTATACTCATTTTAATTATGATCCATGTATGGACATAATTTTGGTCGATGAAGGTATGTGCAAGCAAGAGCCAAGTATAAGAATAAGGCCTAATAGGCCTAATTATTTAGGTTGTTAATATAGGTATATGAAGCAAATAAGATAGTTTTTTAACAAGATAAAGGAGGTAATATATATATCATAAATAGGATATATATAAACCATAATGAGGATTATATATGGTTAATAATGATGATTATCAAGGTCATTTGACCTAATCAAGCCATAAAAGGGTTAATTGAGAGAAGAAGGTATAAAACAATTTTACTTATGTGAGAGGTAGTTTTGCATGTGATAGATATATAAGAACATAATTAGTTTTGAGAGGTAAAAAATATAAATGTGGATATGTTATAAGTTTTTATTTAGTTTATGCTTTATCAGCAAGGGTGTTGTAGACTCTTAGCAAGTTGGTGTTTTTTAAAGTCAATTTGGTGATTGATAAATTTAGGGGTTGGTTCTCCTTGTTAGGTTGGTGATAAACTAAATTTTATTCATTATATTATATTAAATGTTTTCCAATATATGTTTTAATGCATTTTTTAACCTATGAGGGCTTCCCACATATGCCTTGTGTTCATATGTTATGTTATTATGGCATGCTCATATGAATGGTTTTAAATTCATTATTTAACTATTATATTGGTTTGAATGGCTAATGGATAATAAGTGGTTGTGAATAAAATGTTTGGTAATTAATTCACCCCTAATATTAGTGGTTATGCTTTCAAAAATTGGTATCATAATTTGGTACTTTAAGGTAAGTTTAACTACTTGAAAAGTAATCCAAAATATCACAAGAATGTCTTGTGATAAATAGGATGAAGACAACATGTATGATGGAGAAGTTTACTATGACAATGAATAAAGAGAAGCTGAAATATACCTTGACGTTGACCTCATGAATACCCTTAGTGACTTAAAAAAACTATAATAAAATAATCAAGGATCTTAGGAGTCAATTAGAAGAGGTCAACACAAGGTTTAAGTCAAAGGAAGTTGAATATGACCATTTGAAGATATAGATAGATTCACTGAAGGCTGAGCATGAAAAACTCAAAGACAAGTTGAGTAAATTTGAGAGAGAACATGAGGAGTAAGGACATGTCAAGAGTACTATCCTAAAAACATCAATTAGGCAACCCAATGCCATAAAGTATTAGTCATCATGGAATCAAGGTAAGTATAGAAATGTTTCTTGCTACACCTGTCACAATATAGGACATGTTGCTAGATTTTGTTCTAATAGAGTTAGAAGGTCCACAAGACTCAGTAAGACATATGAAGGTCCTATAACACATAATAAGGATAAAATATTGGTATATAAGCCAAATCATTCTAGGATAGATTATATTGAGGTAAAAAATCATTATGGGCTATTTTCCAAAGAGGAACAAAAGACCAAAGAGTAATTTATTCTATATTAGAATGCCTTTCACATTCAAGATGAATGCATGAAATGGTATATATACAATGGGTGATCAATATATATGATAAGAGACATAATAAAATTTCATATCTTTGAATAATAATGATGAAAGAATAATGAGGTTTGAAGATAACATAACTAACAATATAGTTGGCAAGGGTGTCTTGAGTTTAGACAATGGGAATACTAAGACAAAAAATGTTATATATGTGGCATGTCTAAAACATAATATACTTATTATGAGTCAAATTTTTAATGAAGGACACACACTAACCTTTCATGATAAAATGTGTGAGATAAGGAGAGATAAATCAAGAAGGTTAATTACCAATGCCAAAAAGGACTAAGAACAACCTATATGTTTTGAATGAGATCAAGAAGGAAATATGTTTCATCAATAAGATAGATGAAATTTGGCTATGGCACAAAAGACTAAGTCATCTAAACTTTGATAACCTAGTAAGGATTAACACTAAGAAGTCTATAAATAACATGTATAAGATTATAAAACCTACAAACATACTTTACAAGGCATGTCAACATGGTAAGTAGACTAGAAGAATGTTTAAGTCCAAAGATTACTCTACTACAAGACCCTTAGAGCTAATCTACACTAATCTCTATGGGCCTAAAATAATTCAAAAAAATTAAGGAGATAGCTACTTCATGTTACTCATTGATTATTACACAATAATAACTTAGGTTATAATACTGAAAGAGAAATCACAAGCTCTTGACAAGTGTAAAAATTTCAAGGCTTTTTTTGAAAATAAGAAGAATAGAAAGATAAAATGCCTAAGGTTTGATAGAGGAGGATAATTTTGGTCCAATTAGTTTGATTACTTCAATGAGGTCCATGGAATAGGAAGACAATTCTTAGATGTAAGGATAACTCAAAAGAATGGGGTAATGAAAAAGAAGAATAGGATAGTCCAATAGATGGCTGGAACCATGTTGAATGAGTCCATACTATATGATGTATATTGGAGAGAGGTAGTAAGCACCATTTTATACATTTTTAATAGGGGATGGATAATAACCAATGGTAATAAGACTCATTATGAAATATGAAAGGGAATACCTATGAATTTATAACACTTTAGAGTGTTTAGGAGTAGATGAAATGCTGAAGACTTGGGTAAGTTTGATTCTAGATATGATGAAGTCATATTCCTAGGATACTCATCAATGAGCTCATCATATAGATGTTACAACAAGAGACTACAAAAGATAGTGGAAATCACCAATGTGAGGATTGATGAGATAAGGCAATCTCACTCACAATCAAAGAATAGTTTAGATAATATGGATGTAAAAAATGAGTAGGATAATATAGAGGTTGATGATGAAGAAAAAGAAGTTGAAGAGAGACAAGACTCAAAATGACCCTCAAGGAAGATTCAAAGAGACCACCCTAAATCTCAAATCATTGGTAACAAGAACAAAGGTTTGTAAACTAGGAGAAGACTAGTAATTAATCCAAATTACTGAAATTTTTTATTGTCCAAGATTGAACCTAAAATTATTTTAGAAGCTAGTAAAGACAAATGTTGGATACATGCTATAAATGAGGAGCTAGACCAACTAGATAAGAATGAGACTTGGGAATTAGTTCCTAGGCCCAAAGATAAGAATTCCATTGATACAAAATGGTTGTTTAGAAACAAGTTAAATTAAGATGAATAATTCACTAAGAATAAGGATATATTGATATAAAAAGGATGTGCACAAGTTGAAGGGGTAGACTTTGAAGAAACCCTTGCACTAGTAGAAAGACTAGAGGCCATCAGGTTGTTTTTAGCTTATGTAGGATACAAAATATTTAATGTATATCAAATGGATGTCAAATATGACTTTATAAATGGGAATTTAGAATAATAAGTGTAAATTAATTAACCTAAATGGTTATCACTTTTAGATGACAAAGACTATGTTTGTAGATTGAAAAAATCCCTATATGGTCTAAATCAAGCTCCTATATCTTAGTATACTAGGTTAGATAAGTATCTACTAGATGAATGTTTCAAAAGAGGAGTTGCAAACAATAATATATACATCAAGATAAAAAATGACTATAAACTAATTATAGTTATCTATGTGGATGACATCATCTTTGGTGGAAAAAATGAGAACATGAAAAAGGCCTTTGAATAGGTAATGAAGAAAGAGTTTGAGATTTCCATGCTAGGATAATTGTCATTCTTTCTTGGGTTGAAAGTCACTTAATATGAGAAAGGTATATTCATCTCACAAGCTAAGTACATAAGAGAGATGTTGAAGAATTTTGAGAGGAAGGATTTAAAGGTAGTTAGTACACCCATGATCATAGGGTGTAAGTTGAGCAAGGAAGATGAGTCTTCAAAAGTCAATCAGACATCATATAGGTCAATTATTGGAATTTTATTGAATAAAACTACCTCTAGACGTAACATCATGCATGTAGTAGGTCTTGTGGAAATGTTTCAAGTAGATCCAAAGGAGAATCATCTATAAATAGTCAAAATAATACTCAAGTACCTTAAGGGGATTATGGAATATAGATTGTGGTATCTAAGAATCAAGGAGCTAAAACTAATAGCCTACATAGATTTAGATTGGGTAGGAAGTATAGATGATAGGAAGAGTACCATTAGAGGATCCTTCTTCCTATGTGGGTGTCTAGTGTCATGGATAAGCAAAAAATAAACCATCAGTATCTTTATCCACTTATGAGGTTGAGTACATTACAATAGTCTCATGTTGCACTTAGGTTCTATGGATGAGACAAACTATAAAAGACTAAAATGTGGAGTATGAACGTCCTATCCCTGTCTATTATTATAATAAAAAAGTTATAAGCATATAAAATAACCATATCATGCACTTAAAGACCAAGAACATTCCCATTAGGTATCATTTTTTAAGAGAGTAGGTAAGTGAACAAAGTATCAAACTTGATTATGTATCTACACAATATAATATTGTAGACATCTTGACCAAACCACTTCCAAAGGCAATTTTTGAACACTTAAGATAGGAATTGGGTGTAATTCTTACCTCTAAAAATTATTAAAGAAGTTAAGTATTTAGGGGGATCTAATCATTTTAATTATCTCCAAGAATATTTGGGTTGTTCCAAGAAGTTATGCATGGATAAAGGGGGATCATGTTTATATTTAGTCTCATAAGTTAATATAGTTGTGTGTTGAATATCTTGTTTACAATAAGTGTGATATGAGAAATTAAAAACATCACTTTGTCATTTATGTCAAAGGGGGAGAAATACCAGATGGGGAGATAAGGATGATCAGTGTTTATTATGGTTTGATATAAATTATAAAGTGTGATATGGTTAATATTTTCTTCTATTTATTGAGACTTCACATTGATGTTGTCATTGATGTCAAAGGTTGTTCATGAGGTAACTTGAGAAGGCTTATACATAAGATGAACACTCTTGTGCATAGATGAGCATGGTGTAATAGTAATATGGGTACATATATTATTAAGAGGATGTTTGAGGCCACTTGATCATGTTTATGAAGCATTTGATCACTCAAGAAAGCTTTAAAATAAGTCTACAAAGTTAGAACCTATAAGACTAGCATGTATCTAGACTAGTTCTAAACTCTTCTTAACCTAATGAGGGGTAATGATATCTTGTAAAGACATATGAAGATTCTAAATTAGTGTTTTATCATGGTATGATGTTTTTTTGGCATGAGAGTGATTTTTTTAGTACATATACAGTGGCAAGAAGGTCAATTTAAAGGCCTAGAATGACTTGCAAGTCAAGAACTAATGAGCAGAGAGAATGAGAGTAGGTCTTATGAGGATTAATGTTAAATTTACTATGAAATTATGATCATGTTTGATTTTTAATAGGTGTGGTAGGTTGTATCAAACATGTGCATGAAATTTTGGGTCAAAGTTTGAAATAAAAAGCATGAAAAAGTGGATTTAAGGTCTCTTGAGTATTAGAATGAGATGTTACAGACCCAAGAAGGAATTTATTGTGCTCATTGACATGTGAAACCTTTTCATGAGATCCTAATAAGTTAATGGTAGATGGTTAAAGTTCCTATATCAATTTTTTAAGCACCATTTTCTAGATTAAGGACCTAAGTTTTATTAATGATTATTAAGACTGTAAGGTGGTTCAAACCTCTCTAAAAACCTAACTATGACCTGATATGGAAGATATTATTTGAAATGGATAATAATTTATTGGATTAAATATTTTTATGATTGGATAATTTATGGGACTCTTCAAAGTACCTCTAGGTGGTGTTGGTCTGTCAGATGAGTAAGTGGATCCTACAAGAAAAGCCATATTTCTAAAAACTTTGATATTATAAGTAAAATTAACCAAGTCAAAGTTGATAAATGGATAAAGGTTTTATATGTATACTTATATATTTTTAACATGATGGTTTATAAGTAGGTTATAGACCTTATATACACTAAATTGGTCATGGAAGTTGACCTATCACTAAAAAGGCCTGGTGAGGAAGATAGTGAGAAAAACCAGGCAGATGTGAGATGTGTTTTCATAGATTATGGATGGATCCAAGTGAATGAGTTTATTTTTAAAGAAATTTAATGAATATACATAATTTTTTTAAGTTTTTAATATATTTTTATATGGCATAAATTTTCTCTCAAACTAACTTATCTAACACAATGAGGTTTATGTACATTGAAGCCATGAGATTGGTTTGTAAGACAAATATTGATATTTTATAATATAATATATTTGCTTTAAGTTTATTTTTTGATGTTTTAGGGTCACTTAAAACTATTTTAAATTAATTAAAGTAAATATATAGGTGTTCTAAGTCATCATTTTCATGACTGGGTTTTGAAGCATTCTAGTAGTTCTAAGTGGTCATGTGGAAGAAGTAAGTTTGAGGCTTCAATATATGCGTGTAAGTGTATAATAAATTTAGTGATGACCATAATTTAATAAATTTTATAAATATATATTTTTTTCCATTTTTTTTTTCAAATTTTTGTTTTAGCTTCAATTGTTGTTGACAAACTTTCTGGGTGTAAAAAGGAATAATTGTGAGTAGTGCTAATGATATGGTCCAAGTAGTGAATTGGACTAAAATGTGGCATGGAAATAAATGGATGTTACCATGGGTATATTTGAGGTTTTTTTGAATTTTTTATTCCATGTTTATAGGATCAATAAGTTTCAATATGGCTAAGTCTAACATGTTGCTTGGGAAAGCCTAATTGCATTAGGCCTCCTTTAGGCCTAATAGTGGTTTTAGTCTTTATGAGTGGTGACCAACCTATGTAGTGTTTGTTTCATGTATTAAAATTATATTTTTACTCATTTTAATGGTGATTCATGTGTGAATATAATTATGGATGATGAAGTTATGTGCAATCAACACTCAAGTATAAGAATAAGGCCTAATAAGCCTAATTGTCTAGGTTAATACAAGTATCTCAAATGAATGAGATAGATTTTTAAAAAGCTTAAGGATGTATTATATATAATAAATATGATATATATAAACCATCATGAATATCATATCATTATTATCAAGGTCATTTGACCCAATCAATCCATAAAAGGGCTAATTGAGCAAAGAAGGTATAAAATAGTTTTGCTTGTGTGAGAGAGAGTTTTGAGTGTAATAGAGTAACAAAAGACCATAATCGGTTATGAGATGGAAATAATAGAAACTTGGATAGGTTAAATTTTTTTATTGAGTGGGTTATTTATTCACATGGGGTTGTAGCCTCCAAGAAAGTTGGTGTTTTCTAAATTCAAGTTGGTGCTTGATAAATTTAAAGGTTAGTGTTCCTTGTTGGGTTGGTGCTCAACTAAATTTGATTCATTGTCTTATATAAAATGTTATCCAAGATGTGTTTTAGTGGTTTTTATTCTCCATGAGGGTTTCCCACATATATCTTATTTTCATATGTTATGTTCCTAATTCATGCTCATATGAATGGATCTAAATGCATTGTGTAATGATTATATTGGTTTGAATGGTTAATGGATAATAAGTGGTTGTGAATAAAAATTTTGATCATTTATTCACCCCTAGTGGTTATGCTTCAAAAAATTTAGACCCTCATGGTAGATTTGAAAATCATATTCAGGGCCTCGGTATTCCATACCAACATGAGCCTTATGACTTTGACTTCCTTTTTAGTAATGCCAAGAGTGATTCCAACATCCTAAAGAGGGAATAAATGGCTGGATTGGGTGAGGAAATATTGAAAATCATCCAATGGGAGAACCTAAATTTTGATTATGGATGAACATATCAAAATTCTACCCTCAAGTGGATGAGATGACATAGAGTTTCTGATCAATAGACCATCCCAATCATCAATGGAAAAAGGTGAACCTTATCAGATATTACCCATGGTAATGAAAATAATAAAAAAATACCCTAGGGTGACTATAGCTCATAACATTTAAAATTAACTTGGTATTTATCCTTACATAATTTGGATGCAACATATGATTTATATAGAGTGGTGACTTGGAAAAAGAACAACTCAATTGATAAAACATTGAGAAAATGGATAATTCTTAGAGATACTATCATCCTAAAATATAGGAAACCATCACCTATAACTAAGTTATAAATAATATTCCACATTGGAATGGATATCTTTAATTGGTTATATGGCTACCCTAGTATTGAATTCCTTCACTTTGAATGGTTTCCACTACTAGATTTACTAATGTCCTCAAAGGTAACATTTTATATGGGTGAGATAATCAATTCTAAGTTATAGGAACAAGTTCTACCCAGGGATAAGAGGCCTATGATATGACACTTTTATATGATTTCATACCTCCTAGATGTTTTTCTAGGCACCATATATATGTACAAAGGGTCACTCTTGAGCCCAAATCTATTTTTCATCAAGAAATATATATGTGACTCATACTCTTTAATACATATATATGACTTTACTATAAACTTAACCTAAATTATAGAGGATGTATAACCTTAGATACAGAGGGATATTCATGATTCTATAATTCCCAAGGTATCTAAGAGCATAGTTTACATTTCATGTCTAAATGGGACTAATGGATATAAATTTACTACACCATGATCATGATTTTTGTCCACAAGGTTGGAACCCTCTATCTCCCTAAACATGTACTAGACAAATTAATAGAGTAAGAGATATCCTACTAGTTATGGTGGGGGATTGATGAAGACTTGAGGAATAAAAATAAAAGTGCATTCTATTGATCCCATAAAATTATTAGTAGGATGTGTTACGTTAAATACAAATACTTTTGAGAGGTTTACAAATTTAGAGAATATTACTCACTAGCCACCTTGCCACATAGAAACTAGGACCCTCATGGTAGAGTTTAAAATAATATTTAGGAATTTGGTATTCCATACCAACATGAGCCTTATGACCATGACTTCATATTTTAGTTTTAAGAGTGATGTCATATCTTGGAGAGGTAGAAATGGGTGGCTTGGGTTAGGAACTCTTAAAAATCATCCAACGGGAGTTCTCAATTCTAGCTATGGATGCATCTATAAGAATTCCACTCTTAGGCATATGGGATACCATAGATTTTTGGATCAATAGACCCTGCCAATCATCAATAGAATAGGGGGAAACTTCTCAAACATTACCCATGGAAATGAAAACTATAAAGTAAAATCTTAGGGTGATTTAAGATCCCATCATTTCAAATTCACTTTAGAGAGTTGAAGACAATCCAATTTTTAGACTAAGAAGGCCATGTTCATCCTATTACTACTTTATCTTAAGAGACTAAAATTCTTTAAATATCAATGTTTTCCACTTAGGATTATTCCCCCATTATATAAAAGGTTGTTATTTTCTCTAAGAGGAATTTAAGAGCTCAAATCCCCCTAGTGAGTCTAACTATTGAAGCAACATGTAGAAAAGGACCATCAAGGTAGGAGAAGCAATTTTTAGGAGGTGAGTCCACTAATGAAGAGGATGAGTTACAAAGAGGTAAAGTCTTAAGCCTCTAAGATACCAAAGAAAAGAAATAACTAAAAGGAGACCAATCATGTGAGGGTATAATCCCAACTATCATGCACATATGTGGATGTATTTTCCTTCCATTTCTATGTAATTGAGGTTTTTATTTACTTTGGTTATTTTAATTAATTAATTTGAATTTTGAAAAAGATATGGATAATTACTTTTGTTATCATTGATGTTTTTTATTTAGATGTGCAAAAGATATTGAATACTTAACAAGGATTATTGATTTCAAGAAATTGGTTCACTATATTTATTCTAGAAGTAATAAGGAGTGTTTTCCTTTGATATAGTCTTCTATGTGTGATCCACAACTTCCTTAGATACCTTTCTAATCCAAGTTTTAATATATTAAGGATGTGCAATAACTAATATAAAATGAGTAACCTTCAGTTGAGACCCTTAATTTCTTATATCATTTCATCCCAGACTGTTTAACTATGTTTGTTTATAAGTGTAAAATAGATAAAAGTATCAAGAATTATTACTATAAACACTTTTACACAAATAAATTAACTTAATAATTGATCCTTTTAAACCCTGGATCATTCTTTTTTGCTCTACCCTTCCATCCTTTTAAATTTTCTTTGTATGATATCTACCCACTTTAGAAGAATTTCCATACATCCATCCAACATAACTAGGTTTTAATTTATTTATTATGATTAATTTCACTACAAGAACACATGGTTAATAACCTATATGCTTAAATTTATATTTCAACACCATGTTGTTTAACTTAACTTACAACTCATGCCCTAGAGTGAATTTTACATCCATTGAGATCATAAAGTGTTAGAGGATACCTCATTAAATTTATGAATAATAAAAAGACCAAAATCAACATACATGATTTCTTATATTAATTATAATATATTTTATTTAACTTATTCCATAAATTTAATACCATAACAACCATATTTCAAGTTTCAATGTCATATCTTATGCACAAGAAAGAATCTCATTCTCCTCCTCATCTCCATGAGGGTGATTAACATTTTCCCTCTAATTAGGTCCATGATATCACTCTTCCAAGAGATTAAATAGAATATACTACTATTACTAATTCCTATACTCAACATATCCATGCCTCCATCTCTTCTCTACAGGGTGTGTGTCTACATGTTTAATCAAAATCAACAAGGGTTTGCACTTGTGAGACTCTAACATATCAAATTATCTGTATGAGCAAGATAATTTCAGAATTATAAAATTATAATCAACTATTATATGAAAATATTATAGTATTTTAAAATTATATTACAAGAAAAAATCCTCCATGATGTGCCAATGTCAATCATGTATATTCATCTTCACCTAGTCAATTTATGGTAACCAATGTTACACATCAAAACAAGAAATCACAAAAAAGTGAATTTGAAACTAGTTATTCAAAAATTAATCAAAGACAAAATATAAGTTCAAGTGATATTTTATGTCAAATAATTAAAGTTAAGTTGATCAACCTACCTCATCTACATCTAGTGATGAGATCCAGATATTATTGTGTATATCATAGTATACATGGGCACCACACTAATTCATGTTTAACATTTAAAAGGAAAATATAGTAGGTAATTTATAGGGATGACTAAAAAAATTACAAAAATTCAAAATAACATACAATGGAACATGCAAAAATTCAAAAAGGGTTGAATTCAGAAATAATACAAAAATGTTTACCAAATCATAACATACAACAATAAAAGGTTCACAAAGAAAAATCAGAGAAATAAATAGAAGAAAAACATAGGTAAAGAAATAAAAATATGTAAATATACCTCTTTAAATTATTTACCACTTTTTAAATAGTATGTGTTTGGTAAAAAATAGTTACATCAATTTGATTATCAAGGATAAGGGTTAGGAAAACATGCCCAAGGCATCACTACTCCTATTCTAATAATTGATAATAGTATTTAACAAGGTCTAGGATTTATGGAACTTACTAAAGGAAATCATTCAAAGATATAGTTTATCAAGGAAAAATATCCAAATACATAGGAAATGTTTCAAAAAGATAAATAACTTAAGTCACAAGGTCAAAATCATGTCAAGACAATAAACATTATCAAAAGGGGCTTTCTAACAAAAGATCCTCCAAATTACCATATGCCTACAATAGGCATAGTTTCAAAGGGCACAATCACATAAAATATTACAAAGGATAATTCAAAAATATCGATTCCATAGTATGAGGTAATTCCATGTGCTCATCTATATACAAAAAAAGTCAATAGTAACATTCCATTGGTTGAAAATCAAGATGGTAATGATGAGTGGAACAATACAAGTTATTATGATTGCCAAGATACCAACAATGAATAATATTCAAATTCAAACTATAGCTCAGTTCAATCACAATGCATCCATCACACTTGAAAAGAGTTTAACATTACTCTTTTTGACATAAGATCCATTGAGGGTGGGTATATCATGCAACTCATTAGTTATTATTATCTCTCATCTTGTACATAGTTTAATTATCTAACTTGTATATATTTTCTCTTCCCTGGTTACTTATATATAGTTCCATTTTCATGTTTCTTATACATACCTTATACTTCGAAAACACAAAAATAATATAACATTCCCAAAAATACAAAAGCATTCAAATATTTAATCTAAAAAATTAATAATTAGATTGTATGCATTTCTATGTTTACATTCCATCTATTTTATAGGTACTACATATGCTATATATGTTATTCTAGTCAGTTTTATCATACATACATGCTTTAATTTTTCTCTTAAAATGTTTGTAGATGACTATGGGACTCATGTTCTCAGAACAGATCTAGATTTGCTACATTATACCCAATAAGGGCACATACATAGATACATAAATTCAATAATGATACATATTTTGATTGGGGGCATCATACTACATAGTTTCTAGTTTACCAGGTTATATCTTTTTAATTCCCTATATCATAGATTTAGAATTGATTATATCTTGATATTGATCATCTTATACTACTCAAAATTTCTACCAACTACCACTACTATAGAATCATCTTATTTACATCTTTTATATTATTATTTATATCACATGTTTATGCATACTTTAATTCCTTTCTTTCCTAGTTTAGATATGATTGTGTCTCTTTCATTTTGCATCTATTTGAGCTAATTTGAATATGCCATTGTTATATGGCTATTCCAATTATTTTCATTATGTGTATGATTTGGATATGTGACCATGTCCATGTATATGCCTTATTGATTATGTATGCATACATTTGGATGTGTCCTTACATGTGGATTTAATCCAACCTTGATTTTCGTATGTTTATGTGAACATTTGAACATGTCCTTGTATGTTTTCTCTTTCTTAGACTTAGTGACATGTTCCCATGTCCCTTGTATTATGTCCCTTTGGCCTAATTTGCATGCCTCGTGCGTTTATATGTATGATTTATGTGTCATGGATATGACACTTTTCTCTTTATTGTTACACTCACATCTAGTTTGAGATTCCATTAGGGAACTCATTCATCTCCCCTTCATCCTTGGGTGCCTTGATGGACATCACTCCCCATACCCATATGTATTTACTCAGATTTGTATTAATAACTTATAATCAAATTATATTACATTATTATGTCATGTATACACATTATATTGGTTTATCGCATAGATATCATATAGTTTCAATTTAACACACATGATGCATAACTTTTATTTTGAGGATAGTTACATAGGTTCAACAATTACCCTAAAAAGAGTGGGAATTCACAAGGTTTTATCATAGATATCAAGTCATCCTAATGTACATAAAACACATTATTTTATCACACAGATAGATTATAGAGTTCAAATTTAGGAAAACATAGTGAAAATTAGGCACAACTAAATCATTCATAGTTTTGTATAAAAATAACACATTTAGTTAATATTTTGTCATGAAGGATACTATAATAATGTTATATTTATTAAGGGACAATGATACTATTTACTATCTCAAAAAATAATAAATTCTAAGATTTATATAAAGGTATAATAGTTATAATTTAGATTTGCACATTTTCAATCACCAATTATTAGTCAAGCTCAATATATACTTAGTTTTCACATAGATTACATAGGTTTTGCTTATATTGAGGGAATCATACATGACATGATCAATCCCATCTTAATTTTACATATTCAAACATAGATTATTATGATTTAGTCTAGAATCCATATGCATAGATATTATAGTTCAAGACATGTCCATGGCAAATTGTTCCCATATGTCCAATTTGACACTAGTAATTTCAAATAGAATGGTAGATCCATGTAATTCTTCATGTTATTAATCCAAACACCATTTTCACCAAATTTTTATTAAATTTATGCCTTCCATATATAATGGTTAGCATTATCAAGTATTACTTTACCTACATTTCCAACTGCCTAAGAGGTTACTAAGTTGTTTTACATTTCAAAGTTTATAAGTAGCCCTTGAGACATCCTACATAATTTTATTTACATCACATAGATTCAATTACATTATGAAATTTTACTTTTACATGCATCTACTAAACATGCATAGGCAATGATGGAGTTAAGACTATCTTGATTTTGTAAGCTACTTATATAAGAGGTTTGGATAACTCATCAATTAATTCCAAGTTATTCATAGATCATGATCCATAAAGTAGGAGTGGGAAATGATGGATTCAAGTCCATATTAAGTTATTAAGCCACCCACATATGAGGATTGAGAAATCCATAAACTTATTCAAGGTTATTCACTATTTTATCACCATATACACACATAAGTTGTCACCAAGTTCTTATATCAGTTCACATACCCAATGATGTGTATTCATTCCTTCCTTCTTTATCTTTTCTCTTTACTCATCTTTATCTTTTTTTAGATATTTATTAAGGAATTATTCATTAATATTTCATTTTTAAGACACATTATGAATCACACTTCATAGACTTAGACCCAAATTCATGAGTTTCACCTCATAGGTAAGTCTAGGTACATCTCTTTTTATTTTATCCTAGTCATTTCAATTTTTTGAATTTATAGAATAAGGGTGGGGAATGTAGTGACTAAAATTAACCATTCATGTTTTAGATGTCCACTATAGGTCACTTTATCCTTAGTATGGCCCTTAACCCATATTAGGGGCCTTTTGATCCACTTTTAGTCACATGATAGTAAAAACATCCAAGCCTATAAAACATAACACGAGACACATAATGGCATAATACCTTAGTGATTTGGGTCCCTAAACCCTCCAAAAATTAAAATTTCATCTCCCTAATAGGATTAGGGTCAACCTAGACCTATAATTACGTCACCCTCCTAAGTAATTTATATTTGAACATTATATAAACTTAATTTAACACTCTTACACCCTAGGTGGACATTATCATAGAGAATCACACAAAAGTATCACTTCACATTGAGTGAAAGCTCCCAATTATTCAAATATTATATTGAATCAGTCTATACATTCAATGATCTATACCTATAATAGGTATTTATATCTCTAGTGGCCTCTTATACATCCTCTCATGCATTCACACTTAGGCATTCTAACATTCATAGATATAAACACTTATCACATAAGCAAAAGAACTACATCAATCTTGATCACTCATTAGAGTATTGACATGTATGTAGTGTACCTACATAGGGGTGTGGATCATATATCCAACAAATATGACCTTTAACACCTTTTATCATGGTATTCATTCAAACCCTCATAATCATAAAAACATAGAGTTTTTATAGGAAAACATATATACAATAAAATGTATTAATTTTAAATACTTGAAATTTAGAACACAGTTGAAATAGGACCTAATAAAAAACACCTAAAAATCATTTGTAGAAAAAATAAAGGACACTTACACACTACCTTGGACACTATCACACTGTACTACTATTTTACTAACCATGCTAATGTATAGGGATATTTTTGACATCTGGATCATGTTAATAATAGTCAAATATATTTTTTTACAAATTTTCATAGTTTGCTTCCTCTTGTAAGGCATGTTTCATTCTAATTTATTTTTATTTCTCATCCTTTACACATTTATAAAATTAGAATTAATCAAATCAGTGACTATAATTATTTCATATTTATTCCCTAATTTACTATTCTCACACTTTAGAAAACTAGGGTTTTACATCCCATAATTCTCATAAATGTTAAATCATATTGCTTCATAAAAGGTGGAAGTATTTGTAAAATTAAATCAAATATAATTTTGTCCTTCAATCCTAATTTTAATTTGGCTACCTTAACCTCCTCATAAAGCATATTAGGTGCATGAGGTAGTAGGCTCATAAGATTTGCCTCATAGGAAGGAACAAAAGACGATCCTTGTGTGAAGAACTAAAATTCAAACTTATTTTTATACCTATGGGTAGGAGATAAGTATTTGTTCTTAAATTTAGTTTCAAACATTTCCCATGTGTTTTTAGGATCAATATAGCCCTTATGATTTCTCAAGTTTTCCCACCAAAGGGTTTATTCAACATCTAATTACAATACTAAAAACTTTTCCCTTATCATTAGAGGTCATAGGTTATAACATGAAATATAATATCAAGGCTAGAAACCATGATTATGTAGCATCTACAACACTTTTAGTAAAAAAATTGTGTGTTGGTTAATTTTTAAAACCATTAAGAAATGTACCAATGATGAATCCCATTTCTTGCTAGGATTCAAGGTTATCTTCTTCCTAATAATCATTCTAAACATTTATATAAGGTTATTTAGGTATAGGATATATGATATTATTATCCAAGCATCCTTGTTGTAAGGTTGACCAAGGATGCGATGATTCCTAGAAATAATGATGCAATAGTAGGATCATTTTTAATCATTTTCTCTTGGATATTTTAAGGATTATTATTAGCATTCTAGTTTTTTAAATTAATGGTAGCACCTTTTACCCTACTACCCTCAAAATTATTTTCTCTATTTCTAACACCCCCTGACTAATTTATCACTATCTTATAAATTATATAGTATACATTACTTATAGATTAATCATATAGAACATTTCTCATTTTAATTACCTAGATGTCCCAAGTATTAAAACCCAAGATATGATACTATATGTAGGTGTTATGACATGATATTTCACCCTTGTGTGGGATTTATTCAAGGTCCTCCACTCCCAGTCACAATATGGGAACAACCATAGGTTATGGGTATCCTATAGTGGGGTTGAACCTCCAGAGAAGTCTGACTTCCTCTTGATGGATCACCTAAACTAATGTTGTCATAGGAAAAAGGGTTAAATATGAGGAAATGGATCCTAAGAAGGCTAAAAAGTGATACACCAAATAAAAATGGAATACTCCCATAATATTGAACCCATACTAGATCTATAAATGATAATGCTAGATCACACAACCTCATAATCTAGCTTAGTGCATAAGTGTTTCATGGACTAGGTTTGGGTAGAACACTAATCAAGACCTATAATAGCTTGAAAACACCTTAAAGGAGGTCAAAAAAGAGTATGATGGATGAGGAATATTCTCCTTCATAATGACATCATGCGTAATTCACTCAACACAAATCCAAGGCAAGAGATACATAAAGAAAGTCCTTTATTACATTAAGAGGTAGTTCTTACAAATGCTTGACAAGGTTTAGCTTAATAAAGATGAGCATATTTTTTAATATATTAGAGAGTCTCTTGATATTCAAAATCAAAGAGTCCTTATGAGAGTCTAGAATCTGAGAAAGAGAGAGAGATAGAGATTACAAATGGAAAGAATGGGTGATAAAGGAGAAAGGGAGAGAGAAGAGGGAGAATGAGTACAAAAATTAACAAATTATATACCATCATATTTCAACAAATGTTACACCACATTTTAATCCAATTAGGACTAATCTTTTAGTGAAAATTAGCCTTCATTTGATCTAATTAGTCTTTAAGCTATTTTCATTGGTTGATAAATAAACTAGAAGACAAGAATCTATTTTATAGATGATGAGTCATGATCCTTTCAAGGAAGAAAGATCCTTAAGATATCAAAAACATTAAATGCTACACTATACTCTCCAAATCCCCATATCTAATCCTTGAAATTCTATGCCACCTTCCACTTGGTTTTAAGTGGTTATAAGTACTTGTTTGTTGAGGTTGTGACCATATTAAAAGATGAGACACTCCTTTCATTAATCACAAATCTGCCCCTATTTCAATATATGATCATAGGTTTAATATAGATGAAAACCAATCCCATTTATTTATTTTCATATAGCTATAATATCAATGAAAACCTATAGGCTATATAATCCTATCTTGAACTATATTAGGTTTTAACAAACCTATTTGCCTCTGAACCTTATGAAATATAATTATTCATTGTATGCATAGATATTCTTTAAATAAATAGTGAAAATAGTCACAAAATAATACTACAACTCCAAAATATGGACCTTATATGTTATTAATATTTAAGCTAGAGGTTTATATTGAGCTTTAATGGCATCATAATTTTATCATTAACAACCCTTGAATTTATGACTACATTAACTTGTCACGTTCAAATGAGATCTAATAGTTATGGGATGATCCTTTTAGGACTTTATTCTATCTCAACATAGGTCACAATTGTTCTTTATTAAGTCCTTGGATTTTGAATTTTGACATTGGCCATTGATCTTGAGTTAGACCTTATATATTATGACATTTGTTAGCTCTACATTCTTATATGGGATCCTTCTATAAGTTTCATGTTAAAACACACTTTCACCATGTGGTGTTATTGTATTAATCCTCAATAATAATGACTCTTGACTTTACACACACCATTGATCTATTTTTGCATGGCTTGAATGTGAACCATTGATTTACCTAGTAGTTACTATAGTTATGACACCTGGTAACTATGCATTTATCTTTGAGATCCACTAATTTTTTATCTTCTCACTCACCATCGATATGATTTGGTATGATTAAATGCACTCCATTGATCTATTTGGGCCCACTAACCTTGTCAATCGATGCATGTTATTAGATATCTGTTCAACCACATGATATCTTAACACTTGTCACCTCCCTTTTAAATATTAGGAACATTTAAATTCAAATTTTTATTTACCATAGATTTAACTTGACATCCCTATGCCTATCTTAAATTGATTATTTAACTTTGAAGCTTTATATCTTGAGATAGAAAACACATATAGATATGAAATTTGTAAAGGATGATTATGGGACCAAAATCTTCATGCCCATACATTCATTTGTCTCTAGTTGACCTTCCAAGTGCATATATCAAATGTGTAACTGAACTAATATATTCATTCCCACATGATGTGTCATGACAGTCTAGCTCCTTAAGATCACCAAATTCACACTTTCAAATTTCCTAAAGTATTTCAAAAGCTTTCAACCAATAAGTGATCTGCATGAAGGTTGTTGTTTCCTCCTATTAGATTACTTCTCAACCAGGACCCTACTTATCTTCAAACCACATCTAGTCAAAATTTTATTATGTGGGCCAAATTTGGCCAACATCTTTGGTTACTCAATAAGGAATCATGCCTACTATGCTTGAGAACCTATATTAGTTACCTATTATAATCCATTAGGCATGGAGTCACAAGTCTTTGCTCTTACCTGACATGAAATGATGTAAGCCTATCCCTCTAGATAATTCTTCTTGAGACAATAGGGACCAAAAAACAAAACAACAATTGTGCCCAAGGCACTTATTGAAGGGAACACAAAACAAAAAGGAAATGTGCATAAGGCACTTAGAGGAAAGCATAAAATATACCTACCCTAAACTAACCAATTAGAATGGAAATTCTACAAAACCATTTCCTGGTTGTAAACAATAGCTACCCTTTCTCACTAATCTAATATGCTTTACATATTTGAGGGCATCCAACCAAAGATAGAGAAGGAGTGGGTATTTAATATACTAGTGATATACTTATCTAAGAATATGAAAAAAACAAACTCACCTACCCAATCTGATTGATTGGACATATAATCATCTTATAGTGGATAGTCAAGTTGATCTAGCTCTTTTTGATGCTCAACTTTGTGATCTTAATTAAGCACAACTTGTGATGGCTCCTCCTTGTCATCTTGTAACTAATTTAGGTACCTATTAGGACATTGTATTATCAATATAAACATTGAGGAATCATATTTTACCTCACCCCTACACTTTTTTTCTTCATCATTATGTTCTTTAGGAATAATCAGATCATAGTCTCCTTGGAGAGGAACATATCTTACTCCTAAGATCTTAAACAAGTCCTCCAAATACCTTTCACTTAATGGTGTATGCAAGCTAATATTGAGTTGATTGTGATCTTATTCTTAAATCATATGCTCATATTAAAAGTTTTTTTCACCCTCAAGGTCTTCCTCCATCACACAAAGTGGTAGATCATCAAATTGTATTACCTGAGCACTTGAGATGTCTTCTTCATAAACCTAATTCAAGATTTCATATTGTTTTTAAACTATAAATGAGGGCTGATTTAAACATAAAAGGTCTAAAAAGACACATTTGTCTTGCTCAAGGTCTGATCTACCTTCTAATTTTAATCTATTAGGGCTACCTTTATTTGACAACTCATCCTGAAGTGAACCAACCTTTGGTTCCTAGTTCTAATCCTATTCTTCATCTAAGTATAATAGAACTTTAGTATTCCATTCAAGGTATTATATATTTTAAACTTGAGTATGTTCCTCATTAGTATCCAATTCATTAGTTCCAAATCCATTCCAAAAAGGTTGGTTCAAACTTGATTCTTCCCCTTCTTAATGAAGTGGGTTTCCTTTCATGATCTCCTCATCATAGATGCTTGCATTATCCTTTTCAAGTTCACCTATGGTTGTAAGCTCCTCCTCTATAATTTGTATAATATGTTATTTATCTAAGAGGGATATGGTTGGAGGATGAATAATTTCACCTTGATTGTGGCTTATGTGAGTATCTTTCTAGATACAAAATTTGAATGGTCTCTTTGGTGGATCTTAAACTGGTGTTTGGGCTGATTTAACTAGCACCTCTTCCTTATAAAAACCTTTCTAAATTGAATTTTATGATGGGAATGTGTAATAAATAGTTTCCTCTTCTTGATTTTGACTCTCTTCATCTTTCCTCATCTTGAGCTTTAACTCTTTGATTTGCCTATATATATTCTCTTGGAATAACTTCTCTTGAAGGTGGTTGGGGGGTTCTTGAAGATAAGGAGCACAAGAGGGATAATATGAGCTACAATAGGATTCTTGAGGAAGATGATTTGAATCTTAGATATCAACAATAGGCTTATCCATAATAATCCCCTTCTTTATTTGAATGCTCTATTACATTAAATTCCAAGAAGGGAAGGTATGAGGAACACATGAAGAAATTGTAACACTTAAAGGGTCATTTTGAGTGGTCTTTTGGGGAAGAATGGGTGGCATATATGATGGTTGAGGTGGTGTATATAAATACACATGAGGTTTAAGGATTTTTACCAAATTTTATTCAAGTCTTCTTAGCTTATCCTCAATTCTTTGAATGTAACCACTTATATCCATCATCTCTCTTGAGAGGTTTTTCAAATTTTCTTCCTCAATAGGTGCTCATTTTTCCTTCATTAGATATAATGCATACCTCATGTCATGAATTATATGATTAGGGATATATTGACCATATCCACTTTGTGTATTAAGGTCTATCATGTACCTTTGATATCCTAAGAGTATTTGCTTTCAACCTGAAATGGATCAGTTTGGGGAATAACTAGGGACATCTTGAGCTTGAGAAGGTTGATGAACTAAATCTTAAGAACCACTTGGGGTGAAACCATAAACATTTATAATATGATAGGAAGGATGTTGAGGTAGAGAATAACCATATTGACCAGAAGAGTGATTATACATACCAAATAATGATGACTAGGCACTTGGGTTGATTATAACTAGAAGCTTTGATTCAGATTGGTGTCACTATTGGTGGTTACAAATGTGCCTCTAAAGGTTCATTAAATTAAAATGCAACACCAAGATCCTTTTATTGAGATGCAAAATGTATTAAAGACCCACTGGGCATGCCAAAAACTATTATGACATGAGATTACACCCCTTTGGGGGATTTCTTTAGGCTCCCCCACTCCTAGTCATAATATGGGATCAACCCTAAGTTATGGGTATCCTATGGTGGGGTTGAACCTCCAAATAAGACTATATTCCTCTTGATGGATCACCTAAACTAATGATGTCATAGAGAAAATGGTTATAAAGGGGAAAATGGCTCCTAATAAGTCTAAAAGATGATGCACCAAATAAAAATGTAAGACTCCCATAATCTTGAACCCACACTAGATTTGTAAAAGACAATACTAGCTAACATAGCCTCACAAATAGCTCAGTGCATAAGTGTTTTATAGACTAGGTTTAGGAACAACACTAATCTAGACTTGTAATAGCTTGAAAACACCTTAAAGGAATTAAAAAAGGAAGATAATGGATGAAAAATATTATCCTTCATAATACCATCATGCACAACTCACTCAACACAGATCTAAGGCAAGAGATAGATAAAGAAAGTCCTTTACTGCATCAAGAGGTAGTTCTTAAAATTACTTGATAGGGTTTATCCTAATAAATATGAGCATATTTTTCAATATCTTAGAGAGTCCTATGATCTTCAATATCAAAGAGTCCTTGTGAGAGTCTGGAATCTAAGAGAGAGAGAGAGAGATTACAAATGGAAAGAATGGGTGATATAAGAGAAAAGTAGAGAGAAGAGGGAGAATGATTTAAAAAATAAATAAATGAGCTACCACCATATTTCAATGAATTATCCATCACATTTCAATCCAATTAATACTAATCCTTCATGGACAAATTAGCCTTAATTTGCCCCAATTAGTCTTCAAGCTCTTTCATTGGTTGAAAAATGCACTAGAATACAAGAGTATATTTTTTAGATTATGAGTCATGATCCTTTCAAGGAAGAAATATCCTTAAGATCTAAACAACATTTAATACTCCACTATAATCTCCAATCCCAAACTATACCCCTTAAACTTCTATGCCACCTTCCACTTGGTTTTATTATAAGGACAAAATCTTCACGTCCTGAATCAAATAGAGCTATGAATAAGTATGCTTTAAGAGGCTAAAAATACTAATTTTTTTTAGCTATGACCATATCAAAATATGATACACTCCTTTCATTAATCATAAATCTACCCCTATTTCAATATCTGAGCATAGGTTTACTATAGATGAAAACCAATCCCATTTATTGGTTTTCATATATCTATAATATCAATAAAAACTTATAGGTTGTATAGTCCTATCTTGAACTATATTAGGTTTTAAAAAACCTATTCTTCCTCTAAACCTTATGGAAGCCAAGGATTCATTATATGCATAGATATTCTTTAAACAAATAATGAATATAGTCATATAATAATACTATGACCCTAGAAGATGGACCCCATATGTTATAAATATTCAAACTGGAGGTTCATATTGAGATTCAATGGCATCAAAAATTTGTCATTGACAATCCTTGATTGTATGATTGCATCTGCTTGTGAAATTCAAGTGAGCTCTAATGGTGATGGGATGATCCCTGCAAGCCTTACTTCTATTTTGACCTAGGTCGTATTTGTTCTTTATGATGTCTTTAACTTTCAAATTTTGACATTAGCCATTGATTTTGAACTAGTCATTTTAGATTATGACATTTATTAGCTCCACATTCTTCCATGGGATCATGCTATCAGTTTCATGATTTAATGCACTTGTACCATGTGCAATTCTTTCATTTGACCTTATGAACATTAACTCTTGAATTTATGCACACCATCAATTTATTTTTTCATGGTTTGACTACGTACCATTGATTTACCTGGTAGTTACCATGGTTATGAGACCTAAAACTATAATTTTGTCATCGAGATCCAATGATTTATTAAATTATTGTTCATCCTCAATCTACTTTGGTAAGATTGAATGTGCTCCATTAATCTATTTGGTCCCCATCTGCCTTATTAGTTGATGTGCACCATTATATCTTCATTCAAGCACTTGATATCTTAACACTTGTTAGCTTTGAATTAAATCTTAGGAAAATTTTAATTCAAATGGATATTTGTCATAGCTTTAACTTGACATCCCCGCACCCATCCTAGACTACTTGTTTAAATTTGAAGCTTTATATATTGAGATAGAAAAGACATCAAGATATGAAATTTGTAGAGGATGATTATGGGACTAAAATCATCATGTCTATACACTCCTTTGGCTCTATTCAACCTCTAAAGTGTATTTATCAAATGTGAAACCAGACTGATCTATTCATTCTTATATCACATGTCATGATGTTTTTGCTCCTTAAGATCACCAAATTCACACTTTAAACTTGCTTAAAGTGTTTTAAAATCTTTCAAATAGAAAGTGATCTACATGAAGGTTATTTTCTACTCTTCCTATTGTATTTATTCTCAACTATGACCCTTGTTAGCTTCAAACCACATCCATTCAATAGTTTCTTATGTGGGCCAAATTTGGCCAATAGTAGGGACCCTAAAAATGAGACTCCAATTTTTTAATATTTTCACAATTAATCAAGTAGTTTTTGTTTGATACATAAGTTAACCTTTATGTAATTAAAATTTATATTAGTTAAGTATTTTCACTTTAAATCAACTTAGTTTAACGTTATTGCATTCATAAATTTTTTGATACATGCTATTCTTTATGTTGAATAAGCCCATTGTCTACACATTAGAATAGGATCACTAATTCTACCATCCATACTATTTTCCTCAATTGGCAGAAGTACTCTCATTATGTTCAGTTAAAAATTTTAATTGTTAATGACCATGTCTAAGATCCTTTCACATCAGAGTTAGTTTTCCTATGTTATGATTTTAACATTTTTGTATGATGTTAAATTTATTTCAATGTGAACCCATGACATGATGCAAACACTTAAATAAATTACCCCTAAATTTCATGTCTTAGTTCAAAAAATGGATAAATGAGTTAAAGTGTGCCTTTAACTAGTAATGGATTTTAGTAGATGACATCATAAAATTACACATGAATTCGATGAGGTTATTAACTTCAACATTAAATATTTATAATCATATCTTTATTAATTTGTTTCTAAAACTTTATTTTTGAAGCCAGAAGACAACGATACATTAGAAATACTAGGTTTCCTTTCTTAATTCAACATAAAGTTTCTATTAATTTATGATAATTTTCTATATTTTATTATTATCCATTTATCACAATTAATATACATTTCACCACTTCGTCTTTTACTTATCTGGTTATGCCAGATGGGTGTCATTGATACCCAATAATTTATTTTTTATCACTCTTAGTGGTTTAGTATTTTTTTGGTTGATTAATTGAAATTAAGTTGATATATTTAGTTTTATTTCATTATTTAAATTTTCTTAATTATTGCTTAGTTGAATCATAGTTTTTGTTATGAATTTTTTTTTATCAATCCATTTGATAAGCACACCTAAAAGGAAATAATATTTCTTTAATCAAGGTAAATTTAATTTAGGTCTTATTGCATAAATTTTATTATTGAGCATGTTAAATCATAAAAAATGATACTTAACTTTTTAAACCTTAATTTAGGGGGAGGAAGGAGGTTTGGAGCTTTACAAATTTGAAGGTGAAAAGTCATCCTCCATTGTTGATGCTTCAAGCTATCTTCATCATATATTTGTTTCCTTTGTACCCTTTCTCCATTTTTATGATCATATTGATGTTTGTGCATGGTCCCCCTCTTATAATGATTTATGAGTGACTCGGGTCCTTTTTTATTTTTTTCTTGGTACCTTGTTAGTTTTGCCTAAGTTGTCTTTGTATTATTTTTTATGCTTGTGTGACTTAAGGAGAAATTAGGTTTTTCATGCATTTATGAAGTAGTTTTATGGAAAGGATTGGGAGGGACCCTCTAGGCATGAAAATATTTTTAAGGATAGCACTATTAATGGTTCACTCTATTATGGGGTGTGCGTTGATAACAACCCTAGTCAAAATATGATGGAAAATTTGGTAGATAGTGAAAAGGGGAAGGAAGGTTGTGGGAAAAACCTCTTATTTTTAGAGTTCCTATGGAAGGAAGACATTTATAAACATTCTGAGGTGTAGAATTTGTGCATGATGAAATAATTAAGGGTGAAGATGGAGTCAGTAGTGGTACCATGCCCAAAATTGGTTAGTCATATGGTCTGGAAAGTACCTTATCTCTATTTTGAGTGAATCAATGGAAATGGATTTTAAATTAGAAGAAGATCATTTAATTAATGATGGGGTTTTATTTGTATGCTTGAATAAAAATACTTTACCCTCAAGAATTATTTTGATAATTAGTTGAATTTTGTCTAGGGTAAAAAAATGGGGATTTATATTTCCTTATCTAGAATGTTTTAGAAGGGGGTTTTCATGATTTTATTAAGAAATTATAATATATTGAGTTAGGTTATGAAAAAAACCCTCTATAATTTAGGGTAGTAAGTTTTTAAAATAATTCCTTGGAACCCTAAAATAGACTATGAAGAAATAGGAATCAAAGCAACCAAAAGATGTATAGATATTGAGAATGTTCTTATTCAAATTTGGAATTTTTTGCTTCAATATCTTAATCCTCTAGGAAAATTTTTAGGGTGGAAGATTTGAGAATATCCATAGAACATATGCATGTGAGGGTTTTGATTTATTTTAACCCACTAAAATTATTTGTAGATACTCTTGTATTTAATATTAAGGGTGAATCATTTTATTATCCCATAAAAGGGTTGGGAAGTCTTAATGCTTGATTCTTAAGTAAAAAGGATGGTCCTCTTAGGAAATATTTCCCTCAGCTAAGGAAAATGGAAAAGGATATTAATTTTATGTTAAATAAGAATATACATAAATGGAATGATATTTTAAAAAAATGCTTCTAATTCTAATGATAGTGCTATGGTAAGAGAAAATCCCTATTTTGATTCGATGCGCTATTCTAGTTGAGTGCCCTTTAGTGATGGTTTGGTGGGAATTGGGTCACCTAAGGGATTACAAGCTATTGACACCCTTATAATATTGTTAGATAAGTCCTTGGTGAATATGGACTATGTTAATGTTGGTTTTGGATCTTCTAGTGGTTATGTGGTTATGAACAATCTTCATTTGGTGCATGAGAGTCATTCTCATGCCCCCTTTTGGGACTTAAACAAAGTGAATATATGGTGGAATATCTCCCTTACATCAAGGCTAGATTATTATATGAGTATGTTGTTATTTTAGTCAATCCATCTACTTCAACAACCCATACCCTTTCCCCCTTGACTTTTGACTCAGATATGAGATGAGATGAGTGAGTTCTCATGGAACTCACTCCCTCCCTATGTGTTTATGTTTAATTTGAGGCTATTTTGGAAATAGATTTACCTCATAAATATGTTGGTTTAAGTTCTATTGATGGTGGGCTGTAAAGAAATAATGGTAAGATACTAAAAATTAAGGCCAATTCATAACCTATCTTAGGATCTCCTAGTGGTGATGATGTGAATATTATTAAATGGTTTTTAGGAGGTGTTAAGGATATTAAGAATAAATCCAAAGAAAATAAGGTTACATAGTGTTTTAGAAGGTTGTACCAAAATAAAGGAGGATCTAAAGCCTCTAGTTTATAAATATAGGCTCTACCCTCTCTTTTTATGAAGGTTCTCAATTGGAATGTGAGGACCCTATAATCCCTTGACTATAAACCAATTGTAAGATAATTGAGGTGTTTATGATAAGGCATTGATTTATTGTTATTACAATAAGTTGAAGCTATTGGTTTCAACTTGGAATCTATTTTAAACTATATATAGTTGCATTCTTCTCCATTTTCTAATTCTCATGTAAAATTTAAAGGTGGTGGTTCCATCTTAGTTAATCCTAAGTGGCATAAGTTAGTAGTTTATTTTTCTTCATCTCCTTGTCATAGAGCTGCATGGGTCACTCTAAAAAGTGAGGAAAATGTGTTTATAATTTGGACTATTTATGCTTCTAATGACTATAGAAAAATGACTATCTTATAGAATTGGATTGATTTTAATTTAAAAGACATCCCCTAGATTTTGGGGGGATATTTTAATATGGTAGAGGATAAAGATGAGGTGATATGATTTTATGGAAAGGAAATGAATTGTTTTTTGGTCCAAACTCAAGTAAATTCATAAACTCTCTGAGACTCTAAATTAGGGGGGGAAATATAGCAAGAGTATTTAGTATACATGGTGTAGTAATTAGGTCTCACATAAGAGTGTTTTTGGGCCCCTTTTTTCCTAAGTTTGGAGCCATGAAAACTCAATATAAATCTCAATATGAGGCAATCATGTGGAATGATTGCTACTATCATATATTTTATGCCAACTAGAAGAATCAATACTCATCTTTTTTCAGCTAGTGGGTGGTTAACTAACACCCATATTTTATGGGATATCTTCATGAGTATCTACATGTGGTAACTAGAACACAAAGGGTGAAAGGTGATGGAGATGTTGGAATGATCAACCAAGGATCTGGATCAACACCCGATGTGTGCCCTCTGCCCTAGTGAGAATATGCTCATGAGTGATATAAAACTAAGTTTGATCCCTTGAATAGAGAGACACTACTTGGAGAGAGATAAAATCTACATAATTGGTTCTATAAATAGTGAAGCAACTACCCTTGAACCTTAAGACTAGAACAGATGCCCTTGAAGCTCCACATTGAAGTGCCCAAGCTCACTTGTGATCCTCTTGGCCTTTAGTAGTTTAGATAAGCTATTACTCTATTTTTACCATAAGAATGGTACACTATATTTAGAGTATTAAGTATATAAATATTGTTTGAAGTAATACATGGCATTCTTAGGTTAGCATCTTTAGCTTTGTGATCAAAATGTACAATGAATTCTATGATTTAAATGTTATGAGTTTAATTTGAATTATGTTGTTTGCAAGATTTTATTCACAATGTTCATGGTATATTTATAATTATTATGATGTTAGGATATTATGTGGTATTACTCTTAAGTTTAGGAAATATCTGACACCAAGTCATGATAGCTACTCTTAAAGCATTAATCCAACATGAATCATTAATCTAAGATATTTTATTAAACCCTCTAAGAACCTAAAGGATGCTAAGCATGATAAAACATAGGCTTGTACCCTTAAGATAACATATCAACTTGAGATATAATTATAACCATATGATCAAAAAATAGATACCTAAATAGGATTTATTCTTATAGACCCTCAGCCTAACCTAGAAATGGCTTACATAGATGAACTTTTAAATGTTGTTCTTACAAATGAACAAGCCCCTTGAATATTAAGTTACACCATGGAATGACTACCCCAAAATAGGCCATAGTTATTTCTCTACTATGATTTGGATGAGTACATAAGGATTTCACCTTATATGAATTAATGCTGATGTAGTAGAGTAAAAAATGTTAAGCACCATAGGTTTATTCTATGTTTTTTATGAGTTTTAACTAGTCTAGAACCAAATTGGACAACCAAATAAGTTCCTAAAAAATTAAATGACTTAGAAAAATAACCCCTTTTCTAAAAAAATTTGGTTCTATTGTTGGGACTCATGTTGAATTTTGTTGTTACAATGGTACAAAATAATAATACTCTGACTCTCCTTATTATCGAGCACTAGCTAAAATAGGTAGAGGACAACTTTTCACTATAGTATCCATCTTGTAAAGAATAAAATCTAAGGAAGTAGATCTATAATAACCTTTATGATGCTCTATATGAGGTCTTATTTTATGAACTACCTAATAATGTGTACCGATGGTTGGCTACTTATGTGACCCATAAAAGACTAAGCTATGGATAACACCTTAAGTGGATGAAGGAGCACTTTAAAATCTTGAAAACCTTTATGCCACTTTTACTAGAGCTATAGACAAATGGTGGAAAAGAGTATTGAATAGTTATGTGTTTGAGTTCACAATATCAATGTAATCCTTCCTTAAAGAAGTAGAACATCAATTCTTGTGAAATCCCAAAGGCATGCTTATAAAATAATTCAACACAAATATTAATAAAATAATGGTGGATTATGGATTTGAAACCAATGAATGAAATGCTAAAATTCTTTCACATATGAGTAACACAATGAGGAAGAAGGGGATGTGTAGGTAAAGTGCAATATATGGGGATTAGAATATTGACTTTAATAACTCAAAAGACTGACTTATAATAAGAGAAGGCACAAACTAATGGAAGATATGAAATATAGAAGTATTGAGAGAACCTGTAGCATGTAGGAAGGGCATGGGGAAGGATCTCTTTAATTACAATGGTGTGAGGAGAGGAAAAATGAAGCCATAAATTGAGCTTAATTATTTATGGGTGAAGAATGTGTTAGGTCCATATAGAATTTAACCATTAAATATGCACTATAAGTGTATGCCCCCTTTAAACCCATAGTTCTAGCTCATACACTAGATCACCCTTAAGAAGAAAGAAGAGTTATAACTAACCCTATTGTCCACATTGACTTTGACCAATTTATGTATTTAGACTATAATTTTATGACTGAACAAGTTATCCCTTATGAGGAGCTAAGTGAAGGTACCTCTAGGCCCTTGGAAACTAGCTTAACAAAATAGAACATGAGTGAAAACATTCTATCTCAATAGATGTTAGCTATGTAGACAAGGCAATAACCCATAAGAAATGGCTTGATGCTACAAGTGAGTAGTATCACATTTTCAACTTCAATAGTTCTAACCATATAAATGGTTTCACCACCCAACCCAATGACCAAAGGCATTGGGAGACCACCACTATGATAAGTATAAGGGGACAAGCACCTTATATGCTAGCACCCCCTATAAAAAATATATTATGAGATGACATTGCATTTGATAGAAAATCATGGCATGGAAAATATCATAAAGCATGTGTTAAAATGTGAGCTTCAATGGAAAGCTTAGGGTATAACCAAGTTAAATCATAAGGAACCATATTTTGTGACAACTCTATTTGATCACATTCATACTTGGTATAATAAATTTGATCCTAACTAGGCTATGATTGATTATGACATTTTGAAGGAAGCATTCTTGAATAAATTTGATATTCCTAATTTTAAATACTAGATCATTAATAAAATTAAGGAAATAAGCCATGGGATATCAAAGAGCATGTGCCTCTATGATTCTAGGTTTAAAACTCTTCTTTCTAATCTTCCTTATGGCATTCACCCCTAATAGCATGTGCCATGGTTCACTAGAGGAATTCTAGTACCATTTAGAAGAGCACTCTCTATGAAGACATTTATAGATCCTCAAGAAGTGCTTGAAGTTGAGTTTAGAGTGGAGGTAATCAAAAGCATCAACACTGGGATTAAACCATTTGTGAAAGTGAATATTGCATCCACGACTAGCCAACTCTAGAAACTAACCATTTATTCATTGCAAGATGCTCCAAGTAGATTATGGTGCACCAATTACAAGCTAGATGGCCATAATTAAAAAAATTTCCATCAATGAAATGTGCGTACATTACATAAAATCTATGGTTTTTGTAATGAGGCACATGATGTTCATAACTTACCTTTATTGTAGCATCTCAATCAAGTTAACACAACCATGTATTTTCATTTTTGTAACACCTATACTCATACCATAATTAATTACCATATAATTGATGAGATACATGAAAATATGGAGAGAGGCACAAAATAAGTAATTATAGCAAATAAAGGGTAGGTAATCCAAGGAAATGAGGGATATGGTTGGTAAAATGTAGGTTATGGTTAACAAAATGTATTCTATAGTATGCAAATAGGCCCTAAATGATGAGGTAGAGGACACAGTGGAGGAATATTCCCATTGTGATCATGTTACAAGTGTGGTTACACTTAACACTATCAATGTGAATACCCTATACATCTAATGTGTGGGTATATTTTAGGAACACACAAGGTTAAAGAATACCTTGACTTGTATAAAAGGTTAACCCAAGGTTGCCTCAGCATAGACAAAGTCAAAATAATGATTTGGGATGAGCCAAAATAAAAAACATGGACCCTAAAGGTGTAACCAAACTACACATAGCCAATCAAAGTGTAGGTAACTACTCATAGTGGATTCACCACTCAGCCACCAGCTATGCTAGTATTAGAGTTATACCTAGAATATGGGGAATTGGGTCATATTGAGCACATCACATGGCCAAAACCTAAATCTATGCCTTACCTTGATAATTTGTGCCAAAATGATGTCTTAAATATGCCATGAGCATCATTAAAAACCTCTAAGGGGAATTCCAATTAGCGTGAGATCTAGAATTGCAAGTTTTTACCTTTCATAAGAAGCAAGATAACCAAGAGGCTAAGGTATAAGATATAATAGAGATCTTTCACCTCCTAAAAATAGAAGGGATACAACCCATTTTTAATAATCTACTTTTAAAGCATGCCAGGTAGAAGCCAGTTGAAATTACTACACCATGCATGGAAAGAACATGAGAGGTTAGACATACACAGAACATAGAGTATGATCAAGAGATCTTATTGAATGTCACCATTTATGGATGGTATGTATGTGAGGTCCTCATCAATATAGGCACCGAGGTCAATATCTTGACAAGGAATGCATGGGAAAATATGGGTAAGCCAGCCTTTAGGCCTTCCCCTCATGTACTTTTCATGGATAACAAATCTAGGATGTAACCAATCAAAATTTTAAAAGGCATTATTGTAGATATTATGGGCACATATTTCCATGTTGACTTTGAAGTGATCAATTTGGATTTGTAAGATAATTATCTAGAACTCCTGAGAAAGCTATGTTGCTACATGAATAACATTGACATGCACTTCAATAAGTGATATATGGCTTTTAGAAATGGTAAGGAGAGGGTCATGATCCCATTCTCAAATGAATAAGTAACCCCTTATGTATAAAGTGTTGATCTTGAGGATGAGATCAACCATATCTATAACATCATGATACAAATCGTCAAGACTATTAACCCTAATGACCAAGGAGTACTTTCTTGGGATGATGGATAGTCAGCCTCAGATACTACTAACATATCTTGTGATTGATGAGTTGAATAATATTATAAAACTATTAGCTAAAGGTACTATGTAGTGAGCACCAAGGCACCAAAACCTATGAGGACTAGCTAGGTTTAGATTGATCACACTTCACAAATAGGGGTCCCTTGGAATAGAAAGAAGGGAAACAAAGAGTTTCACCTTAGCAAAGGTAAAATTGTAGAACTCCGATGATACAAAGAGATAAATCCTATAGAATAATATGTCCAAAACCTAGAATATTACATCCTAAAATAAGTAGATAGGATTGGTGCATTGGTGTATACTTTGAGAAGCACTATCATTCATTGATGGGTAGCATAGAAGCCTATCTTTTCAACTTGGCAAGATGTAAAAGTGACCATCTGAACTAGATTTAAAAAATTAAATGAGAATCTATACATTTTTCCATACTTTGGTGGTTTAGACCCAATAGTGCACATACATTTGTGTGAATAAATATGGAATAAGTGAGGTGAAAATTCCACAAAGAACCCATGGGTACACACCTTCTATACAACCTTAAAGACATGGGCATGAGCTTGGTATGTGATCAGTGAAATATACCATGAGATATCCAATTAAAATGTCTTGAAGGATAATTTTTTGCACACATTTTACTTTTCCTCACATAACCTAGAATTGATCGAGCCATTATAAGTCATTAGAAGGGCAATGTTTGAGGACACTAAAATCTTAGAGGACCACCTAAAATATATTTTTAGTGAGAAAGGATTAGCACTCATAAATTTATTTAAGGATTAGGAACTCAAGTGATGAAGATACAAATGTATATAAAGTGAAAAATTAGATGTCCTTAATAGGAAAGAGGAAGATCGTGCACTAAGTGGATGATAGTGTCCCTAATGAAGAAGACCTTACTCATATCCACATCAAAACAAATAAGTAGAGTACGCAAGTTGAGGATACACATTAGGAGAGAAACAAACCCTAATACATGATTCTTAAGACCACTTAGGCTGATATCAACATAGAAAGAGTACCAAAGCTGGCTACTAATGGCATATATTGGTATGATGAAGTGATAGCATGAATTGTGGATCTCTTTAAGGAGTTTCAAGAGTTGTTTCTAGGTAATTAATGAGACATGAAGGTCACCCAAACATACCTTAGAAAAATGAGCATAAAATTGGTGGATGACATGTGACCTATCACAACATGCTCTTATATAATGAACCTCAATCTTTGTGCCAAGGTCAAAATAGATATTGATGGTATGTTGGTTGCAAGAGTAATCTACCCAATGCAAGAGTTAAAATGGGTGAGACCAATGATAATTAGCATTAAAAAGTATGTGTACATCCATACTTATATAAATTACTAATTTTTAAACACTACCTATGCCACTAACCCCTTCTTGACTCCATTTATTGATGAAGTCTTGGATAGAGTCATAGGCTATAAAATATATACTTTCACTGATGGTTTTTCTAGATACCATCAAGTCCAAATTGAAGAGGAAGACAAGCCTAAGACAACCTTTAAAATGTAATGGTGTTATTTCACATATAATTTAATGCCTTTTTGTCTCAAAAATATTCAAGATGTATTCTCCAGAGTGGTCATCATTGCATTCAAGGATTTTATCCATAAGTTCCTCCAAGTGTATCTTGATGATTCAACTATGCATGGGATTGTGATATAATATTATGATAACTTTCACCTCATGTTTGAGAGGTATAAAAAGGTAAAAATATAATTAAACCTTAAGAGGTGCATCTTTGTAACACCTTTTGGCACATTACTTGGGCATATCATCTGTAAAGATGGTTTACTTGTTGATCCCATGAAGATTTACATTATCATTTATCTCCAAAATACTTCCACACAAAGAGATGTTCAAACCTTTCTTAGCCATTATGGATATTATAAAACGTTTATAAGGAGCTATGCAAGGATTTTAGTGCTGCTAGAGGAGCTATTACACAAGGATGGCCCATTCTACTAGGGTGTAGCATAAGAGGATGCCTTTGAGACACTAAAGCTCAAGTTGGCTAGCATGCCTATCCTTCAATTTATCTACTAGATGGATCCATTCCATGTCTATGTTGATGCATCTAGATTTTTAATTGGTGTCATTTTGGTGCAACCTGGTGAGGATAAGATGGATCATCCTATCTCCTTTGCAAGTTATAAATTGACCCTCAAAAGGAAAAATTACATAAATACCAAGCATAAGGAACTGTCTATGGTCTACACCCTTTATAAATTTAGGATATAATTTTTTATGACCCCATTCATCTTTTTCACCAATCACAAGGTAATTAAGTACCTTATGAATAAGCCCATTCTCCATGGTTGCATTTGTAGATGTATAGTTCTATTTTAGTAATTCTATTTATTAATAATGGTAAAACTTGGGAAGTAAAACTCATGTCCAAACCATTTATCTCGTATTGACTCTAGAGATGTGATCGTGCCTATTGAAGATTACATGCTAGATGTGTAACTCTATAGAGTCTAGAATATTCCTAAAGACTTGATAGAGATAGCCACATTTCTAACATCTAGGTTTGTACCATAGACCATGACATTCAAATATAATGATCATCTCACTATTTATTTCATGTCCTTTTAGATCATTAATGGGGAGATGTATAAGTTAAGATAAATTCTTACAATTTCAGTGAATTTTAGCTTATATTTTGATAAGGGAAGAAGAAGAACCTAAATATGGATATGGTTGAAAAATATATTTGATTATGCACATGTTTAATTAGATTATTGTGAATAACTCCTCTTTGGCTTGGGAGGATGACTTATAAATAAGACAACACTAAAGCAAATAGTTGGTTAGATACATAGTTGAGTGGATTGTCTAGCACTAGATAGATCCTAGAAGCAAGAGCTTCTTTAGGGGTTGTCTATCCAAAAATTTTAAACAATTAAGTTTATAAATATAATGATAAATTAATTGAATTAATAATAAAATGGTACTAAAATTTAACACAAGAAATGCTTGCTAAGAAAATAGGCTAGAAATGACTAATATAGCAATGAGTAAGTTAACATTAGTGCTAAATGGGTCAAGTGTGATTTAGAAAATTAGGTAGGGGTCTATGAATAGGTATGGATGTAAAAAATTAGATTTGGTTAAGGGTAAGAGGGTGAAATTAACTTGTTATTTTACACCATAGTGACTACCAGTGGTTGAGATGACCATACATGGTTAAAGTGACCATCAGTAGTTGAGGTGACTATCGATGGTTAGACAAACCATTAGTAACTACTATGTGTTGGCTATAGGTAATAAATGTTAGACTAATGAGACTACATATTTGGACTCTAAGATATGGGTTGGTGATAGGTTGATTGTCAATATTAAAAAATAAGTACTTATCTTTCTAAAGGTTGATCTAGTGATTGATTGAGGTGGTTGGCCTATTGGTGGATTTTGAAGTGATTCTGATAGAGTAATGGTACTCGATGCTTTAGCAAAGTGCAAGCAACACATTGACTTTCTAATGTGATGGATAAATTATTAGATCACTATTGATGATTCACCTATAAAAAGAAACTCTAGATGCACAAACTCTTGATAACAATTTAAGATCATCTTCACCTCCCTTCTCCTCTCTTCTTATAGGTAAGGAAGGAAAGGTACAATAAGATACTAATTAGGATTTCTAATTTTAACTCACACATGCAATTAATTACACATGGATTTAGATGAGTTATTTTTAGAATATCAAGGTAGGTGTTTGTATTTAGTTGCCAAGAATGGTGGACCCTAATTGTTGGTGGTTATGGTGACCATCAATGGCCATCCTAACCATCGATGGTCAAGTGCTAAGGTAAAAAGTGGGTAAAATGGTAAGTTAAGTTAGTTGGTAAAACTGACCATGGTTGGGCTTAGTTAGGTGTCAAAGGGTCAAATTGGTCCAAAAGGGGTCCTAAGGTAGTCCAAGGGTGTTTCAACATTTAGAATCATGGTGTGAAAATTTATGGTGTCAGCATTTTGTCCCTTTTTGTTATGCAACTTTGAATCAATAAGCTACAAAAAAAAACTAGTTATGGGTCGAAGGTTAGATTGCCTTGAGTATGGAAGGAGTTATTCCCCTCAAACTAGAAGTTAATGAGGTAAAACAAAATTAGGTGTAATTTTGATAAGTTGGTGAGGTGATGATTAAGAGGGTTAATGATAGGTTAGGCACTAAAGTGCAATCATGCACATAAATTGTGACAAAAAGGTATGATAGTTGAGATCATGAATAGACTAGGTTGTCATAGTTGGTAAAATTAGGGTTGATGCTAGAAGGATAAGTGACAAGTGGACCACATGACTACATATAAGCATGGTGGTTGGGTACACTCATAAACCAACCCTTTTAGGTAATGCATGTGATTTAATGGGTATCTAAAGCATGAAGTGCTCTTGAAGAAAACACAAATGGGTTAGGGGAAGTTGTAGGTATCTGAGGTAAGAAGTTTTCTTGAGAAGACACAAGTTGGTCTTGTATGTGTTAGATGGTGCAAGTTCAAAAAGTGGTCAACATGGTAATATTTTCATTGTAGTCAAAGTAATAGGCAAAATTTGTCACAAAATGTGTGGTAGGTAATGCCAAAATAGACCAATGGCAAGGTGATGAGGTAGTCAAATTGGGTAGAGAAGGTGGTCTCCATGGGTGGGTTGTTGATGAGTTATACACCAAAAAAGTTTGATTGAAGATATAACTTGGTAAAAAGTGAAGACACTCACCATCAATGGTTAGGGGTCCAAAGTGTGACCATCGATGGTCACCTTGATCATTGATGGTCAGGGTGAAAACCCAAAAAGTTTGATAGTTGGAAGTAATTTTAAAAGTCCTCTTATTTGTTTTGACTTTCTCATTTTTGATCTTTGACTTTTAGTGCTTGTGGCAAATTTTTTGATGGTGACTGTGGGTAGGATATTGATTGGGGAGTAGACCAAGGGGACTAAAATTGATAGAATTTAATCAAGTGAGGATATTATGTATGCATGGATGTAGGCAAAGATATGTGGGTGTAAAACTTACTCCTTGATGATGGTCAAGGAATGAGGTAGGTGGTACCCTTAAATTGATAGTTTATCTTGATTTTGTAATTGCATTGGGTTATGAGTGTGGTTGCTTGAGTGTTTGGGTTTGAATGGGTATCTCTTAGCTAGGGCTTGTTTGGATTTTTTGATGAAATTGATGGGTAAAAATTAAATTGGGAGGGTAGGTAGGTTTAGGATGGGGTAGAGATAAAGGTGAGGGTAATGATTTGGTAGGTTTAAGGTGTTTGGGTGGGTTTTATGGTAGGGTAGAATTCAGGGGTTTTGTATCAATAATTACACATAATGACCATCAAGAGTCAACCTAACTAATGATAGAGTGCCACCTGACCATCAATGGTCATAGTGATCATCGATAGTTGATTGAATGGTAACTAGGTTTGATAAAAATGTTGATCAAAGGTATGCATATAATAGTTGTTAATGGATGTTTAAATTTTAGAAGTTAGAATGGGTATATAGGTTGCCAGATTTGTTTGAAACATTTGACTAAAGTGTCAAGGTATTATTTTTAGGTGACAACTAGTAGTGAGTGTGAGGTAATAGAGTTTAGTATTTTAGGATAAACATTAGTAGGGTGATGATCAAATGGGGAAAGGGTAGGTATGATTTTAATAAGGTAAGTTTATAGTTAATCATAGTATAAGGAACTAAGTTATGTTTTCAAATGAATGTTTGTAGGCCTGGGAGTAGATATCGATGCATGATTGAGTGCCATACATCTTCATAAAGATCTATCAGGGGATGACACCAGTTGATTGGGCCCATATGGAGGAGGTTAGGATGGGAGGGATGTGTCACTAGTATCATATGCCATAAGATGCATCCATGATTGTAACACTCATCAGAGATGGGATCTAGCTATGAACACCTTATTGTTAATTGGTGAGATCATGATCCTACAAATAGACATGCATAGGATTACATAGTTGCCCCTATGGGGTGATCTAATCTACCACATAAATTAGGAAGAACATGAGGATCACCTTGACCTATTACATAGTGATGACTATGATTAGGTCAAACGGCATGTTAAGGGCTTTAGTTATAGCATATTGTATGAGAGGGTGTCAGGTAAGAGGAGACTCATGACTATGTTGATGATTATCATTCCATGTTTTTGCCTTCTTAATTTAAGCAGTGGGAGGTTTCCATAGTTGATAATGGGGGTTTTTGTTGAGTTTCTACTAAGGTTTACTATATTCAGTTGGGTACCTATTCTCCTAGTGTAAATATATAAGGAGTTATGGGGATTTAGGGCCCATAGGAGGTACAACATTAGTGTCAATCTTTTTCTACACTATTGGGCCTATGAGCACATTTAAGTGTTGAGGTTAATGGGATTATCATGGATGGGATATGCACAAATTGAGTTCTTAGTTAGTTATATGAGGTGGAGAGGTAAATTTTCTACTTCAAGTGTAAGAGGAGGTATACATGATGTATATTGTTTTAAGGGTGCACTAGATGCACTAGTGATTATAGATATTACTTAGAGACCATATGTTTAGTTCCTAGTATGTCCTAACTACAAGAGGTAGAGATTATCCTTGTAAAGTTACAAGTTGATCCTCAATAAGAGGGATGGGGAGGTAGAGCTTATTCCCTTCGATAAGGTTCATAGGTATTTAGGCTTGGTTTAGAGTATTCTAGGTACATTTCCCAAACACAAACATGAGGACTCAAAGATTATATTACCAAAGCCACATCCTATGAGGATGTTAATAGATCATGAGAAGTTATTATCTAGGCCACAAATATATGCTTCCATATTTGTAGATGGGTACATGACATGGTACTAGGATTTATATGTGCTTACAAATTTTGGTGATGGTAACAGTTATAAGAGGTTGATGGTTATGGACCCAATTGGGAGAGGGGGTTAGAGGGCATAGATATAAGGGGTTAACCCTAATGAATAGACACAAGTAGTGATAGCTATGGTATAGGCATAGGTGGAAGCATTACAAGGGTAGGTGGGTACATTATAGGGTTAGATAGACACTATGATAGATGAGAGGGCCTAGAATAGAGATACACTAGTCTAGGTCACCCAAGAGTAAATTGATTTGAGATAGGCTAGAGGGGAAATAAAATAACCAATATGTCTAATAAGGACCATTGATATGTAGATGTACATATCCATCATACAAGAGTTATGATACTATGAGGTTATAGTCTTTACTTGCTACCTAGCAGAGCCTAGATGGGGTGAGTATAGAGCTAGGCTAGTAGGTGGTACAAGTTTAGTGACACCTGGTCAGTGGGTTGCATCTATATCTAGACAAGTAGGTACCTTAGGACTAGAAATAGTGTAGTAAGGGCTGCTAGTGTTAGTGGTGGCCTTGGGGCATAGAAGAAATTGATGTGATGTGATATTTTGATTCTAGCCTACGTGCCAATGCAATGAGATGTATATTTTGAGAGAAAGTGATACATGTATATCTTATATATATTATGATGTCATTTGACTCATGAGTTATATATATGATCTTTGTTTATTGCTCATGCTCATGGTCTATGATTTTATTTGATATTAATGAGGTGATGTGATGCTTATATTGATTATGCTCATGTTATGTTGATTATGCTTATGTTATAGATTATGGATGAAAACTCACTTAGCTAGGCATATGATGGATTTTATTTATGGTTATGTTTTATGAAATGCTAAATTTTAATGAGTATATGATTCATCATTTAGATTTAGGCATGCAGTGAAAATGGTTGATTGCTTTATTTTTCATGGATGTTATGATGTTATGATGTTATTATGTTTGTTTTAATTATGAGTATGGTTATGCATTTAATTATAACACACGTGCATATGCTTGTTATTAATTTATTTTAAGGTAAAACACATGATTTAAGTTAATTAACAACACTAGATGGGAGAACAAAGAATATAGTCAAGAGACAAACATCATAATGAAAATAGAAACTAGTCATGATACGATAGGAAGAGGGTATGATGCTTTTCTTGACAAGGACTAAAACAAAACCAAAGTTGGCTTGGCTTAATGAACATAAGCCCTTTTAATGATTTGCATTAGAATTAATTATTTGGTTAAAAAGGTGTCTATATCACATCATGTTAAGTAAGCTTAAAATCCCTTACTTATAGTGTATAAATGGGGGTTGGATGAAAGTGGAATCTTCATATGAGACTAGCATGCCTCTTTTGCAGGTTTACAAAGAGTTAGCATAAGCAATTCTATGTCATACAAAGTGTATTCTAATTGATATAGTAAGTCTACTCATGAGAGCTAATTACAACTTTCAATATTTAGTTTTCTTATGTGATCCGATTATAGCTTTCAAAATTATTATGTTTTTTTATTTTTGCTTAATAATGGGTCTTTTGCTTATTTGCTTAGGAGGGTTAGGGAAGTTAATTAATGTGGGAATCTTCCAAGAAATTGTTGGATTTGATAAATGATTTACTCAACAATCCTTCAAGTGAGTGGTCTAAGTTTGTGTGATTTGACTAATGTTTTTGATAGATGTCCTTCAAGAGAGAAGTCTACCTTATGTTTAACAATTTTACATATGTTTTCAATAACTATCCTTTAAGGGAGTAGTTTGCATATGCTAGGAATGACCCATGATTGTTATTGGTATATATATATATATATATTTATTTATTTATGTATATAGGTTTAAGGTTTCACATTTATGAAGTCAAAACTAAAAGCACAAGAAGATTGATTAGATGTAAAGAGGTTTAGGTGATAAAGATCATGGGAATCCATCCTAGGAAAGGGGATAAAAGCACCATGAGAATCATGCCATGGGTAGAGCCATGGTACCCATTGTTCAAGATTAGGCTATGACTATGATGGATAATCATATGATTCAATTTTAATCAGTTACCCCTAAAATAGGGAGATGAATGTAGTTGAAACCAAGGGATGAACTTAAGTTAAAACAAAAGGTTAAATCGATCGTTCTTAACAAAAGAATGGACATAGATGTGAAGCATTAAAGGGCTCAGGTTCTGCTTCACCTTCAAGATAGGATAATCGGTAAGATCTTGATCCATATTTGTGGGTTTTGATATTGGGTCTAGGCCAATTGAAAGAAAACTTATCCCACTTATTTTCCTTCATATTGGTGACATGATGATTTTACTTTAGGTCAAGGTCTATAATGTTTAATTATCACACTCTAAAGTGTTTGTTATAGGCATGTTTAATATGATCTTGATAGACATGAATATGGGTAAAGGTGGTTAAGTGATGCTCATCAAGTAGATCAATAAGGGTTAAATGGTACTAATGATAATCATCCTAAAAAATGAGATCTTGAAAAGATATGTGAAGATAAGGTATTTGGACTTCAAGAGGTAAGACAAATTTTGCTCTAAACACAAGAGAGAAAGGGGTAGTAACCACAGGGGTTCTAATGCTAGTAAAATATGACCATAAGGTAAAGGGGATGTGTAGATATTAATCCTAATGAAATGGATTAACCTTTTTAGTGAACATGTTATTAAGAGTTTTATTAGAGGCCTCAACCTATCCATTCACTTGAGGGTGATAGGATGAGGAAAAACTTAATTTAATGACAAATGCATCACATAGACCTTGGAATTTCTTTTTCTTAAAATATTTACCATTGTCGGTGATAATCTTGTGAGGAACACTGAACAATAGATGATGTGATAGCTGATAAATTAGATAATATTCTCCACTTTGGTCGAGACTAGGGGAATAACTTCTACCCATTTGGTAAAATATTCAATTGCAATGATGATAGAATGGTGTCACTGTGAATAATGGGAGTTAATTTCACCAATGAGGTGTAGACCCCATTATGAGAAGGGCCAAAAATTGGTGGAAACATGAAGACTATGGCTAGGTGCATGATGTATATTGGCATGCTGTTGACACTTAACATACTTTTTCACATAATCACAATAGTTTTGGTTAAGGGTAGGCTAGTAATATCCAAAGTTAAGGAAGCATTTAGCTATAACAAGGCTACTAAAGTGCCCCCCATAAATTCCATCATGTGTTTCCTTGATAGCATGAGAGGCTTGGTGATTGCATAGGCATTAGAAGAGGAGGCAATCAAAGCCACATTTGTAAACAATTCCACCCATAATGGTATAATGTGAGGTAATCTAGATAAACACTCTTTGAGAATTCCTAGAAAGGTTAGAAGGTATGATCGTAATGTTAAGATAGTCGAAGGTCTACTAATACCAAAGGTCAAGTTGGGTCTCCTCCACATTGAAGATGGTGGGAGAATTTGGTTTGACATAGGAAGGATAGGCAAGTCTATTGATATTGACATATAGCTTAGATTCAAAGGGTGAAAATGGGATCTAAGAGGTAAGGGAAGCCATTATTTTGGTAATATCATTTATATATCATATGGTTGAATGGATGTAATAGTTTTCAAATGATGCTAAGAGTTTATCACTAGTTATTTTTACTATTTTAAAATATCATTCTTATACTAGTAAGAGCCATAGATTTGATTGAACACAAGTTGGGAGTCACCAATGATTTTTATTGTTTTGACTCCTAGGGATAATGTATTTTGAAGGCCTATAACTAGGGATTTGTACTCAACCATATTATTGGTACATTTAAAATCTATCTTGAAAGACAAAAGAAGAGGCTCACAAGTAAAAGGAATAAGGATGATACTAGTTCCCCCACCATGTTGAAATTTTGATCCATCAAAGAACATGGTGACATGATAGGTGAAATTATCTTGAGAGAGGGTCATAATAGACTCATTAGGTAAATCAAGTGGAGGAGGTTAATTGTCTGCTAATGGTGCCTTAGCCAATTGGTCAGTGATGGCATGCCCCTTAATTGAATTTTTATAAAGAAACTCAATGTCAAACTCTACTAAGAGCATGAGCCATTTGGCCATGTGCTAGTTTTGGTATGGCTTGGAATGCATATACTTGAGTGGGTTGATATTTATTATGACATAGGTTTTATGTTTAAGAAGGTAGTTGCAAATTTTGGTAGCCAAAAAGACTAAGGATAAGCAAAGTTTCTCAATGTGGTTATACTAAGTCTTGTAATCTATAATCATGCAACTAATAAAGTATATGGCTTGCTCTTTGTCTTGTTCATCCTGATGAACAAACATTACCCCTAGGGAGTGGTAAGTGGTGGAGATATAAATGTAGAAAAAATGATCATCCTTTTGAAGGATGAGGATAAGTAGAGATAAAAGGTAATTTTTGAGTAAATCAAAGGCCTTTTGATAGTCGTTATTCCACTTAAAAGAGACATTCTTCTTTGGAAGGTGGTGGAAGGGTTGATATCAGTCGAAAAGATGGGAAATAAAGTGATGGATGGATTAGATATTCCCATATAAACTATGAAGTTGCTTGAGGTTGATTGGAGGAATCATGTTAAGGATGGCTCTAATTTTGGCTAGATCGACCTCTATTCCCCAAAGCGAAATAATAAAACCAATAAGTTTTCCTAAAAAAACCTAAAAATGCACTTCTTAGGATTAAGGTGGATGTGGTAATGAATAATTTACTCAAATATGATCTTGAGAATGACTAAATGATCCTTTTGGAGTTTGGATTTTTCCAAAAGGTCTACATAGTCTTCAAAAATCTTGTAGATAAGGTCATGGATGATATAAGGCATGGCACATTGGTAGGTTATACCAACATTATTTAGTCCAAAAGGCATGAATCTATAGTATAAGGTCCCCCATGGGGTGGTAAAGGTGGTCTTGTGCTAATCTTCAAGGGCAATTAAGATCTAATTTTAACTTGAGAATCTATCTATGAGAGATAAAATATCATGGTTGGTTATAAGATCAACTAGTTGGTCAATTATTGGTAGAGGGAAGTCATCTTTAGGGAAATCAAGGTTGATGCCATGAAAGTCCACATAAATTCATAGTCCCCCTATGGATTTTGTGATAGACATGACATTTGAGACCCATTGGGGATAGTCAATGGGTTAAATGAAATTAATAGATAGAAGATGTTGAAGATCTTCTTTGACAAGAAGGGATATGTGAGGGTGCATGTATCAAATTTTCTGATTGACAATCTTGGAATCATGGTTGATGACTATGTTATGGGTAGAAATGGTAGACAATAAATTCTAGTTATGTCACTATATGACCAAGCAAATGCTATACTACAATCTTGGAGGAAGGAGGGGAAGTTTTGAAATTCCTTAACATTTAGTGATTATCTAATTTTGAAAATACAAGGGTTTTCTAGAGTGCCCAAGTTGATATCCATAGTGGATTAATTTAACATGGTTGAAGTATCAAGAAGAAGGGATTTGTGGATGAAAGAATCCAGGGTACCAAGGTAGGTGAGAATGGAATCATCATCCTAAAATTAAATAGTGTTAATGGTAATAGAGTCATCTCCTATCATATCAAGATGGGCCAAAGGGATGGTTACAGTTTCCCCCTCATTTTTATAAGTTAGGGGTCTAAGGATGATCATGTTGATGAAAATAAATTTAGGTGGGATGATGTCATCATCTTCAAACATAGGTGGAGGATAAGTTGGTGAGGAAGGGGTTTCTTCCTCAATAATGGTGGTGGTAGGTGGTTTGGTTTTCTTCTTGGTCGGTATAATGAAACTAAGGCCATGTTTCTCATGAGGCTTTCTCATCTCAATGGAAATAAGCTCATATGGGCCATGCTCATATTGTAAAAGACCAAATACTTTCCAATCATACTTATGGAGGTATGTCTTGGCAAAACTTGGTTTATCAAGATAGGAAAAGTTGGATGTGAATGATCAAGGTGAAGAGGAAGTGGTAGAAGCATCAATTATTTTGTCAAGCCCCTCATATATGAAAGGTATTTGATAATTTGAATTTATAAAGGGAAAAATGGCCCCAATATTGGGGTCATACCTTGGTTGGTGGTCAAGTTTCTCATACTCTTGGGGAGTAGGGAAAGCATCAAGGGTGAGGAGTTGATATTCGATAGATGAAAAACATTAAAATGTGGATTCTAAGTGGTTTGAGGTGGGGATATGATCATAGGAGATGGATGATCTAGTTGATGCCTCATTGGTAGAAGAATGCATGACTTCCTACTTCATGGTGGAGGCTTTATCTTTGGCTGAGGTGGGTGTGCTAGATGGAGGTAAGAGTACATCATTGGGTCAGTAAGTCATTATACAATGAAAGGGACTTGGGTCAACTTGTATAGTGATATCCTAACCTTCATGCTCAAATTTAATTTAATGATGAAGGGTAGATGTGATGTAACCCATGGAGTGGATCTAAGGTCATCCTAGCAATATATTTTATTAGAATTTGCATTTTACTACATAAAAGAGTTTTAGGAGTGGTTGTGTCCTAAATTGATATGAAGGACAATATTTCCTAGGGTAGTGGCCATGGTATCATTGAAGGATTGGAAGATAGAGGTTTCATACATGAGATTATCCAGTAGGTTGAGTTGGTGATAAGAATAAGAGGAGATGATGTTAATATTAGCACACCCATCAATCATGACCTATTTGATGTGGATTTTGTTGATGTAAGTAGTAATAAAGAGAGGGGGATCTAGGTCACTCATATGGATAGAAGGTATTTCCAAATCCTAAAAGGTGACAAGGTTGAAAATTTGGAGAGTACCAACAAAGGTTGTCAAAGGTTGAGGGTCTTCAAGTTGGAACTTTACTGATTGTAATGCCTCTATCATTAATTGAAGATGGTTATGTGAAGTATTAATAAACTAATATAAAATCATCTTCATCAGGGTCTGGTGGAGCTATTTGAGTACCACTTTCTTGATGGATTCAGAGGGGTTAGATTGGGAGGTACATAAGATAGATACCTTGGGTTTGGATGAAGGTGAAGATGTTTGGGTAGGGTTTGGTTGGGAGGTATAAGATGGTTATATCCATGGGATCGACAATTTGGCCTTCCCTTTATCCTTCTATTATGCACTCATGACCATGTGGATGGTATGGATAGAGGGAGGAATTAGGGTATGAGAGTTGTTTGGTTGTTCATCACTCTGAGGTGAGAATGAATGAATAGGTAGGTTTTGGCTAGTGGTTGTTAGTTTTTGGATTGGTAATGGGCGTATGGGAGGTTCTCTAAGTAATAGATCATCCTCATCATAGAGATAATGGATAATGGTTTGGAGGGATTTTTAATTATTTATATCATGGCCTGCTGTCTTATGATAAAAGCACATATGGCGGTAGTTATACCAAATAGGATTCAAAACAAGAGGGTCAAATGGTTTAATGGGAGGTAAGGTTAATAAAGATGCTTATAATAACATTTAGAATATGATTGAGTAAGGCTCAACTAAAGGTGGAGAGGTTTTAAAGGTGTTGGTCTTGATTGGTAAGATGGAAGTCTTTTTGATAATGGGCTTGGTGGTATGAGGCTTGGGTAAGGTAGTGTTCTTAGTTGATGGTTTGGTTTCTGGTGAGGTAGAGGTTGATAGGTTAGAGGTAAGAGGTTTTAGGGTAGGTAGTTTGGTATTTGATGGCACAATGAAGATAGGTTTGTCAAAAATCAAGTGTGCTAGTGTAAGCAATAGTGGCGGTTGGGTTTTGTTTGAAACAATTAGATTTCTAATCAAAGTGAAGGGATGAGGCCCTAAGATAGAGGGTATGGTTGAGGGAGGTATAATTTTGGCCCTTTAGCCCTTTGGTGTCTTTAATTCCTTAGTCAATTTGGTTGTTTATTTGGTTGTTGGGTTTGGTGAGGTAAGATCCACTTTCATAGATAGGTGATTAAAGCATTGTGTAGGGAAGGTGCCAAATTTTTTGGTTGGTTATGGTTAGTTTAGTTGGATAAGGTGATTTATTTGTTTACGGTTTATATGCCTTGGATTTTTGAGGAATTATTAGGTTGGTAGAGTTTTTTATTAGTTTAGTTAGTAAGATAGGAGTGTGGATAATGGAAGTGGTGGGTCTGTTTACCAATGATGTAATTAGAGTTTCTTATTTGGAAATGTAAGGGAGCCCTAATTACAATAAAAGGTGGATTTATCCATGTCAAGTTTGGAGATAAATTCTAATTTTTACACTAACCTAGAGAATGGTTTGTAGACTAGTTTTATTCCCTGGATAGTGGACTTGAAAGATAAGCCCATAAGTTGAGAAAGGGGAATGGTAACGTCATCATTTTCCTCAATTAAATGATGCAAGGTTTGGATGGGTGACTCCATGGGAGGGTCAAACATGTTGGATTCCTTTTTAGGAATGATCTCCAAAGGGATGATAAATTTCTCAATAATTGAGGGAGAAGGTAAAATGGGTATTTATTCTAGTATGTTGATTGAAGGAGGGGTTGGTGGATCTACTACCTCAATAAGTGGAGGAGGAGAAAGGGGTGCTTCTACAGTTTGGGTCTATAAAAGAAGAGATGGTAACACTAATGTCTTAGTAGGTGGAGAGGGCAAAAAATAGATAGATTGGGTAGTAGGTTCTTTAATAATGAACCTGTTAAGAACCATTTTGATAGTATGGGCATCATGAGAACACTCATTGCTCTCATTTCTGGTAGGTGCATGATTCTATAAAGGTTGACTAAAGATGTCAAGGTCTTGGTTTTGAGGTGCATTACGGTTATCCAACACAAGCTCCCTTTGGTTAATGAGAGACGGGACAATACTCTTATAGGTATTACACCTACTAACATCATTCCCAACTACTCTATGGAAATTTCATAGATAATTATCATTATAATAACTATATGTAGGATGAGATAAATCAAATTATTGAGGTTGAGGAGGATTGATAGGAGGAAGTTGTATGATATTACCCTTAACAACTTTTCCAAGATTGAAGCATAAGATTCTCCAAGTGGAGTAAGTTGATTTTGGGTGATCTAGTTTTGGTTTCTCATGTTTTTATTTGAGGAGATAGAGTAATTTTGTTGGTTGATAGATGGTGGAGAAGTGGATTTAAAGACAACCACATTCACAATTTCTTTACTTTTGGTCCTGATGCTTGTTTGGTTACTTGGTTTAGAGGAAGAGGCCTCATTAGTTTTATAGGTAGAGTTATTGTTTTCAATTTTAGCTTCCCTTTGTCGATGGATATATTTTATAGCTTACGCATCATGGTAAAATCTTCATCAAAACTCTTGAAACTCTAGACATGTAGTGTAGAATAGATGTGTTTGGCACAAGCTTAGGTGAAGATTTCTATCAGTTTAGGTTGGGGTAAGGAGAAAGAAAGCTGATTAATTAAGATCCTCCATCAATCTACAAAATTATTAATATATTCATCATCAAATTATTGAATATAGTAGAGGTTAGTGATGGAAACTGTCTTGGAGATATGTATCAAAAAGTGATCCTAGAAAGTTCAGGATAGTTGGGTGTAGGAGAAAAAAGAGTGTTTGGTTATGGAACTATACTAGTCTAATGTTGGACAAGATAGGGAAATGGGGAAGGTAAAAATAATGAAGGCATCACCATATGAAATAAAATAACATGCATACCTAAATGCCCCAATGTTTTTTAGGGGATCCTCCATACATTGAAACTTAGAGAACTTGGGAAATTCCCATTGAGGAGGATATGGTTTGATAGCGATAAATGGGTGAATGGGTTTGTTATAGATAAGGTCATATGATAAGATGTTTTTATATATAAAAATGGATGACTCTAAGGTATTCATTTTGTCCATGAGTATTTTCATTAGGTCTACTTGGGGTTATGCACGTAAAAGGTTGTAAGGTGCATACTATTGTGGTGGTTGGGTAACATATTGATAATTGGTTGGAGGTTGATAAGTTGCCATATATTGGTATGTGGATATTGGTGGTTGGGTGGAGGCTATGTAGGGGTAGGTGGATGCAAGTGGTTGGGTAGCAGGTAGAGGTACATGCCCTTGTGGGTTAGGGATGTAACATGGGTTTGGTGTAATGGGCACTTTTTGGGTAGGAACAGTGGTTAGGTTGGTGACTAAAGGAAGGGTAGTAACCTTTGTACTAATGGGTGGTAAGGTAAAAGGTATACAAACCATAATATTTTGAAGTGGAGTAGTAGTTATTATATTTGGGGTAGCTAAAGGAAGTTTGGTAATGCTAGTGGTAGGTCCTCCCATGGTGAGGGGAGTATAGGTGGCTAATGGTTAGGTTGCTTCGAAGGTAAAGGAGTTGTTGGTAGAGATATAAGGTATAAGGGTGTTTTTAGGTTAGGAAAGTTAGTTTTATATAGTAGTATCAAAGGGATTTTTGGTGGATGAAGAGGCTTGGGTAGCCAATGGTTAGGTGGTAACTTTTGTAATAGAAGTGTTTCCCATGAGGTGGGAAGGCATGCCATAAGATGGGTCCATAGGAAAAATTGAATAAGGGGTATGATGAGGCATGGTGTTAAAATAATTTTGAAGGGCCAAAATGTTGTTATCTAAGAAGGTGGAAAATTCCACATCTCCTTGGGGAACTTCTTGAGGGAAATAAATACATCTTAAAATGTGAAGAGAGTCTGTTAGTTTAGAGACATAGTCAATGGGCAAGGAGGTAGAAGATTTTGATTAGTTTGGTGATTGGTTTTGCTCTACTAGATTCTTTCACTGATAGTGGGTCAGAACCATCCAAGGTAAGAGAGAGAAGATAAGAAATGATCAAGAAAATAAATCACACTCTAAAAATTATGTTAAGTCCTAAAGTTTAGTTTTAGTCTCTCTTTTGGCTTATGCTTTAATCTTTCAATAAATTGTGTGACTAAAATTGGCTTATAGAGTGGGTATTAGAAAGGAAGTCTATGGTTGGTTTTAGGTTGTCTAGGCTCTCAAAAATAATTTGTATTGGGAATCAATATGTGGCTTGGTATTAGGTCCTACCCCATCACTTCACACACTATAGTGATAAGGGTGTCAGGTGCTTAGCCAAAATATACTAATTTCTAGAGTTTATATTGAACTAGAGAGTTGAGTTACTTCTACCCTTGGTAATGATATCTAAATAGGATTACTAGGAAAGGGTAAGGTTACCATTAGGTGATGAAATCCTAGTTAGGCCTTGTCTTAAGTTTTTTTGATGTTTGATTGATGTAGGCATTTTGGTTTAGTGTGTGAAACAAAAGTGATGCTATGATACAATTACTTTGTCTTAATTTAAACTATGTAAACTAAATTTGAAATCAACAAATGTATACAATTAATTTTAAGTCCAAAAGAAACTTTTGTGTCATTTATGAGGACATAATAAATAGAAAAGCATATAGATGCAAAAAAGAGAAAACTTGAGTAAAGACTCAAGGTCTCATTAGGTGTACCAGGATGTTTTAGTGAATTTTATCTTATATTTTGAGAAGGGAAGAAGAAAAAACTAAATATGTGTATGGTTGGAAAAAATATTTGATTGTGTGTACATTGAATGAGATGATTGTGAAGAACTCTTTTTTGGCTTGGGAGGATGACCTACAAATAAGAAAACACTAAAGAAAATAGTTGGTTAGATAGATAGCTTAAGTGGATTTCTTAATGCTAGCTAGATTCCATAAGCAAGAGATTCCTTAGGGACTATCAATCCACACATTTTAAATAATTAAGTTTATAAATAAAATGATAAATTACTTGTATCAATAATTAAAAGGCACTAAAATTAAATACAATAAATGCTTGCTAAAGAAATAGACTAGAAATGACTAATATATAAATGAGCAAGTCAACACTAGTGCTAAATAGGTCAAGCATGCTTCAAAAAATTAGGTAAGGGTCTGTGAATAGGCATGGAAATATAAAATTAATTTTTGGTTTAGGGTAAGAGGGTGAAAGTAACTTGCTGCTATTTTCTACCATAGTGACCATCAATAGTAGAGGTGACCATCGATGGTTTAGGTGACTATCAATGGTTGGATAGACCATCAATGGTTGAGAAAATAGTTGGTAGTTACTATGTGTTGTTTGTAGGTAATACATGTCAAATTGATGGGATCATAGAGTTGGATTCTAAGTTATGGGATGGTGCTAGGCTAATTGAAAAATAGAAATAAAGTAAATAAATATTATAAAACAATTACTTAACTTTTTGGAGGTTGATTTGGTGATCAATTGAGGTGGTTAGCCTATTGGTGGATTCTGGCATGATTCTAATAGAGTAATGGAACTTAATGCTTTGGAAAAGTGGTGGTGATAAGTTATCTCTCTGATGTGATGGCTAGATTTTTAGATCACTAATAATGATTGACTTGTAGAAAAGAAACTCTAGATGCAAAAGCTCTTGATAACAATTGTAGATCATCTTCACCTCCCTACTCCTCTCTTATTATAAGCAAGGAAGGAAAGGTACAACAAGACATTAAATGGGATTTATAATTTTAACTCATGCATGTAAAGGATCACATGTGGATTTAGACAAGTTATTTTTAAAATAATGAGGGTGTTTGCATGTAGTTATTGAGGACAATGGACCTTGACCTTCAATGGTCAGGGTGACCATCAGTGGTCATCCTAATTGTCAATGGTTGAGGGCCAAGGTAAAAAGTGGTTAAAAGGGCAAGTTAATTTATTTTATATAGTTTACAATTATTGGGCTTAGTTAGGGGTTGAAGGGGCAAACTAGTCCCTAGGGGGTCCTAAGGTGTTCTAGAGTTGTTTTGACATTGAAAATCATGTTGTGAAAATTTCTAGTGTATACACCTACATAGATGTGTTTTATAACATGAAAGAGACATTTTCTATGATAGGTATATGAGGGGATCAGAGGAATCCACTACACTAGAGATGCAATGTCACTTAAAGTGTTGTAATTAGGATTGTGATGGTCAAGCATGTTATAAGATTCAAAGGATTTCACTAAGGCATATGACATATGATAGCATACAAGGAATCCAAAATAATGGAATGAGATGCTTCTCATCCCCATTATTGCCCAAGCACCATTTAAAAAATAGGCCATTAATTTTATTGGGCCAATCACTCCCATAACAATGTACATAAGTGCAAGGTATATTTTAGTAGCAACCAATTATTTCACAAAGTGGGATGAGGTAGTGCCTACTACAAAATCCATATCTACAAGGTCATTATGGGAGAATATCATAAGATGATATGGGTACTCACTCAATTTAACTAGTGATAGAGGCACACACTTCCTCAGTGAACTTGTGAAAATATTACTAGTCGAGTACATGGTGGTGTACCATAAGACCAACCCATATCATCCCTAATAAAATTACACCACTATTGTATTTAATAATAAATTAGGGACATACCTCATGAATATATTTGATTTTGGTTTTAAATAATAGGATTATCGAGTATCATAAGTCCTATGGGCATACCACACAACCTATAAGTACCTAAACAAGGCTCCACCATTCTAATTGGTATTTAGTATAGAGGTGATTCTACCAATGGAATTATTGGTTCCATCATTGCACATAACACAAATTGGTCATTTGGATGACCAAAAATCATTAAGTGTAAAGATGGAGGACTTGGAGTGGTTGGATGAGGTGTGTGTCCAAGAAAAATAGAGCAAGTAGATAGATAATCCATGCTAAAAGCTCTAGTATGACAAGTATATTAAGCACAAGGTATTTAATAAAGGAGAGTTAGTCTTTATTTATGAACTCAAGTACCTCAATTACTTGAGAAAATTATATATAATGTGAATGGGCCCATATGTCATCCACAATATATGAAAACAAGTACATGCAAGTTGTGCATGTTGACTAGTGAAATGCTCCCTCAAAATTTCAATGGTAATCAATTAAATCCATATCATCAATAGAATGTTTATTATGCCATGAGATACCAATGTCCTGGTCATAAGTCAATTGTGTTGTGCAAACCCAAATGATGTTTGGTACAAGCTAAACATTTCCTTGAATTTTGTAAATATTAATCTTGTAGAGTGAATAAGTATTGATTTATGGCACACAATAGAAATATTATGGTTATTCTACATATAAATCCATTTGAGTGAGTCAAACATGGATGCTTTCCAAAGTGATTGAGGCCAAACACCTAAGTTTTTAGGTGTATGGAAATCAATAGACTTTGAACACATGAGCACCAAGGGAGAAAGAGAGGCATAAAGGGTGCTCATGCACATAAGATGAAAGAGAGGTACACAAGATGAAAATGTGTAAGAGGTAGAAATAAGACACACACTATGATAATGTGTAAGAGATCAAAAGCAGAGAGTGAAGTATTAGAGGGCTAGTGCAAGGAATTTATATGGGGTTGGATAGCCCAAGACACAGAGATGAAAGAGCATAGAAATCAACCAAGATAGGAAAACATTATTTAAATGAAAGTACAACATGAAAAGAAAATGGAACTATGGAGGCTAAATTTTTCACATGTGAGGCGTTATTCCCAGGTTTCCATAAAGAAGGTAGAGGTCATGCCAAGTAAAAAATCACAAGAGAAAGATCATTAGGACACACTAGCATGCACCCAAAGTGAGGTGGGAAGTGACTATTTGAACTACATGTCACTTCACCAAAAATATCATTAGAGGATTTATATAGGCAATGATAGAGGTAAAAATATCCAAATTGAATGTATAGGTGGTAATGGATTTTCATAGATTTTGTAGTATTTTGCACATTCCAAGAACTCTAGATGCCACCCTTCCATTAATAACCTATAATTAACAAGTTAGCTAAATTAAGGGTATAAAATAGTAAAGACCTAATTGGTTTAGGTTAAAAACATTAAAATAATTTACTCCCAAAACATAGATGAGTAAACTAGCATTGAAGCAAATTAATTCTACTAGAGTGAACCCTTGAGCACCCACCGATGCTAAAAGTGAATGATTGAAAATATAAAGGAATTATGTTCACTTAGAGATTTGTATAGAGAAGTATGGGACATGAATTGTGTAAGATCCAGGAAAAAAAAATAGAGTGACATCGAGGACATCATTAATGGCAAGCAAATATCAAGAGCTAAAGTTGTAGTTATATATCTCAGAATTGTGAGGAGTACCAACAAAAATTATAGGCTTTGGCAAGCTAAACAAGCCATGATTCAACACTAGATATTTAAAAATTAGGAAAAAGTGCCTGAGTTCTAGCCCACCACAAACATATAAGGATGCCAAAATGGCATGAATTATAGAAGAAGAAACTATAGAAAAGAAGAAAGCATAGCCATTAGAAGGAGTTAACGTCATTGAGGTTGATCTAGAGTTGATTTCATAAATTTCCTACTAAGAGATGTAATTTAATAAGGATGTCTTGGTAGGGGAGAGCTAGGCATCCTTCACACACACCTATTGGCTCAAAAAATATGACAACTACACCTCAAGTAATGAGAAAGACCTAGAGCAAGACTAGGTGGTTGATACATGAGAAAAAACCAAAACAGGCACAAAATTATTTGATGTTTCCATCAGAGACAAGCTTGTAACCACTGGTACAATTAAACTCTATGAGTTTATATGTTTTGAGAAGATGGAGGAACTTATATATTTATTCCTCTCATACATGTATGGAGATTTCATCTATTTTTTAGGGAGGCACATGCAGATATTAACATGCATAATAGGTAGAATTATCAAGCTCCTAGACTTTAGTGTAGACATCCATCGGATGATGGTGGCTGATGATAAAGTTGAAAGGGTTAGGAAACTCCTAAGGTAATATAATTAAGGTTTCACATTCCTAATCAAATACATCAAGGACCATGAAATGAGGGTATTTACATACCTCATGAGTTTAAAAGTTTGCCTTAGTAGTCAATGGATAGATGTCACTAAGGCCTACTTATGCATCACCTATCACATGGCATAGGGGCTTAAATTTAATATAACAAAGTTCATTTTAGAGTAGATGGTGAACAATTCACTTGAGTGTCATACAACACGAGAGACCTTCTAATGAGGGTATATGTTAATTATAATTATTGTGGAGGAGATTGATATGGCTGATGGTGATGAAGATAATCTTTAGGTCTTCCCAACATGTCAAGACTCCCCAACATAGAAATATCAAAACTTCACCTACGCCCACCTTCTCCTATAATTAAAATACTAGAGTAATGGGGTAGTGCACCTAGCATATTGAAGCATTAGGGGAAGAATGGAACATCTTAGAGGAGCTCCCCTAGAATATGTTTGTAATGATAACCTTCACCATTATGAAGCATTTTTATGTTGTGTGTTTAAAAATCATAGATGGTAATTGATCTGGGTGGTTGAATTTTTCCTATGCATTTTAAACCAAATACTTCAAGGACATGCTTAGAAGAATTTATAACATGTAGTAGCTAGACATCCTAGTGAAAATTATGGATTTGGAATGAAGTAGGTTGTAGCAAAAATACATGCACCCAAGAGGGAAAGTGACCACGGATGAGGAGGATGATTCAAATCACATTGACATCCATCCCCTTCAAATATAAGTCACACTCGGGGACATATGCATGCTATACTATGAGTGAAGTTGATAAAGAAGGGTATGAGCACCAAGAAGGATGATGACCTCCCCTTATGGATCATTGATGAATAAAATTTGGTACCAGTACCATAAAATAAATTTACCTAGATGAGAAAAGGGGAGACACTTGAGGAGATACAAGAGTAAATTAAAATAAAAATAAGCATGTGGCCTTCATGCCATGGATTTCTTCACCCAATCCAAGGGAGAATAAAAAGAAGTAAAAGTGTCTAGTTACAATGCCAAAAATAAGGTTGGTGGAGATAGAGGTGTAAGAGGTACATGAGGAATTTGAAGTGCAAGAGGTACATGAAGAGATAGAGGAGGAAGAAGGTGGGACAAAAGTTTACATCATCCAGGAAGAAGTAGAAGAGCATAGTGCCAAAGAAGTTCAAGAGGCCATCTAAGGCAACACTACCATCATGCTTAGAGAGGCAAAAAAGCCACCTAATGAATCATCCAAAGATCCCTCCACACAACATCCACTAAATGAGGAGGAAAAGAGAATATTTGGAAGAAAATGACCCTCAACAAAGAACATATAGTGATGACACTAGAGATAGAAAATAAAAAAGTGGCCATAAAGGCATCCAACATGACCCATGAAGAGATTGATAAGGTTAAGGATAAAGAAATAAGGGTTGAGGAAGAAAAGACCCCAATAATAATAAAGAGGATAAAGGAAAATAAAAATAAGGCCCAAGAAGAAAGGGCCAATAAATAAAAGGAAGATAATAAGGTTATTGTAAGTGAAGAACCAATGGAGGAAAAAGAAGTAAGGGCACCTAGAGCCCATATCAGCACAATAGAAAAAGATGCACCATAGGCATACCTAGGTATTAAAGGGTTACCTAAAAAGTAATACAATACTAGTAACTTAAAATATCAAATGGAGAGTACAATGGAGGTCCATCAAAGGGAAAAATAGGAGCGAAAAGTTGGCACCAAGGTAGAAGAATAAATAAACCAAGGGGACAAGTCTAAAGAAGAAACCATATTAGAGAAAGAGGAATGAAACTTAGAGAGAAGCAATGAAGAGAGCGCTAGTGCCAATGAAGATAAATGAGAATATATGGATTTGGACAACACTAAAGAAGAAGGCACTAAGCCAAGCCTGAGAGAAAAGGCACAAAAGTGGTGGATCAATCAATACTATTATTTTTTTGAATATATGCCCCTTAGAGTTGCCACAACAAGGATCTGCTAACAAGTATCATTTGATTTTGATAGTTATATGGATGAGTCTAATTTTGAGGTACCGTAAGAGGCTTTACTAGGCATAGAGAAACTAAAATAAGGGTAATATTTTCTTCTCATAAATCCCCATGTAATGAACCTAGTTAGGTCATCTAATGCACTCATCTAAATGGATTTTAAAGTAAAAAAAACATGATCAATAATTTTAAGGATTCAAAATGGAAGAAGATCATTCTATAAGCAAAAGAGGAAATAAAGGCCATGAATTTAAAATTATAATAATTGGTTGAGCACGTATAAGAGACTGAACCATCCATTTTGGATAGAATTGACACTTCAAACTTCTTAGAGGTTTATATTGTGTGCATGCTAGTGGAGCAAATGATCCTAAGGTTAAAGGTAGATCTAATTTTGGTAAAAGAGGAAATAAAGGCCATGAATTTAAAATTATAATAATTTGTTGAGCATGTAGAAGAGGCTGAACCATCCATTTTGGATAGAATTGACACTTCAAACTTCTTAGAGGTTTATATTGTGTGCATGCTAGTGGAGCAAATGATCCTAAGGTTGAAGTTAGATCTAATTCTGGTAGAAGAGGAGGACCCATGCACCATAATAAAATAACTAAATGTAAAGATTGAAGAGGTGGAATACCTCTTTGTGAAACTAGAAGAAGGCATAGAGGCAACTGACTCCATCTTCATAAACTTATCCAACAAAATATTGGTCATCGATGTGTGCCTTAAGAAGGTAAAGGGGGAGAGGGAAGAGATTATGGAAAAAGTGTATATTATTGGTAGAACTGATCATGCATATATCATAGCAAAGGTTAATACCCTGAACACCAAGATCAAGAACTTGGAGTAAAACCTAGAAGAACTGTTTCACACCTTGAAAACAAAGGTTGATGATCAAGGGGAAATATTAGATAGAGGAGTGATGATGGAAAAGGAAAGGATAGAGGACATCATAAAATAGTTATATAAAACTAATTTTCTCATGCTTAGTACCACCTCAATAGAGATTAAAGTGTTATTAAAGAAATCAAGCTCACTATCCTGGGCTTTGAGGATTTTAGTGTTGAATTAAAAGAAAACACACTAAAGTTCTATGTGCCTAGGGCATTAAAAGACTAGTCTGAGGATGGACTATAAATTTTGTATGAGGTAATGTTGGGCCACTTTTTTTCCTAAGTCTATACCCATATCAACCTAGTAACATATCAGCACAAGGCAGTCATGTGGAATGATTGCTAGTTTGGTATCTTTTACACCAGTTGGAAAAATCAATGCTCATCTTATGCTAGCTAGTATGTTGTTAAGTGGTACCCAAATTTTGTGGGGTATCTGCATGAGTATCTACATGTGGAAATTATAGCACAAAGGGAGAAATATTATTGATCTAATGGAATTATCAACCAAGGTTCTAGCTTAGCACCTAGAGTGCACCCTCTACCCTAGTGAGGAGATGATCCTAAGTACTATAAAACCAAGCTTGATCCCATGAATAGACAAACATGACTTGGGTATAGTGAAGCTTTAGAGAATTGGTTCCAAAAATAGTGAAGTGACTTCCATTGAACCTTAAGACTAGCATGCATGCCCTTAAGGCTACACATTATAATGCCCAAGCTCATATGTGAGCCTTTAGGCCTTTAGTATTTTAGATAAGATATTATTATATTTTTTCCATATGAAATGTACTCTATATTTGGATAATTAAGTATGTGAAGATTGGTTTAAGTAATACATGGTGTTCATGGGTTGATATATTTAGGTTTGTGATCAATATGTGTAATAAATGCTATGATTTAAATGTTATGAATTTAATTTGAATGATGTTGTTTGCAAGATTTGATCCATGGAATTCATGGTGTCTCTATAATTATGATGGTTTATTTGTAATTATGATTATGTCAACAAATTATGTGGTAATAATCTTAAGTGTAGGAAATATCACACACCAAGCCATGATACCTGTGCTTAAATCACTAACCCAACATGAATAATTGATCTAATATATTCCATTGAACCCTCCAAGTGCATGAAGGATGATAAGCATGATAAAACATAGGATTGTGCCTTTAATATTATAGAGAAACCCAAGCTAGACTTATGCCCATATGATCAAAAGTAGTTCTTTGAATAGGATTTATGCCTATAGACCCTCAACCTAGCTTAGAAACAACTTGCACCAATGAACATGGAAATTTTTTTGTTGTAAATGACCAAGCCCCTTGAAGATTGAGTTAAACCATGTCACTACTAACCCAATGTAGTCCCTAGTTCTTTCTCTATTATGATTCAGGTGAGCACTTAAGGATTGTGCCTTATGTGAATTGATATCAGTGAAGTAGAGTGATAAATGTTGAGTTCCATAAGTTTATTATATGTTTGCATCAAGTTTTAACTAGTTTATAACCAACTTGGATATCCAGATAAGTGCCTAACATAGTAAATGAATTAGACAACTGGTACCTTTTCTATAACAAGATTTTATTCTAGACTTTATAGATTTTAATTCAACAAGAATGTTTATGGATCATAATAGGAGTAAGAGTGAAACTTAGTGAAGGTTCTCACATTTACTCTCTTAGATCACCATCCCATTGAATTATATATTTTTATAAATATTAAGTGAGAAGTGAATGCTTATGAGTGAAAAATATTATACAAATTAAATGTTGCACATTTGAACAATTGTAATTGTATAGGTGGAATCTATTCTACATGGAATTATGGTAAGTTTGTTACTTATTCTTCATCCTATATTGATAATTGGGTCTATTTTATGAGCTTTTTAAATAATTTTACAATAACTTATGGTAAGAATTGAGTGATTATGATGAGGAAGATTGCATGTAATACATAAGATAAGTTGATTATTTCTAAATCAAAGTTAAATATTGACCTAAATAATTCTTTATTTCTTGATAAACTAATAAGCCTAAAACATGAAATAAAAAATCATCAATATTTTGATGCTTAGAGGGCGTAGATTCACTCTAGACTAAACTGTCTCAAACTTGGAGACATAGGATCTTAGTTATTTTTCAAATATTTAATATTGAAGCATGGAAAAACCAAAATTTCTATGATATAATGTGGAAGGACTATGTCTAGTGATCCAACTGAGAAAAAAACATTCATTTCCTTTTATTTTGACCCTTATTTTTGAATAGATTGATCTCATTAATTGATTATTATGGAGAGATCTATTCTAACTAATTCTTAATAAAGTTTCCAAGGAGTAGGACATGATGATTAATAGTGAAATTTCTTTGTACAATATTAAGGCAACCGTTGAATCTATGAAGTTAGATAAAGACCCAAGCTTTGATGGGTTTCCTGTGGATCTCTACAAGTCAAATAAGGATTGGATTGCTACTTACTTCCTAGTGTTTTTTAATGAAACCATTGAAGTTGGTAAATTTGGACCTAATATAAATATAGGTGTGATTAAGTTCATACCATAATATGGAGAACCTTCTAAGGTTAAGAAATTGAGACCCATCAATCTTCTTAATGTCTCTTACAAGATAAGATTCTTGCTATAAGGCTTTCCTCCATTCTACCTTCATTGATCTTTGTTACTCAAATAGTGTTTGTGAAAGGTAGATATATCCTTGAAAATCAATTTTCTAGATGGAAAGGTATGTATTGTGCTCTTAATTCTAGGCAAGATTATGGCATGATATTACTTGACTTCAAAAAATATTAGGAGATGATTGTGTTGTTCTTCATTAATTTAATGTTGAAAGCCTTTATGGTTTAGGAATAATTTTTTAGAATGGTAAATGTATTTTTTAAATATGCCTTAGCCATTATTAAAGCTAATGGTGAGTTGACTGAATCTATTAAAATTTAGAGTTTAGTTATAAAAAGGTGACTTGTCTCCCCATTTACTTTTGTTGTGGAATATGAATCACTTAACTACTTGTTAATAAGCTAAAAATTGGGTCCTTTGGTCAAAGTTATATCATTACCCAATGGATAATATATGATTTAAGTTTTGTTTATAGATGATTATATGCTATTTTTCAAACTTGAAAAAGATAATATTTAGTAAGTGCTAGAAGACTTGACATTTACTGGTATGCCTTTAGATCTAAATTGGTACTACACAAATCATGTATGATAAGGTGGAATGAGGTCCTGATGGAATGGTTGGATGAGTATGGGTGGATATGAAAGGGACATAATGAGATGGTAATATATATATATATATATATATATATATATATATATATATATATATATATTCCTTTTCCTTTGTTACTTTCATTCAAATAGATATGGGACTGAATATATGTCAAAATTAATAAAAATATTGATAAATGGCATGGCCATTTCCTCTCACTCTCTAGAAGAATTGAATTATGTCAAAATGTTCTCTCTTATTATTGTATATACTAAGCCTCATTTTGTATTTTAATAAGTCTTGGATTAATATTTTCCATAGAATAATTAGGGAGTTTTTACGGTCTAATGGAATGGGAAACATAAAAAGGTATGATATGGCATGGAAGATATGTTGTGTACCTAAATTTTTTTGGGATATTGGGGTGAAAGACCTTATGATTCAATGAATTTATCTAGTAGTCAAGTGGATCATTAAGATCCTAGATGGAGATGATCCATGGAAAATTCTGGTTAGGAATAATATTCTAATGGGTTTATCAAAAGGCAACCCACATTGGAAAGGGATTCATATTATAGACTTGATGATTGGTTTTTTTCCCATGAAAGTCCTAGGATATCCAAATGTTTAGCGTATTTGAAAAGCCTAGGAGCTTTTAAAATACCTGGTTATTTCACCTCCTATATTTAGTGGGTAGGAGTTTAGGTGTCAAGGGTATATGACTAGATGGTGGAATGACACCATTAATAGAAGGCCTCTTGCCATTACTATAGGGTGCTCATCTTTTTTTGGTTATCCAAAGGTTTAAGATGTTTAAAATATTTATTATTTTTCAATGGTTGGGATTCATGGATTGAGATTAGATAAAGGTTCTAGATTACAGTGTCTCAAAGGAGAACCTTCACTCCTCTAACTAATGCTCTATAGGATACTAGATGTATTTCTATTTTTAATGATACTAATGTATTTTGGGAGGATATTGAATGGATTAAAGGTCCCCCATTTTGGAATATAATAATGAAAATATTTATGATAAACTTGCATTCTACAAAGTCTCTTCCTCAGTCTTAATTAGGTTTGGCATGTTTATGATTCATTCTCCAACTATTTTTTAGATTCAATGTTGTATGGTCTTCATGTTTTGAACCTAAAAAATATTATTTTATATGGTTGATTTTGTATGACAAATTATCTATTGGGTTAGTTATTTATAAGTTTGTATTTGGTAATCCTCATTATTTGTTGTGTGGTGAGTTGGAAATTATTGAACATGATTTTTTATTATGTACTTATGTTGCAAGTATATGGAAAAGTTGTCTGACTAGGTAAAACATTGTGTTTGATTGTGATATTTCATAGTACAATATTTATTTTGGGTATGTGTGTTTGAAAAATATGGTTCATATTTTTTCCATAAGTTATGGCTTGTATTCTACATTGAAATCCTTTGGTTCATTTAGAAACAAAGGAATTTATAAGTTTTTTATTTTAGCACCATATTTATTATTCACTTCAATCTTGAAGTTACTGTTAGATGTGTTTCTTTTAATATATTTTTGTTGTAAAAGGTACCATAAAGTGAGATAGAGATTTCTTGAGAATAAGGATAATGAAGGTCTCTTCTAGCTACCTACTAGATAATGGAGGATACTATGGATTTTCATAGATTTTTGACTAAAGGATTTCTAATCACAAAGCTACATAGGTGAAAATTTATGAATATAATTGGTAATTGATTATAGAGGATTGCTTTGATTAAGATGGTAATCTAGTTTTTGGATGGGATGGGTCTTCAAATCTTGATAAGGATGGGTCAGTTGCTTAGTTGGAAGCCATAAAAGATTTTCTGAACGGGAAGTTGATTCTAGTGAGGAGGATGATTTGGTTGGTGTTGATATGGATACTAATATTGGAAAATGCATGCTTATCTATGAATTTGGTCAAGGTACAGATGACATGGGTAGTGGTGTTGCTTCTAATTAGCTTATTATTAATACAGTTGATAATTTTGTTAATGTAACTTATTTAAAAATGGAAAAAATGATTTAAGGGGGTAACATTAAGGATGTTGAAGATCTGATAATTTTTTTCAAGACTTCCAATATGAAGGATATTCTTAGTAAATTGGAATGTTTTTCCTCGGTGTAAAGCTCAAAGTTGGGACCTAGTTTTTTTGACAATGAATTGGGACCTGAGGTAGATGAAAATGTATCATTTGAATAATGATGTTATTATTTTTGATGATGGGGATAGTCTAAAAATGTAGTTACTAGTGTTCTTGTGAACAATTTATTTGTTTTCTATTCATAATGTTGCTTTTTATTACTACCACTTGGGTGGCGTTTTTATATTGTAATAACATTCTTAGACTAGTTATGTTTTGACTATATACCATACAATTTTTGGTGGCTTTATTGGTGTTTTGAATCCCTGGATGTATATAATTTTTTAATGTTATTCATATATATGATGTATGAGATATTTATACATTCTTTATTTATATTTCCATTTATTTCAAACACCACTATTGAAATAAGGTACAACTTTAAGACATTAATTTTTATCACAATTCAGTAACATTATAAGTATTCTTTATATAAGTTTCAATAACTTCCCAATTAATATTCAATATTAGATTTAAACATATAAAATTTTATTTCATAAGGTAATGATTTAGGAGTGTTTATTATCATCAACTATCCATGTAAGTTTTTAACCATTTTTGGAATTATCAATGGTTAAGAGGAATAGGCTATTCAGGAGTGAGATAACCTATTCCTTAAAATTAGGGAAATTAAACAATTTAGTTTACGATACTATATTTTAGTGTTCAATTATAAAAATGATAGATATAAAAATTACAATGCTAGATAGTGTTTTAATTATATAATCATAAAAGACAAAAATCTTTAGCCTATGCCATGATGTAAATGAAAAATATAAGATCTATATGTGTAAAATAGGTTATCTATTATTTAGGAAAAAATTTTAAGATTCTATAAATATTATTTCTATCTTCTTAGACACATGCATCACCTTGTGGACACTTGCATCAATGCTACTATTCATATGTCAATGTAACTATCCTATAATGGAATATTCATTATGATGAGATGCAACCACTTGGGGTATTTTTGGGTTTTTTATATCCTTTCATTTAATGTATTTGGATCTCATGCATAGGTTGTTGATAACTATTTGTAGCTAAAACCCTAAATCTATACCCTAGGTTAGGTTACCACTCTAAAAATGGGTTAGTGGGCTGAAGATCTTGAGCTAGCCTAAAATATTCCTCTATTCATGGACATTGCCTACATATCTAATAACTCAAAGAGGGCCTCATACTATGTAGTTATCACCTATGTATGGGAATGTGTGTACATAAGGGTAAGATATATTGTATGGTAATGGATGTAATGATCTAGCTTGTTACTTGATAAATATGGATCATGGGTTATCTTTTTATTACTTTAGACATGTAGTATGATTGATCCTATGCTTGATATGTAAATAGGGATGAGTAGAGAAAAATATTTTGGTTATGAAATTTATTTATTTATCTTTCTTGGTAATCACTAAATAGATGTTAGATGTAAAAAGGAATTAGGTTTAGCTTATATTTATACTATCTAATGTGAAATAATCATCATATAATATTTAATTAAATTCTTATTTAGACTCATACACTTCAATAGATTTGAAAATTTGAGTGTTTTTAAGGTAAATATGCTTACATTAGAGCAAAGATACTACCATCTTGTCCTGAATGCAAATTCCTAGTATGAAGGAAATTTGTTGAGGTTTAGTAACTTATTATGAAGGATATATATCATATTTAATTAATTTTATGGTTATAGGTTATATAGATAATCATAATAAAATGGTTTGGATTAATAAGTAAGTAATTAGACCTAATGAGGTGGCAGGGTGTGAGCCTTGGTTATGAGGAAGTTCAAACTAAAGGATAGAGCCTTTAGAGATATTTGTAAATTTTACAAGATTTGTTAAAAAATATAAATATATATTTAAACATATACATCCCCCCTTTAATATAGTAACACATAAGGATGAAATTGATAGGTTAAAGTAAAGAAAGTATATTGTGGTGTATATAACACATTATATTTGATTGAGCCCATTTAAATTTTTTTATATGCATGAATTAAAACCAAGAGAATGATAAAGGTTTAATTAGTGAATATAATTTAAAACTAAAAAACTTGAAAATACTTGAAAGAAAGAGATCAAGGAAGGACTAAACATGTGTGTCAATGAAACCATGTTTCCCATTGGAATTTTATCTTGGTAGAGATGCTTACTAACTAAAGCATTGGAGAGAGTTTCACAACTAAAAATTAGACATGTTAAGAGGGGAATTTAAGGGTGATTATTCCCCCAATTTGGTATAAGGATGAATTGTGGTGTCTAATGAGAGAAAATAATCTCAATCGCACAACTCAATTATAATTAATCTAGACAATTTAGCCAATCTCACATGAGTGAAATGGTATAACCATATCAACCCCAAAAAATATAATAGTAGTTCCAAATCCATTTAGGTCAAAAAATAATGATTAAACTAATAAAAAATAATCAACTACTACAATAGATAAAATTCTAAATAATGCATTTTGGTAAGATAAAAATTGTGTGTATAATTTGGAAAAAGTACACTTCAAATATGTATCAATCTAAATCATATATGAAAATGCAACCTCTACTTTGTAAAATGTATATAATTTGTATCACAAATCTGAAAATATCTATCCTATACCTATGCCCATGGCATAATTTTTTTTCCCAAATGTATATCTACATCATGTAAAATATGGAAATTGGATCAAATTAGTCCCATTCTATCAATTTTTTACATGTTATGGACTCATGTATTCTATGACATTAACCCACTAATATTCCCCCTTTTTTGAAGTGAAGGGATTGTAAAAGTGATAATCATCTTAACTCAAAAAGATAAGATAATTATGTTATATCTGTATGAATAATGTATTAAAGAAACATGTAGTAGTGTCATGTCAAATTAGATATATACAATAATATCATACTATGGAATACATTATAATCCCTAAGATTCATAATGTAAATCATGAAAAAATATATATAAAAAAATATCAAAAAAAAAAAAAAACACACACACACACACAAAAATAGTTAAATATCACAAAAAGGGGCCTAATGAGACCACAAATAGGGAGCATGCTAAAATGTCTCACACTGAAGTGGAAGACATGAAAAAATGTCCACACAAAAAATAAACAAATAACACTTAAGGCACTATGATGAAAAAGTAAATGAACATGTATAAATGTTCCAAAAACAAGACAAAGAAGAAAACAACAAGTACACTCAATTAAGCAACTATAACTAGATGAAGTAATGAAAGATAAAAAACTAGTGTAATCATGTGATACTAGTCTTTGCATGTATGCGTTAGAAAGGTGTCATGTAGGATAGCATATCAAATACATTATGTAAGATATAAATAAGAGTATATGCATGTGTAAGATATTTCTGCTTTATAAGATAATGGAAAATTATCTTAAAATAATAGAAATTATGTCAATTTTGATCATATAAAATTAAGATGCCCCCAATGTAGTGTATCACGTTAGAAGAGGATATGTCCAACATCTTATTACTTGAGATATCATGGGTCTAAATTTTTTTTGTATAATACTCATGTAACTGTGAAAAATGTGTGTATAGAAATGTTTTAATATATACTAACATAGAGTAAATAACATACACCAAAGCTAGTAAAGATGTGAAATGCTAAATTATTTGGTACTTTTGAATTATTTGAATGCTTTTATATTTTTTTTGAATATTTTATTTTTTAAATTTATAATATATATATATATATATATATATATATATATATATATATATTTGGACTGTTTAGAAAGAGAGTGTTGGCTAATGATCCCATCTAAGGGATTATCATATGATGATATATACTCTAAATGGGGTATAATAAACTGATCACGCTACCAAAGATCATGTATATATTCCAAATATAAATTTTTAGAATATATGATGTTTTATGTATGCCTCATAGGACCCTATGATATTAAATTAATAATTTAAAGTGTATGAGTTGGTAGAACACACTATATTGTGTTCAGTAATTTATTTGGTGTAATAGTGTGTCTTGTTACCCATTTTGAAACATGGTGTTCAATTGTAGGTAAAGGGTTGTGTCATGGAGGTGTGAATGAGGATATCTAAGAGTATACTTTATTTAATTGATGTAAAGGCCTCTATATTATGGGGATCCTATAAAATGGTATTTCCCATTACATTATATTTTGCACATGATTAACCTTAGTAGGTTGTATAATGAATTATAATGGAAATGGCTTTGCCTATTAAATTATATGTTCATATGGAATCCAAAAAACTATATTTACATTATTTCATGAATACAATTAAGAAAAACATGCAATGTGGATGGCACAATGTGAATCTTATTTATATGAGGACATCCCAATAGTATAGTTCAAAAGTTAGTGGTCACATGCGCTTGACCAACCTAAAGAGATAAATCAATCTGATAAAAAAACATATAATATCTACCTATCAAAGGATTGTATCATTTTAGTTCAAGGGAATAATTATCATGTGTGTATCCCAAATTTATGTGTAATTTCATGGTATAAACATTCTCACCATCACCATTGTAAATCATAACACTATGTATAAGCTGACAATTAATATATGCCCAAATAAGTAAAGAATGATTATTTAAGTCATCATCCATAATATCATTGTCATCAAATGAAATTTAATGTCTTGGAACCATAGGAGGTATTCCAAATAAAAATTTACCAATAATCTCATGTGATGGGTGTATATAATGTGGTAGAGGAGGGTGTGCATGATATGCCTTTTATACTTCTAGATTTGTCTTATAATGATATTTTAATGGATTTTTGAATTTATTTTGTTTTTTATTATCATTGAATTGTGATTCTAAATATGTAGTATAATCCTCAAGGTTTATTTTCTCATTATTAATAATGTAATGTATCTTATGCTTTAGTTGATATAATCTACTCAAAGAATGACCCACACATTGGTGGTAGTCACAATAGGCATCAACATCATAGCCTTTTGGTAAATGTATAATCATATCAACAACCATAAGAGGAGGGAGAGATATTTTATGACACTCTAATAGCTTTGGGATTAATTAATATGGAGACTCTATTAAATATGTAAATTTTATCTTAGGTGCTTTGGATAATATGAACGTACTAGGTTATTGTGACACTATATTATTTAACCCTAAAAATATATAAATTGGGTTATCTAAGTTAAAGGGATAGAGATAACCTAAGTCACAAAGAAGATAAATTATCTATAAAAAAGGTCAATTGGGTGCTAAAATTTAATATAAACATATGATAAATTCATTAAATTGACATAGGATAAAAATACTAACTAAAACTATGTTATATATGGAAATGACAAAGATGTAATGTGATTAGCTTGTTCTAATGATAATATAATTTTATATCTAGAATAAATAAAAATTAGTGTAAAGGATAATTATATATCAATATTTGGGTTCTTAATTTAATGCCTTTGAGTTAGAGACTCTAGTGTCATCCTTGGAATGTTGTGTTGATGTTATTATATGAATTTGATGCAAGTGTATTATAAGTAATACCTATTTGAAAATGATATGACCAACTAGATGCTTCTAAGTTTGTCTTCACCTTCTCTTTGTAAAATTTATATCTTTGTCATGAATTATCATTCCTCATGAATTTTCAAAACTTTATTTATTCATCTTCATAGTGACCTTAGGGAAAAATGGGTTAGTGGGAAAATGGTGTTGAGTTGACCACCAAGACCTCTATATCAATGATCACTTCCTACATAGGTAATAATTTTAATAAGGCCTCAAACTAATGTAGTTATCCCATATATGTTAGCTTGTGTGTGAATCATGTAATATGTGAAAAACAAGTACAATAGTGACCTAGCTTGTAACATGATAAAATAGACTCTTTGGTTACTCATTCAATACTTAAGAATATCAGAGGTATAATAACTAGGGGGCGAGTCAATGATGCAATATAATCTAATTCAATGCCCAACTCTTAATCATTCAAAACATATAATCATAACGCATGAAAATTAACAATTACAATAAAAAAGCAAGTTATATCAAGATCAAAAACATAACACATGATATATGTGGGAAACCCTCTTGGGGGATGAAACCCAGTAAACCATATAAGATGGAATATAGTCCTATAAAGATAATATTCAAAATTTAGACCAGCATTAACTAATCAAGGAACACCCATCCATTAATATAGTGAGACACCCATCCCATAAGGAGGAACCAACCACCTAGGAAACTAAGAACAAACCCAACTACCTTGATCTAATATCCAATTTTTATTTGATTTATTCTACACCTGATGATGGACTTATTTTACTTGCTTTCTTTCTCATTTACACTCTCACAAAATTGCACACACAATAAATGGATCCAAAATACCCTTTTAGATCACTCTATACTTCTTAGCATATAAAAAATCAAAACACTTTCAATATTTATATCACAACATTATAAACATGATGTATAGGTCATGCACATAATTATCATCCTACTCTACTCTTCAATCCATCTACTAAGCAAAATTATTCAATCAGCCTCTAGGGCGTACTCTCTCAATCTACCTCTTCTGGGATCATTAGGTCTAATGACCTACGTGATCACCTTCATCACCTTGATCAAACAAAAATTACTAATTATCTTCACTCTCTATTTGTTCTCAATGGAATATACCTTCTCTTTTAAAGGTTCTCTCATTTTCTTGGCTCCATGCTCTATCAACAAGTACAATTAGTTTAATTAGACCTTGTAGTTATACCACTCTCTTCCTTTAACCCATCTTTGTTGGCCAAGATGCTTTACATAATTTAACCACACTTAACATAAGTCCATACACATGTTACATGTGATAACCACACTATTCATAGGTCGGCCATTACCTCATTAGCCCCAAACCTCCATTAGGCCTAGTTAAGACCTAAAGAAATGAGAGCTTCAAATCCATACATTACACTTTGAACCTCTTAGAACACCTTAATCATCTAAAAATTATTAAAAAACTTCATATTTAACATGAATATGTCACTTATATCATCCATATGGGTCCATATTACTTGAAACACCATTTCACACTTCAAACCAAGTCTTTTAGCCTGCTCGCTCTTTAGGCTTTCTTACATAGAATACACTATCTTCTAGAACTAAAGCATACTATAAATTTTCTCACATAACCTCATGAAAAAATCATATTTATAGGTTCTACATGACCTAAAATTTTTTATTAAATTCATTTCTCAACATCACATAAGCTAAGCAACTTCAAACCAACTCTCTCAAGATGACCACTTAGGGAAGTCACATACATTCAAAATATAGTTATGTTGTTTTGACTCTCCATATCTGATTAAGGGAATATCATGATAGAAAATAATTTATAATAATCCTTATAGATTTATAAAGCATATCCATAGTCATTTTATTCTTCAATTTTACTTAGAACACCTTCAACTCACTTTTGCAACATGGTCACTCAATTTGCTAGTGTATTAAACAAACATAGTCAACTGATAAACCTTTGTTTATACTTAATATGGATTGTTAAAACCTCAAAAATCCATAAAAATAGTATTAATGGAGTCTAAAACACTATCCAATAGTTATTTAATCTTTAAAAATCAAAATACTATCAATAATAACTCAAATATCTTTCTTGGGTCACTTGTAAAACATGGTCCAATACACAATGAAATTTGGATCTCAATATATACATTTGTAAGAATATTCAAATTTTATAGTTAACTTTGATAGATGTGCTTGATGTATTTTAAAAAATTTATTTTTAATTCATAAATAAATTCATCATAGATCAAAATATATAGCTCAAAAACTACAGACATGTTTTCTTCCATTAATTTGAAAATTTAAATTCCAACTGTCACTATGCACACACTAAAAATCAAGCACAACCTCATCTCATACTCCCTAGAAACTTTGGAAAAGCAGACACCATCAATCTCCATAAGAGTATCTTTTTATTTTCCTTACAATGATCATCGTTGATCTTCAATCTGAGCTCCTATGATTATGCCACTTGGTAGCTCTACATGCCTTCTACACAATTGACTATTTAATTAAATACACTCCATCGATATCCATATGTATAAACACTTGCATGTCATTTATCTACTATCAACTAAAATATATTGAGACACATGTGATAAATGTCTTTAATCTAAGGAACCTTTGATAATTTGGTTTCATATGCACCATTGGATTACTATTGACAAGATCGTGTGTTGTATTAGATCATTATCTAGTTAGATTAAATGCTCACCATAGAGATCCGATAAAATTCTCACCATAGATTATTGATATTATTGGCTCAGTATGGGAACTTAGTGAATTAAATCTTAGAATCCATCTTTGCACATTATTAAAATTTTCCATGCTTCATGGCTAGATCTAAAATTTTAACCACATGATCACCTCTCATAGGGGAATCTATCCATGTACTAAAACTCTCCTTAAAACTTCATGTGTGAAATGTGATGTCATAAAATGGCTTACTTAGTCTTATCTATCAAGATGACTACTTAAACTTTGATCTTCATATGAGTGATATAATTAATTCCTTTCACTTCCATAAGCATTATAAACACTTATATCAGCCCTTAGGTTCTTTACAACATGTAAATACTATCAATGACATCCATCAATTACCTATCCAAGTCAAACACTAAATAACTATGCAAGACCATTGAAGCACATTGAATCACACTTTGTCATTGTCATTCTAGCACACATGAAACCTTATCAACATCCTTGGCCACTTTGAAGACATTATTTTGAAACCTCCAACAATATCCCCCTTTATCATTGATGTCAAACACCAATACAAAGCTTATGATCAAACTCTATCTCTCTCTTAAAGTACTTTCTCCCCCTTTGACACAATGACAAAATGAGCTCAAATATTGATCTTGTATACATGACAAGACTTAAAGGTCAAATAATATGAAAGGATCACCTATGGGATATGATACATAACCCACCTAACATTAAGGATACCTTTTCTTACCTTGAGATTTTTAAAGATGCTCCGTGACTACATTATTTTTTTTATCATACATAGCTTCTATGAACATCAAAAACTGCATTAACTTACCTTGAAAGAATTAAAATGGAATCCCCCTAAGTCACCTAATCTTAGGAAAATTTTTATCACCTTTTTATTTTGGAGAAAAAACCCAAAAAGTCCACTTCTTCATACTAGCCTTGCTTAAAGGCCTAGTATGCCTACCTAGAACTTGTATAGACCATAACTTTCTATGTATTAAATTTCCTATATTGAAACTTTATATCAATATCATTCTCATATGCCCCCTCATTCATGACAAAATTAAACACTGAGATATTCTTCTGCAACATACTTCCTTCATAAACCTACTAGCTAATTAACCCTCTATTTTCACAAATCCTCCTCCATGGAACCAAAAATGCACATAGAAGACTATGAAAGACTTTTTTAGCACACATTTGGCCATTTAGACTAATTAATTATCCTCATATCTCAAATCACTTGGAAAACTATTTTTCCAACATGAGCAAAAACACTACGTTTACAAGATAAACTCGGTCAACACACCACCTTTTGGTCAATGCCCATCTCTAAAACTTTTCTCACACATGGAGGTCATAAATACACATTTTAAGAAAAAAATTTGAGATTAAAATCATTTTGGAATGCATACTTCCTATACCATGGTTTTTTGACCTACATACCCCTTAAGCATAAACTCGAAAACCTAAGAATAAACAAAATTCTCCAATTTCACACAAAATACCTTAAAAACATGAACTCACCTGGAACACACATTTATATCCCACTAAGACACCTTGATAAATTTAAATTCTTCAAATAACATCTAAAAATCTCCATACCTAGCCTACAGACCTTACACATACAATAGTCAACATACCAAAACACCAGAAACTAATCATGACAACATTCTCCTCATACTCCATATCAACTTAGTCTTCAATATTTATATATAATATAATATCTTGATAACTCATCATCCTTGATGTCATACCTTTAGCTAAGATTGTTCACTTGAGCTGATGAAACATACCAAATAACATAACCTTATTAAACTAAAGCATCTCACAAATTTATCCCCTTTCGATCATGACCACATATATAACTAAGATATACTCCTTAACACATCTTGATCACAATAAACATGTAAAAATATCACACCACACTCAATACACCCAATATAACTCTCCCTAAATCCATACCAATCTCTAAACTTCTAGGGCCCATAAGTCCTCTCTCAAGAGTCACCATACTACTAATCAGAACAACAAGAACAAACACAATGTAAATTGACTCACCTAAAACCAAGCTCCCAATTACTTTCAAGGCACTACACTAGATCAAGCTACCTTAAGAGACCAACTATGATTAAATTTGATTTAATACATACCTTTTTTATATTGTAACTCATGTTCACAATCTTACCCATCAAAGACCTCTCTCTTTACACCAAGGACTGCCTCTTGCATATCATAACATGCCTCCTTATGAAATGAATCAACACAAAGGAGCACATAATTGTACTTTATTTTTCATACCTAAAAATGAAATAAAAACTCACCTTCATGTATTTCTTATCATAAAACACCAACCAAGACCCAACAAGCATCCACCATGCTTCCTCTTTTTGTAAAGTGTCTCCTTGAAGCTTAGAGAGAGACGCCCCTTTGACATAGTGAGAAAAAATGTTCAAAAAATCAAGAGACTCCCATATCTCCATACTCTTATTTGACTTTCACTACTAACTCATCCTCAGATTAACTTTGAATAGATCCTTGACTTCATTCTTTTCTTCAGACTTGTCAATAAGTTAGATAAAATAAACTATTAACTTTCCTTCATGTCTATCATCACAAAAAACCATCTTTGGTCTCAAATTGATCTCTTCTAATAGACTTAGGTATACATAACCATATGCAACCTATTCCTTACACACTAGGATCTCCATACACCTTATTTTTCTTTGAAAAATCATTCAACTTATTCTTTCAATATCTAGCAATGTGACCAACTCTATGACATTTAAAACAAACAAGATCATTCATACATTTTTCTTGATGATGATTGTGATCTTTCTTTGAGTGATTGCTTCTCCTCTTTCATTCTATAACAATGTGGCCAAACTAATTTCATGCATAACAATGGCTCTAGGATGAATATCTCATTACATTGATATGTCTAGCTTGTCTTCTTTATTGCACTCTAAGAGCTTGATTGAACTTATCTTGACTTGATGGTATTTTCTTTTATAACCAAGAAATGTGATCAAATCTTTGATAACTATAGAAAACAATGTCTTCCATACATTTTGTTTGACTATGGAAGTTATCTCTTTTTATTGATTTCTTCTTCTTACATAGTCATTTTCCTTATGACCAACAAGATGACAAACAAAACAATGGCCTAAAAAAGATTTAGCATACCTTAAAGCATTTGGTTATCATATTGGCTTCTTCATTTTGCCTTTGACCTAATTTGAATTGTTGTCTTTCATGTTACCATCCTGTTTGCCTTATTATAATTTATTTTTTTCTACTTCAATCTTGCTTATCTTGATTATGACCTTTTCATACTCATCCTTCAGGGAAACAATATTAGCCTTCAATTGAACACATTCATCTTCTTTATCTCTCATGATTAAAATTGCATAATATAATTAAATTATACTATATTTGATATTATTCGTATCCTCCTTAACTTCTTTAGCCATGTCATCCTTCAATCTACATGCTTTCTCTTCCATAGACTTGATCAGTTCTTGATTCTTTTTATCCTCCCTTATGGGCTTTCCTAACAAACTCCCTTCAAGAAACCTAAATTGTACTTAAAGTCCTTTGATCATATTACTCATTGTATGATTCCTCTTCTTTTTCTCCTTTAGTTCACCAAGTGCACCAATGAGCTCAACTTCTATATCAACTTCTTCTTCCTCACTATCATAAAACACTTCATCATCCATGATGTTCTTTTCTTTTGAATAACTTTCATTTTTATCCATATTTTACCTTAGATGACCTTTAAGTGGTTAAAATTGCATAAAAGGTCTTGATTTGATACCAATTATTAGAGGTACAATCACTAAGATGGGGGGTGAATCAATGATGCAAGATAATCCAATTCAATTCCCAACTCTTAACCATTCAACACATACAATCATGATGTATATAAATTAACCATTATAATGAATAAGGAATGTATAGAAATATCAATTAAATAACACATGATATATTTCAAAAATCCTTATGGGGAATAAAACCAACTAAACCTTAAAAGATGGAATATAATCCTATAGAGACAAGATTCAACATTTAGACCAGCATCAACTAATCAAGGAACACCCATCCCTTAATTTAGTGAGACACCCATCCCACAAGGAGGAACCAACCCCCTTAGGTAACCAAGAACCAATTCAAATACCTTGATATGATCTTTAATTTTTATTTGATGTCTTATATACCTGATGATGGACTTAGTTTACTTTCTTTCTTTCCCCATTACACTCACAAACTTGCACATACAAGCAATGCATCCAAAACACCCTTTTGGATCACTCTTCACCTATTAGCATATACAAAATTAGAAAACCTATAAAAACTCTCTCAAAAAATAAAAAAAATGACTTATAAGTTATACAAATAATTCTCAACCTTCTCTGATCTTCAATCCATCCACTAAGCACTCTCACTCAATCAACCTCTAAGGCTTACTTGATAAATTTACCTCTTCTAGGCCCATTAGGTCCAATGACCTATGTGATCACCTTCATCACCTTGATAAAAAAAACATGATTAATTTAATTCACTCTCTAGTTGTATTTAATGACCTATACCTTTTCTTTCAAAGTATCTCTCCTTCCCTTGGATCCACACTCTATCAACAAGCACAATTAGTTCAATTAGACCTTGTACTTATATCACTCTCTTCCTTTAACCCATATTAGTCAGCCAAGATGCTTTACATATTTGAACCACACATAAAATAGGTCCATACACACATTAAATGTGAGAACCACACTCTTCATAGTTTGGTCATTACCTCATTATCCCTAAACCTCAATTAGGTCTAGTTAAGACCTAAAATAATTCAACCTTCAAATCCATACGTTACACTTTGAACCTCTTAGACCACTTTTATCATCTACTAATGCTTCAAATAATTCATATATCACATTAATAAGTCCATTATATCATACATATGGGTCCATATTTCTTAAAACTCCATTTCATGCTTTAAACCAAGCCTTTTAGCCTACTCACAACCTTCTTACATAGAAAACATTATCTTCTAGAATTGAGTCATACTTTTAATTTTATCACATAACCCTCATAAAAAAATCATATGTATATTTTATGCATGACCTAGACAACATAACTAAATTAATTTGTCAACATCACATAGGCTAAACAAATTTAAACCAACTCTTTCAAGATACCAACTCAAATTCGTCACATATAGTCAAAATATAGTTAGGCTATTTTGAATCTCCATATCTGATTATGAGCATATCATGACATAAAATACTTTATCATAATCCTTAGAGAATTGTATAACATATCCATACTCATTTTATTCTTTAATTATTATCATAACACCTTCATCTCACTCTTCCAACATGGTCACTCAATCTGCCAGTGCATTAAATAAACATAATTAACTTCTAAGCCTTTTTTCATACTAAATATGTATTGGTCAAACCTCTAAAATCCATACAGATAGTCTTTATGGAGTCTAAAACACTCTCCAATAATTATTTAATATTGATACATAGAAATATGATACAAAACAACTCAAATATCCTTCTTGGGTCACTTGTAGAACATGGTCAAACACACAATCAACTTTGGTGCTCAATATTTATAATTAACTTTTTTGAATGTGTGAAGTCCTTTACAAATTTTATTTTTATTGCATCAATAAATTCATTCTAGATCAAAATATATATCTCAAACACTATAGATAGGTTTTCTTTCATTAATTTGAATATTCAAATTCCAATAGTCAATATGCACACACTAAACATCAAGCACTTTAACCTCATCTCATGATCTATGGCAAATTTGGGAAAACATGCACCATTCATCTCCTCAAGAGTATCCCAGTCTTTACCTTGCAATGCTCCCCATTGATCTTCGATTGAAGCTCTTAAGATTGTGTCATGTGGAAGCTCTATGTGCCTTTTGCACATTTAAATTTTTGACTCAATGCACTCCATTGATCTCCATATATATAAACACCCATGTTTCATTGAACTGCTATCAACTCAATGAGATCAAGATGAATTTCAAAAACATGTTTAATCTTAGGAACCTTTGATAATTTGAATTCATGCACACCATTGGATCACTAATGAAAAGATAACACACTCCATTAGATCATTATATAGTTGAATTAGATGTTTGTTATCATATTTGTGATTTGATTAAATTCTCACGATAGATCTTCTATATCACAAAACTAGATAAGTGTGGGAACTTAGTGAATTTAGTTCGATAAGACAACTTTTCACCTTAATTACTTTCTATACACTTCATTTCTAGACATAAAATTTTAACCACATGATTACCTCTCATAGGGGAATCCATCCATGTATCAAAATACTCGTAAAAACTTCACATGTGTGAAATGTGACATCATCAAATTAGTTAGTCTTATCTATCAAGATGACTACTTGAACTTAGATCTTCATATGACTAATCTGATGAATTCCTTTCACTTCCATAAGCATTCTAAGAACTTATAACACCCCATAGGGTCTTTATAACATGTCTATACTATCAATAACATCCATTAGTTGCCTAAGTTAAACACTGAAGAACTATGTAAGAACATTGAAGCACACATTGTCATTATCAATTTAAAAAACATGACATCTTATAAAAATCATTGGTCACCTTAGAGACATCATTGACAAACAAACATAGACCTATTTAAGTTTTTTCCCTATGACTTATATGGAAATAGTAAAAAGTAAGGAATTTTTACTTTATTGAATGCTTTATTGAGTGCTTTGATAAGTTTCCTTAAGTCTTTTTGAGTGTATGCTAGGTGAGGAATGAATGAAGGTTGATATTTTATTTATATTAATCCTTTTGAAGAATTAAATTTCACTAAATAACTTAGGATTACCATTAGGATACATTTCATTTTTAAATTATATGACTTTAGGGCATGAGACACTTGCATCAGAGTAGGACATCTGCATCGATTCAAGTGTTTATTTGTGACACTAATTCCCAAGTAATGTAAAATTAGGTACAAAATCATATCTTTTATAGCTGAAATATAATTAGGTTTTAAACATTATGAAAAAGATATAACTTTTGGGTCATCAACATAATACTAGTTGGACTAAGAGTTAGGCTAATGGGCACAAGATAGAGTAGATGTGAGACTTTGAAAAGAAATAAAAGTTCATAAATGAGATGAAAAACCAAGTTCTAAATTTTCCAAGTGCATAAGACTGAGATGTTATATATTCCATTAAATATTTTCTATATTCCCCCCTTTTATTCTACTAATTAAATTTATAGTTTTAATGAAAGGAATGCATATCTAGGTATGTATAACACACCTTACCTTTTCTTGAGTCTAACTTGAGTGATTTTATGGTGACTAAACTAAAATAATGAGAAGGTTACAATACAAAATAGGTTTAAATAATCTTAAATTTAAAATATGGAAAAGATTAAAATTGAAAGAGGATGGTTTAGGAGTACACCTATGTATTAATGTAACAACCTTGCCTATTGGAAATTTTATTTGAAAGATGTATCATTTTAAGGATATAAAAATAAGATTAACATAAATGTATATACATATGTAAATATCATATATCTAAGGAGATATATATAGATAAAGATGTTTGAAATCACATGCCCCTAACCTTAGAGAAAAGGTAAGTTGCCATATGACAATTGATATTAGCTCAACCATACAACCCAATCATTATTTTAACTTGATTATGAGTGAAAAAAGTCAAATTATTGTATCAAATGTTTAAGGTTAGATGATATAATGAATTCCAAGCTAAAAACTTGGCAAGATTGAGTGATTTAATCACCTAAACTATACCCAAACTGAACCAACTATTGTAGTAAATTGGCACAATACAATTCATAAAAGTAAATACTAGTGGTTGATTAAAGTAACTAAGAGTGTTTTTAAATATTAAATTGATTTGGATTTTCTAATATTAGGTGCACATTACATAGCATATGCACCTTAGATATGTGTCATGTTTAAACTATATATAATAATGGTACTAGTGTATAGAATTTTGCTACAACTATGGATTTGAATATGTGGAGGGCATGTTTCCAAAACATGCCCCCATTGAATCTGGGTATGTTGAAACTAAATAAGTATGAAGAACATACTTCCAAAGCATACCCTCACTAAATCTAAAAATTATGAATGTGTGGAAGCTATGCCTATATGACATGCCCCCAATGAATCCAAAAACCTATATAAGTACCAAATAATGAATAAGTGTGGACAACATTCTTCTAAAGCATGCCCCACTAAATATGAAATTATGTTAAATGTGAAGAACAATCCTCTATGACATTACCCCACTAATATGCCCCTAATTTTAAGTGAGGTAAGACTAGAAATCATTACTTACCTCACCTCAAAAGGATAATACAATTGTGTAATTTGTGAATTGAACCATGTAGCATATAGAAGGACATGTCTACATAAATATAGTATTGAAGTGCATAGAATAATGTGATCACATGAAGGCATAAGATGAATGATAAGGGTCATGGAAATATCTATATAAAAATAGGAAAATGTTAATAAAAAAATCAAGTAGAAACACAAGAGCACTCAAAATCAATTCAAAAGGCAATGGTTCAAGGATACTGCAAACAAGGGGCATGCTATAATTTCCACACAATCGAATGGACATGACTTAGTAAAATTTCCACAAGAGAAAGAATGACATATTTAAATGTCCATAAAATAAACAATGACATTAAAATATCAAAAACAAAATACACATAGGCATGGGGGATGCAAACAAATAAGCATATTGATATTATCAAATAAGCAAGACAATATCAAGGCAAGACACTCAAGTAAATACATAAAAGAAATCATATACAACCAAAATAAACATATCATATTATCCCATATATTAGATATATCATTATAAAACATCAAGTGCATATCATATCAAGTACCATGTGAAAGATATAATCATGGAAAAATACATGTGTAAGTATGTGTAAGTTTAAACATGATAATGTAAATACCATAGAATGATATAACATAAAAGTATCATGATCATAGAGGTATATGCCCCAAATGTCCATATGACATTAGTAGAGGAAAGGCCAAACATATAAAATAGGAATATCTCATGTATATTTATATCCTTATATCACCATCAAGTATAAGTTTAACACCTTTTTATGTATAATTAACTAATAAGCCATCTATTAACATGTAACTAACATATAGTTATCACGGATCCAATAGAATATGTAGGTGCCAAAAGTGTCTTTGGATTTTTTTATTTTTTTTATTTTTTGTTATTTTTTATGTGAAAGGTACTATCCTATTATCCCATTAAAAGGGTGATCATATATCTCTCCCCACTATGAACCTAGTGTAATAATCTTGTGGCATTGTCGAGGAGTGTGTATAGGTGAAATATATGTCACTGTAGTATTTGTGATGTTTTTCATATGTAAAATAAAACTCTATGGTCTTGGATAAATAGTAAGAGTAATAGGAGTAGGGGTTCATAGAAGTGATATGTTGTTTATTTGTAATATAATAAATAGAAAAATGTGTGCATGTTATGGATATCTAAACATGGTGTACACTAGATGAGGATTTCATAGAAACCACTATATGTCTCTGATGTAATCATCTCTCAAGTGTTAGTCACCTATCAAAGGGGATTGCCTATTACTTACACATTTTTAGTTGATTGACCTTAGTAATTTTATAATTATCTACATGGGTATATTTTTTTCTTGTTCAAGAGCATGCTTATATGGGATTCTATAAATTGTAATTACCCAGTTGGCATGAGTGTATTTAACACACCCATGCATTATATAAAGTACTATTTGAAGTGTATATATCTAATGTATTCCAAATAAAATATCAAATATTCCCATTAAGGGTATAAAAAAAGAGTTAGTAATGACATGTGTAGGACCAACCTCTAAAGGCAGGTCAATCTCCAAAAGAATCTTCTAGGAAGTTCCATTTATTGATCTAACTAATCTAGTATAAGGATGCAAATCATGATGAGTATAACCAAAGTGCATAAGTTCATGTTATGGTGTAAACTTTATAATTTGAACCATTATAAATAATAACACTACATATATGGTGTTTATCAAGGTATGCTAGAATAAATAAAGAATGTATATCATAGTCATTACCCTTAACCGCATTGTCATCAAAAGTAATAGAAGCTATATGTCTTTTATAAATATTAATAATCTCATATAATGGGTTCCCATAATGTGATTGAGGAGGATGTACATTATATGTCATTTGCACTTTTTCTTCCTTCTTAGAATGGTCTTACAAAGGATTGTTAAATATTTTCTATTTGTCACGATCGCTAGGTTGTGAACCTCATTCTTTGGGAGGATTATCAAATTTAATATTTCATTAATTAGGTCTTGAATTTTATGTCTCAATGTGAAAAATCTATTTGTGGAATGTCCTAGTCCTTGGTGATAATGATAATAATAATTCAGATCATATCCTTTGGGTATAGGTATATTCATATCAACCATTATAGGAAGAGGGAGAAATATAAGATGATACTCTACTGACCAAGGGAGTAATGAGGCGGGATACTCAAGTAAGTATGTAACTTTTCTCTTTGATTAATTATATAAGACAAGTTGATTAGGGTACTATCAAACTATGTTAATGATATTGGTTATTTATTTTTTAGGCTCATGATGTTTTACCTTATAACTTGGTTTGATTGTAAATTTAGTACTAGATTTATATGTTGATGGTGTGTTTCCTACATACTTGATCTTATTCAATGAAATAGGCTTCATTTCATGGTCTCGTACAACATGAAATAAGTCATAAAGAGATTTAAACTTTTTTAAAATAATGGATTTATATAAAGGAGCAAGTAAAATTTGCTTGAATATGTTTTCCAACTCTTTATCTACCATAAGATTGGTCATTTTATCTATTATTGTCTTGTAACTCAAGATATATTCATTGATAAATTCATTTTTTCCTTGTATTTTGGAAATTTGAGCATAGGAAACCTTTTTATAAATCTTAATGGAAAAGTGTGCTAAAAATTGATCTGCAAGAGGTTAGAATGCTTTCATAGATTGGAGAGGTAAATCATAAAACCACCTCAAAACATATTCCTTGAGGCTTACTAGAAATAATTTGGTCAAAATTTTATTTTTGGAGGCATAGTCAAGTCATGCTACATAAAAGGTTTGAATATGTTGTTTAGGATCACCCTTTCCATTATAAAATATGAATATAAGTTAAATAAAACTAGTTTTCAAAGGGTGTAAATACATCTCAAGGGAAATAGGGTTATGTAACACATGTTGGGAACTAATAGCATGAGAATATTTTTAAGCATTTTATTCAATGTTTGTAACCTTGTCCTCCAAGGTATTTATAACAGGGAGTGTTTGAATTATGAACCCATTGGGATTTAGATTATCAATTTGATTAGTCACCAAAAGGGATGTAAACATGGTTTGAGTATTAATAATCATTGAAACAAGTATTTGAGTTGAAACAATTGGTAACTACATGGTAGATCTGGCAATATTAGTTTTAGGAAAAAAAATTAAAACACATAATCAGTGCCCCCATTAGAAATATTAATTGGTAATGTACTTAAGGATAGGGTTATTATTATATGGGGATGATTGATAGTTAGAATAATATGATCAATATATGGAGTTTTTTGGTCATCTATGTCTTTTATATTCTTGGTTTCTAAAATGGTTTTTAATATTTCATCAAGATCTTTAGGGTTTTGATGAATATACTCACAAAAAATGCAATTGATTTCACTTTAACATGACCTATTTTCTCATGTTCATTTGTTTCATTAGAGTGATGGTTTTCATTATCATAATCTTCTTCTATGATAACATCATCAATATGTTTTTCATTCTCAACATTTATATCACCATGATAGAGAGGATTAGATCCCCTATTGGTTTGACACATATTAGGCAGGGGGAGGGGAATATCATGTGTTAAATAAGAAAACCTCCCAATATAGAGCTACACCTAGGTTTCATGCAAAATAATATAAGTAGGAAATGAAAAAATACAATAATTTGAAAACCTAGCTGACTAAAATTCCTAGGAATCAAAAATTATTGCATTCATATGAACTGGGTTCATAAAATGTTTAACCCTAAAGTAGATAAGGTTATTACTTGGGTCCATAGGGTTAAGAATATAGAAATGATAATGCACAAGGGTGATGCTAATATCTATAACATACTAATTGGGTGATAAATTTATAAATAAAAATATGTTGAATTTATTAAATTGAGATATGATAAAAATAGTTACCACACCTATGCTATATATGGAAATGCCAAATAACTAATGTAATTATATTTTTATTATGATAATTATGTTTTGTATCTGAAACATGTAGAAAGTACACTATAAGATTATTTTTAGACAAATCATTAGATTCTAGATTGAATGCCTCTAGATCCATAGACACTAGCATCATTCATAGATGTTTGCATCGAAATTACTATATAAACCTCACCTAAGTGTCCTATACATAATACCTGCTATAAAATTATGAATCCACCTAGATGATTATAAGTTTTTCTTCACCTTCACTTTTTTGCATTTATATTTGGGTTATGGATTGTCACTCCTCATGAATTTGTAAAACTCTAGTTCTTTTTCTTCATAGTGGCCTTGGGGAAAAATGTTTTAGTGGGAACATAATGTCGAGATAACCACAAAGACCCATATGTTAGTGAGAAATTTGTAAATATATAATACTTTAAATAGGTTTGTATCTCTCCCCTACATATTTTCTTGTGTGTGAATCATGAAATATGTGAAAATTAAGTATAATAACAACCTAGCTTATAACCTGGAAAATCAGGCTCTTGGGTAACTCCTTTAGTATTTTATACTTGTGTATTTGTTATTCATATGAATATTATGGAAATATGAGAAAATAGGGAATATTTTCTTTATCAATTTCTTAATTGAGTGCTTTGATAAGTTGAATATGAATTTTTTAGTGTATGTCAGGTGAGGAATGAATGAGGGTTGATCTTGTATTTATTATAATCCCTTTGGAGAATTATATCATGGTAAATCACTTAGGATAACAATTAGGATACATTTCATTTGAAAATTAGATAACTTAAGGGCATTGGACACTTATGTAAAAATAGGACACATGTGTCGATACAAGTGTATATCTAGTATGCTAGTGCCTAGGTAATAAGAAAGTAGATATAGACTCAAAACATGTAGAGGTGTAAGATAATAATATATTAATATTTTGGGGCAAGATAGAAGTTTCAGATCATCAACATAATATTGGTCAGACCATGAGATAGGATAATGGGCATAAGATAGAGTAGAAATAAAACTTCAAAAAGTGGGAAAGTTCCATAACGAGGAAGAACATCCAAGGTCTAAGTTTACATAATGTATAATAACAAGGTGATAAATAATTCATAAAATAATATCTACATGTATTTATCATAGTAATTATGTCATTTTTAGTCTCATTAGGTTTTACCTTGTAACTTGGATTGATATGAAACTTGTTAATGGATGTAGTTGGTTTGCTAGTTACATACTTAAGATTGTTTAGTGCCATAAGTTTCATTTTTATATCTCAAATAATGTTGTATAAGTCATAAAATATTTTTAATTTATTGAAATAAATAGACTCATGAAAGGGATTAAACAAAATTCTCTTTAATATGTCTTATAGTTATTTTTTATTAGATATGGGTAAAAGGTGAGGGTTTTATAGAGGTCCCACAACCAAGAAAGAGGGTTTTTAAAATAGATCACACTATCTTTACATTAGAACAAAGAGGTTTTTTTTTAAGAATAGGTCCCTTAAATTTTACAAAATAATAAAGTGGTGCACCTAAATGGAATTAGGAAAGACTACCCATCCAACACCACACAATGACCCTAGTGATAAAAAATGCATGAAACAAAGGTAGAATAGCCACAAATTAGAAAAATATAGTAACAATCTAACCAAATCATGTTTTACCTTAGGATTCCTTCACAAAAGTGTTATAAAATCTTAAAAAATAATATACTAACAATAAACCCAAACTATCTATAAAGAATTCAAATTGAGACCAGTCTACCCATCTATGGACCACATCTAATGACATCACTCAAGCTCATGCATAATATCTATGAGGTGACAAGCTTAAAATAGGTCCCAAAAATTGAGTGTTGATTTTGATACATGAAACCTCAAACATTGTCTTGGTGGAGGAAATACAAACCATTGATAATATTTTTACCATCATTATTCCTCTTCATGTTATAGTTGAATGAACCATCACCTGTAACCCATGTAACAATCATAGGGTAGGTAAGAGACACTAAACAATCACATAGGAAAAGTGAACATAGAAAAGTCTCCACATGGATTAAGCAAAGATTTATCTTTAAATATCCCCTCCTAATAGGATTTTCAAACCAATCCCATCAACCAACAATATGTCCATCCTTCCTCCCACCCCCATTGGAAGAATAAGAACACAACACAACCCTCAGATAAACTAAAATAAATTCATACAAGATAAAGTAATTATGTAACAATTTGATGCTGACTAAGTTCAAGTTTATACCTTTGTATACCATGGTGAAGTAGTTTTTAAATAACTTGAAGTTAGGTTTACACCAACTATAAACCATAGTGAATAATATTGAAACAAACATAAGACATTGGTTAAGCAAATATGAAGTACAAACTATTCAAATATTTTGTTTAGACAGTTGATCATTCAATAATATAACATTAACTCAGAATAGGAAAATAACCTATAACCCATAATGAAACACCCTTACCTCAACATTGAAGAATCCAATTAAATTCAATTAATTAAAACATTTAACATCACTTGCACTCATTCAAAATCTCCATGGCATACCAAATTTTAAGAAAATCCCCCCAAAAAAGGTTGATCCATCTTATTGAGACATGCAATGAAAATTGATTAAATCTTAAGTGTTAAAAATTGGCCCCTTAATAAAATATCAACAAATTGGAATAGATAAAAGACCTTTAATGCATCATGGATCCCCTTTGCCTCTTCCTTGAAATATCCACCAATAATTTTCCTACCATATTTCCTATTTTTATGGATATGGTTGTTGTATCCATTGCTCAGAACCCATGAAAAATATTTAAGGTACTAAGGAAATACATAATAGTCAGTTCAAAAATTTGTGTAGGTATAATCTTCCACATGTGGTAATAAAAAAAGTCAAGTTAAGATTTTCTTGTCCAGTAGGAGTTTTAAAACTTGGCTAGTAACTAATAATGTATGTATCATTCCTTCCACCCCCAACAAGAGAGATATTTAACCTAATCATTAGATAATATGAAACTAACCCCTTTAAGGTGAAATAAATGAGAGGAAATAACATGAAAAGAAAAAAAAATAATAAGGAGAAATCACCTTTCACCCACCCGATGTAGTCTACCCTAAAAATGGTATGGATGTTTGAAGTCATATTAAACACCCATTGGATATATGACCCTTAATAACTAGTTGTTCAACTAATCCATAAATCAAAGATTATTTTTAGACTATAGAATACACTTGAATCTTCTTCTTAGGGTTCACAAATCTCCTACTATGTTTTTCCCACCCAAAATAAGTTTTAAATGCCAACTAGTCTCTCTTTTTTGGATCCTTCCTTAAAATACACATAGAAAGTGATTCCCAAGAGACAAAAAATTCAAGGAAAGAGGGAAAATGGGTATAAATAATGTGTATGTTCATTGAAATTTTCAAAATTATTAAATCATAGATAATTAACCACCAATATACCACTAGGGTTCTACCAAACCAATAAATTATTGAAACTTACCTAGAATATGTAGATCCATCACCAAAAATAGAAATAACAAAAAAAAGTGTTGAAGAAACATATAATTCCTCACAATAACCAAATCACCATACAAATTTTAATAATCCATCATCAAAGTTTTCCTAATCTAAAAATTAACTATAACCCACTTAGAAACTATGGATCTATCGCTAAGAGGAAGAAGATATTCCCCTCTAGTTCTCCCAAACCTAATGGTCCAATTAAAATTATATAATTTGACTCTTATTTATTAATCCTATACATGGGGTGAATAAAATTATGATTATCAAGTAATGATTACCATTATAAATATTAAATTGAAATAAAGTACATTCTAAAATATAAAGTAAAAATATTTAATTAATTGTAATATAATAGCCAATATGTCTTGAAGTTATTTATCAACCATTGAATTTTTCACTTTTACTAACATTGTATTATATATTAAGACATATTCATTAACTAGTTCATTGGTTCCTTGTTTGATCTTCAAAATTTGTGCATATGACATCTTTATAGTAATATTCATTGAAAAATGTGCTAAAATTTAATCATCTATGGAATTTATTTATTTTATTGGAATATCATATAACCATCTAAAATCATAGTCATTTAATATTCTTGAAAATTAATTGGTCAAATTTTTCATTATAAGCATAATCAAGGGATGTCACAAAAAAGGATCAAAGATATTGTTCAAGATCACCCTTACCATTATAAAGATAAAAATTGCATGAAAAAACTTAGTTGGAAAAGGGTACAAATATATATCAGGTGTAAGAGGGTTATGCAATACATTTTGTGAATTAATAGCATGTGATGATTTCATAGAATGTTTCTCAATGTTGGTAGCCTTCGCTTGTAAAAGTTTTATAGTTTGCAAAATATATTTTACATTTTGACCATTAAGGTTTGAATTTTGAGAAGAAATAAAAGGGAATACAAATAATTGTGTTTAAAGAGGTATTGAAACTTATAATTGGGTTGAAGTACTAATGGTTCCCCTGAAAGATGTATCAATAGTTGTATTTGGTTTGAAGAATAATTGTTTAAAGACATAACCTATGCCCCCACAAAATGTAGTATATAATTTTGTTCTCAAGGAGTGAGAGACATGAATATGGTGATGTACCACAACTCTAATATCATTATAAATATATTAAAATTATTTTTACTTCTTGATTTTAGCTATTTTAGTGTCTAATCTAGTATTTAAGATATTGAAAGCTTAAAGAGTTGTAAAAATGTACTCTAAAAATAATTTAATATCTATAACTTTTTAATGATCCAATTATTAATTTTTATTATCCTTATGATAAAATATATATTATATAATAATTTAATCAATATGTGGCTCATTAACATTATTTTCACTCTCATTATTATGAAAAATTGACATAGTATTAGATTTTGACATTTTACATGGCACAAGGGATAGCTCAAGATATTCAATAAGAACACCACCTAATATAGGGATACACATATGATAAATGTAAAGAATATAAAATATATAAGTAAAAAAAATTAAATGACTTAGGAGGATGAAAACACTAGAAGAAGTTAAGAGTTACATGGAAGACTCAAAGGTTGGGTTCACCAAAAGTTTAACCCTTTTTTAAATTGTCAAGGGTTATAGGGGAACAATATATTCAAGATTGAGATAAAATATTATTTAAAATCATTCCAATTAAATAATTTAGTTTATGATATTCTATTTTACTATTGTATGAAAATATGGATGAATAGGTAATAATAGATTGGTTTTTAAATTAAGTGATTTATCTTTCTTGGTAATTTATAGATAGATTTTATATGTCCAAATGATTTTTTTATGATTTATATTTATACTAGCTCTTTTAAACTAATCCTCACAAAAGGGATACTGACATTCTTAGGTTGACCCATACACTATGAAATATTTGAATTGTTGAGTTTTTAAAGGTAAAGACACTTGCATTAGATTAGGTAAAATAAAATTGATGTTATTATGCTACCTTGAATGTAACTATCTAGGATACATGAATTTTTTGAGGTTATATAACTGAGTGTGAAGGATATATATTAGTATTTAGGTGTTTTGTGGTTACATGTGATCTAGATAATTTTAATAAATAAGGTTGGACTAAGTAATTAATTATAACCATTAAGGTGGTGAGGTGAAATCCTTTTGGATGAGACAAAGGTAAAAATAAATGATATATATTTGAGAGATATTTGTCAAATGTAAAAGACTAGTTTTTCATATAAATCCAAATTTAAACAATTGTAGTAAGCATGCATGCATCCATTCAGTTGATATATTTAAAACTACCTTTCTCAGGAGCATATTTAAAATGAAGGCATGAATATAAACCAAATGAGAAAATGAAAGATCACTTAATTCCACTCATAATTTATAAATGTAGTACACATTATCCATAATGTCATTTTGAATTAGTCATATAATGACCCAAAAGTACATATTATAGTAATTTATTACAAATATTAATAACATACAGACTCATGTTTTATTACATATTAAAATTAAAGTTATTTCAACTACACATGACTCATCAATAAATAATTTACATGTATTTACAAAATAATCGTAAAATCAACACAAAAAGTGGCTCCAAGTCCAGTGATTAAATTTAATGAAATAAACCCTCTACTATCTATAATACTCAAATAAGTTCAATTAAACAAGTCATATTTGATGTTTTAGAAACATAAATTTAGTCATAATTTCTTGAATATGATAATTATTGACACATCTTAAACCATGTGAATTAAAAACCATTACATTCCTCTTATTCACCAATCCTCTAAGAATTTTATCTATGTATGAGTTTGACCCTTTATTTTCCATTATCTTTAAATATAATTATCAATGTTGAATGATCTAGTAGCTATATTAAAAAGCATTCAAACTATTCCATGAAAATTATGTTTCTCTTTGATCCTTATAGACAAGTCTACACCAAATGTATAGGGTAAAATTCACCACCAAGTCCTTCACCAAACAATGACTAGGTTTTGAAATTCAAATTATCCTTTTAGGTCTTCCTACATGTTTCACATGGTTAAATAAATGAAATTGTTAAAATATTTACCTATATATATACATAAAGAGTCACTTACTTTCCCTACTTGGTGTTGACTACTCTCAAGATTATAAAATTATACACATTGAACAAATGTGACCTATTTCACCCAAATTATGGATTACTCACAAGGAGAAGACATAGGCCAAGTCAAGAAACATTTAATATTATAGTGTAGTGAATGCTTATAGATAAATTATGTGAGGGACTATTGGATCCAATAATCACTCACATATTTTATCCATAAGCATTCACTACACTCTACATGAATTATGGAAATACTATTACTCTTACCCTTTAAATTAATCCAAGAAATATCATTGTCAATTATTAAATACATATTGTAGATGCATAAATATAGTCAAAGGAGAAAATTTTCACATTGTCTCTAGGTGTCATCACTATGAGGGATTGATTTTCCTACTTGGATTATTGGATATATAGGCAAAAGCTAATCATGAAAGGGATGATTATGATGATCTCAACCCATTAAAATCCCTTTTTTCTTATATTTTTTAAATATATCAAAGAGTCTAAAGGGTTTAAAATATAAACAATGATATTTTTCATGGCCAAACCCTAGTTTTGATATTTCATATTCCTCATCATTTATAGACACATCAGACATTATGATCAATTTTTGCACATTAGTTATTATGATTAATTTTTATGCATAGTTAACTTTGACAAGTCCATAGTCAACAGACTCAGTCACACTATGTCATTATCCACCAACAATGCTCATGCCCATATACTTACTTTTCTTATACCGTTGATATATCATTTATTTAATTTTAATTTCTCTATTTTTTCCTATCTACTATCTGTCATAGTTAGCTCAGACAAATCAGTAGTCAATGGACTGGAGTACATTACACCACCATACACTTACAGTATACCTATTTGGATTCTATTTATGTTCTTGATTTTGAGCTTGATCAGACATAGTCACCTTTTGATTTTTTTCACTGTGAGACAATTAGAAACGTTAGTGGCTATTAGTGTGTAAGATAATTATTGTTTCTTCCTAATGTTTTTCAAAAATAATAGTTTATCTATTTATAATATTTTCCAAAATTAAAATAGTTGTATATTTGTACATATTTAACATTATGATATAACTAATTTCACATCTATAATTCTTAATACACACTAAACCATATGATTTGTACATCATTACATGAATCTTATTTTCCATTAATCTAATCCTTTTATGTATATGTGGGTTTGACCCTTTTTTTATAATTATCATTGCATACAAGGATCAATTTCAAATGCTCTAGCTATCTAAAATTAGCTTCATACTATTCCATAAAATGTATAATTATCCCTAATCCTTTTAGATAAGTTTGTCTGGGAAGGCTATGTCCTATGCCAAATAATTGGATATTTTTTGAAATTTAAAATATAATTTTAGTTCTACTTACATTTTTTTGCATGCTTATCTAAATAAAATTATCAAAATATTCTCCTATAAATACATATCAAAAATCAAACATTTTCCCTATTTAGCATCAGTTACTGTAAATAATACCTATAATCAAATAAAATTAATTTTTAACAGAAAAAGGGTATAATATAAGTTAAAAAAACTCATAATTTTTAATGTGAGTGAAGTAAAGAGCACTTTTTAAATAATGTGTTTAAGGTCATGTTGATATTTTGGCCTCCTAGGCTAAATATCAATCCCTACAATCAAAAACATTCTAATGACACCCATCCAAGCTTGTACATGGTGGTCTAGACCTTGTCATGATATTATTATGGTCTCTTTTTAAAGACTTTTAACATTGTTTAAGGTATCATAGTATGTTCTATACCTGCTTATGAAATCATCATGTCATAGCATTTTGGGTCTTTGGATGATATACTAGGTTGTCATGGTGGTCATGGAGCGAGTAGAGAGGTGTCAAATGTATTTTTAGGTCTATATTATGATCTCTTCCTTGTTTGATAATGTTAAGGTTTCTTATTATAATTTAAGGTAATTTGGGTAAATTAAGGCTTCTAGTCATCATTGCATTTATGCCTAGTTTGGGTGCTTCTAAAAGAGATACCTTTCTAACAGGATGGGGAGGGTGTATAAATTTTCTTTGGGTCTTGATTAGAATTATAATAATTTATAAAAAATTTCATCCATGGTCCACTCACTCAAACCTATTTCATGATTTAACTATCCTTCTAAGCCATCAAATAACCCTACAAACATCTCACATGAGTCAAATTGCATCATCAAAATTTGAAAAGTGGTACATTATGGATGTAAAATTGTATGCATAGGTATTATATGGGTTTAATTTCCATTTTATTTCTATTAAATTGTGTTCACATTCATATCATGTCTCCTTTTAGTAGCAAACCCATCTTTAGTCCATTAAATGGGCCCCACATGTGAGAAATGTGACTCCTCAACATCCCAAATTATAACATATGTTTTAAAATGTTATTTGATTTATATTTTCCCTCATATCATCCTAAAATGGAATTTTAAGACATAAATTATGAATAAAATGTATAAACAAAAGAGTTTTATAAAAGTTCAAAGATAGTACAGACCTGTATGAACATGTCAGGGTTAAGATAGGTCAAAAATATTCAAAGGAGAATTTTTTAAGGAATTATATAAGAAAATCCATGAGTTTCAAAGTCAAACATGCCAAAAACTAGCCTTTTCCTTCCATTATTCTCCTTGGTAGCCCAAAAAATATTTCACTTTTTTTTTATCAATATAGATAAGAGAGAGAAGATGGTGAGATAATGTTTTTGGTAGAGTTATGGGATTTCATAGACTTTCAATACTCATCATTGGTTTATATATTTATTTAACATTAATTATGAATAAATAATAATAACTTAAGAATCCATAATTTCCATCTTCATCTATGTAGGGTTACACATTAGAATGATTTGAATATATTTATGACCTATTTGATGAAACTAATGATTGTACATGTCTTATAAAATCATCTAGGGTAACAACTTGGCATTATCCACACTTGGTTCACATTGGTGAGGTCTTTTAAGTATATAAATCTTTATATTATCACATGTGCATGCTACAAGTAGTGTCTCTTTAGGTTGAAGAGCATTCAATGAATAAAAATGGAAGTAGATGATGTTTTAAGTTTTATGGTAAGTTATTGGATCCATTAAAGCCTTAAAAACCTTGAAAACACAATTGAGCCACAAAATGATCAATAAAATCCTTCAATTCTTACTCCAATGTAACTTCCATGTGTATAATGAGTTTCTCCTCCCAGGTGTGAATAGGGTGTTATGATAATGGATGTGAAGAACCTTCATTAGGTTATTTTAATAGTATAAATGTTATTCAAATATTATTTATGTTTTTTGGTGTGGTAATCATACTTATCACTATCCTATGTTTAAAATCCATTCTCATCCTCATCCCTAAAAGGACACTCTCTCATAGTCCTAATTATAATGACCTCTTTGGGCAGACCAACCAAATGAGGTCTTGTGCATTTAGATGGGGTGTGAAAGTTATTGAGAGATAAAGGAGAATAATAATTAAATATGAAGATTATTGAGGATTAATAAATCAAGGTCAAATAGAGACCAACATCATCAACCTACCCTAGATGACAAGCTCAGTCAAAACCCCATTAAGTACACATAGGACTATGACTACAAGGTAGGACAACACTACAAATTTTGAGGTTAATAAAGTTTTTATGGTTAAAATTAGAAATGGATTATAATTAACATGATTATTTCACTCAATATAAAAATATATCATCAAGAAAACATAAATCCACCTATCAAATGGGCATTCATAGTTAACAAGCTCAAAGTTGTATATACATGACTGATTACAGGTGAAGGGCAAGTTGAGCATAGGAAACATGCTTGGTAAAGAGGTGTATAGGATATATAATAAATTATATTAGCTTGTATTTCAATTTTATAAATATTTATCGAGTTTTTTGGTTCCTTTAATGCAAAGGAAAAGTCTTGATAGTTTATTATGCCTAGTAGGCTTAAATTGGCATATATAGGCTTGTGCCTAAAAATTGAAAACTTATGAATGAATGTGAGAAGGATGAATTAAATGAGGGATATTAAATTTAATTTTATTTATTCACATTACCTTCCATATAATTGTGCTAGTCTTCTAAGGTAGAAGAGAACCTAATGGCCTAATTAGGCCTATTAGGCCTAAACATGCAAGCAAATAGGGTAAGGAAGATGTTTTGAACATTTTACATAATTTAATGATTTTTTAATGGCTATAAAATCCTAAAAATTATATAATAATTATAAAACTACACATATAAATATTAACATGACTTCATATTGATAGCAAAGCAATACACCCACATATACACATAGCCAAGGCACAAGACTGCCACCTATAGGCAAGGTTATATAAGAAAGAAAAAAATTAGGAAACATACATAAATATAAGGTGTGGAAGAGATAAAAATGTAATATGAATGGTTTTATTATATTCCTCAATCTAAAGTGAATAATTTGATCCATTAGGATAGACAAAATGAGCCTGATAGGCGTACATTGGTATCTACATGACTGTACCTAAAAATTAAAGGCATATACAGGTTGAAGGATCTTAGAGGTCATAAAAACATTAAAAAATATAGTTAGGAATTAATAAAAATGTTTTCAAGAGGATAAGATCCTAAAATTGAGGTAAAAATACACCAAAATAAGCCCTTAGGGCTACATAGGCTTGGCTAATCATAAACCCCAAGCTTGACTGTAAAGGTGTGAGAAGTATATAGAGAGTAAGGTTAGAAAGATCTAAATTGAAATGGGTGTTACCAATCCATGATATAATATCACATGATTCCTACATCATCATCATCATTTTGGAAGAGAGATGAATGGACTACTAAGGTCTCCAACACTAATATCAAACACTCAGGATGGATAAAGACACTCAAGGCAGACCTATAAGAGATAAAGACTAAGTTGATAGTTTATATAGTTCAAGGGAAAGTAAAAAATATATAATTTAGATGGATAAATTTTCCATGGTGACTTTGAATTCACCAACCCACCTACATGAGGCTCAGACTTAGTTTAGGCATGCAAGTCTTAGAGCCATCTTTAGGCCTCAAGACCCCACCTCAATCTAAGTAATAGACTACAAAACCCATGGTAGTCCAAATGTCATGATAAGGTGTATAAGGATGGTAAAAGTCCTAAATTAGATGTTTTGAATAGAGGGAAGCATGGAAAAAGTTGGATTAGTCCCATTGTCTCTCTATAACTATACTGCCCTAGTTTACCACCTAAGGATATCCATTCAAACACTCATTTCTAAAAAAAATATGACTCAAACCCAATGATACTATGGGGAGTTTTAGACCCATAGGAACTCACTATTAATGGAGGAAATAGTTGGATTCAAGATTCCAACTCTATGAACAATCACTAACTCTATAACCTATCTAGAATGCTTGCAAAGGAATTGAGTTTCACCAAATTTCAATCACATCTCACCATATAAGTTGCATGAGACTATGATATCTATTATATTTTTGAAGGGGTATATGGGATATAGATACATGGAATAGGATTTTAGATTAGAGGCCTATACTTCATGAACCATTGTCAAGACGGCAGGGTACTAAAACCTTGCATAAACCCTAATAAAGACCTAATTAAACAAAACTTAAGATATTTGCATCTATATTTCCTAAATTTATTGAATACACCTATAACTTAATTTAAACTCAAAGGAGGTCCCATCCTTGGTACTAGTTTGTACAGACTATTATATAGACTCATCAAAATTTACATTTTTACAAGCTTTTAAACATAAAATAGGGTATAGAATGTGATGAAGAGTTGAAAATCATATAATAGGGTATTATGATGCATATTAAACCTTATCAAGTCACAACTAACTCACAAGTACTCCTAGATAATATTTTACAGGTCTAAACCAAATGGCCAACTTGTAAGTCTTAGTAAAAGGTGATCGAGTCACCCAGTGGTAAAACATTTAGGGGTATATTGATTAGAAGGTACATGTCATGGCATGGTATGTTGGTTAAGACTTGAAAAAAAAATCATTCACTTGTTGTTAAGGTTTTATTAAAGTTTCATGGCCACCTAAAAAACAAGCACTAAGTGACTATGCCTAATTTCCTATTAGGACTACTTAGCCACCTAAAAAGGATGTTTTCTTGGCATAATAGGGTGCTAATAAAGTCATTAAAGGGTCATAACACCTTTTTAAATAATAAAATAGAGGAATAAGGCACACAATATATGGTCATCATGGAGAATGGATAGTTTCTTAGCCTAGTTGACATGTACAAAGGGAAGGTGGGATACTAAATGATCCATGGAGGCCTAATTACACCACTTCAATGCATTATAAATATCATAGGAGAAGGATTTGGATAGTATTAGTATGAAAATTCCCTTCATGGGGTCAACCTTGGTAAAAAAATAGACAACAATTCTCTAAAAGGCTCATTGAAGGCCACTCATCACCAAGGCAGTGCATGAAAGAGCATGGAGGGATATTTATAACTATTGTTTTAATGTATGTTGACCATTATGACCTCTTCATGCCACTTATATATGTTCATTACTGTATATATTTAGGTTGTAAGGCCATTATAAGGAATCTATCTGTTGGGTATGAGGAAAATCTACCTAAATTTGTATCTTGTAAACCTCTTGGACACATATATGGATTGTTATAGCTTCTTCATGTTATTATCTAGTGTGTTATGATTGTTTTATTTTTATATGTGGTAATTTTATCTTCCTTTTTAGGTATTTTCCTCACCTACATGATACTACATGTTCTATGTGGGTCATATAGTGTGTAAGGTGTTAATTATTGAGCTTAGAGTAGAAGTTTGACTAGTAAGTGCCTTAAACTAGACCTTCCCTTCATTACCCTCATGATCTAGTCATATAATACAACTTATATATGAAACACTATTACATATAATCTCTTTTAGATAGTGATTCAAATTCATTTATTATCCATTAGTGTTTTTTGAGGTCAAATAGAGTGGATAAACTATATTCGTGCATCACCTATAGTAGTATAGGTTTCCTTTCATACTTTTCTCTATCCTTTTTCACCCCAAAAATTTAGTATTATTAGGAATTGATATTAAATAGATGTATAAGGGAAGATATCCCAATAAAATAGAGGTTTATCCTAGCCATAGGTCACCCATATCCTTGGGATAATCCCACATTACCCAAAACTTTGAGGTAAGCCTGAACAACCTCCTCCTAGGGTGAGGTTTAGATTTTTAACAGTTATTCCATACATGATAATATAGGATTCAATAATATTGGAGCACATTCCATCCTCATTTGGTTATCTCAAGCAACTTTAATAATTGAAGAAGCAAATTTATAGTCAAAATCTCATACCAAGGATCATCAAATGATATTCATTAGGTGAAAGAACAACTATTATTGATAGTTTGATTTTATCTTTAATTGTTTTATGATGTGTCATGGATAGATATAGAGGAGATGTATTTCTTAAAATTTATTATCAGCCTTAATATGCCCTGTACCATCCCAACTATAATCCCTATTAGCCTTACATTCAACCCTATTAGCAATATAATTCCTATGATCATCTTTACAACCAAGAATACATTATTTACCCACCTTGTGAGCCTTAGAAACCCCTTTGGTAGCCTACCTATCATCCTAATTAGTCTTGGCACTATCATGATACTAGTATTCATCCTAACCATGTCTCAAACTAGTCCATATTAAGCCTTAATCAAACACTTTTAATTTATGAAAAGTAAATGGTGGGGATAGATACACAAAGGAGTTATGTCTAAGAGATCCCTAGTCATGTAATTAGGAGTATGAGAGCCTCACTATAGTAATTCAATAGAAAATGGGCATCTGATATGAAGAAGAATCAATCAAGGTTAACTAGTGATATGTTAGATGTAGGTGGTCTGATTACAACCATAAAGGAGAAACTAGTAGTCCATGAGGGGAAGTGAATCCAATTTCACCAATTACATGTGCCCTCCTCCATCACACATCAGTCATCTATTAAGTATCCCATCTTCCCTCAAGATTCTAAAGTAAGCAAGTGTTAAAACCCTATTAAATCCCCATAAGCTCCTCAAGCCTTCCCTACTTGGAAGTCCATCAAAGAAACTATGCAAGGGAGGGAAGAAGTGTGTGTTGAGAGGAATACATTCCATGGTTAATATTATACCTTAAAGGTACATTCCCTTCCAAATCAAGTTGAGGAGATATCTGTAGACACCTAAAAAGTGTCTAACCCTTGGTCCTTTCTCCCTCCTAGTCCCCCTTGGTCCCTAACCCACCTAAGTCTTATTAATTGGAAATAAACATCTATTTTTAATTAAATAAGGCCCCTTTTTCCCTCTCCTTGCCACCTCGCCACCCTAGGATACCCTCCTTGGATCCCCTTTATTCCCCACATGGCCATTTAATGCCTTAGTCTCCCATTCCAACCTCTCCTCTCGTCCATTTAACCCCGTCGACCGTTTCATCCTGGCATTCATTTGACCCGGCCGTTGGGAAACAGATGAAAGGCTATTTTTAGCCTTTCTCCGGCCTTTCAGCCGCCGACATCGGTCAGCCTTCGGCCGACGTCGGCGATATTGCCGGCGTCGGCACCCTTCTTAATGTTTTTCTTCACCGTTCTTTCTTCCTCTGGTTCCTCTGGCTTCTCTTCGCATTTCTACATTTTCTCTTTGGCATCCCGACTCTTAAACCTTCGTATCAGACCCTTGTATCAGTCCTTCACTTGACCTCTCTGCCAATTAATCTCTCTCTCCCTCAGGTACACAGTAATCTTCTGCAGGTGAACAACAGGGAATCTTCATCAGCAACAGGTTTCACATCCGGCAACATCAACAACAAGATCAACACCTTCTTCAGTAGGGCACAGGTATGTTGTACTCTGTTTGTTTTTATGCTTTTAGTCATTTATAAACTAGATTTAGCTCTTCTTCCCCTCAGTCCTGACTGTCACCCAGGCCCAGATTCCTATCTCCCTGATTGGTTTTCCCCTATCCCTCTGTCCCTCTCTGTCCATTTGACTCCCCTGTATCCCTGCACAGCCCCTGACTGCCTCAAACCAGACCTTAGACCAAGACCCAGACCATCCACAGACTAGAATTTGACCAGACCCGTCTAGAGGCCATTACCCCGACCGACGCCGGTCATTACCCCCACCGACGTCGGCAGACTAACCGACGTCGGCAGACCTGACAACCGACGCCGGCGACTGTGACCAGTTTGACAGCTTCTTCCAGGTAAGCTTTTGCTTCTTTTTCTCTTTCAGTTTGCTATTTATTTCAGTCCTTTTTAGCATTCTATCTTTTTATTAGTCACTTATCTTATCAAAACAGTGGGTTGACCTCCCTTAAGGAAGTTCTCATACTTCTGGGAACAAGCTTTCGCTTGGCAACCCACCGCCTATCTATCTAATGCCTCTTTGTCCAAGTTTTCTTCTTTGCAGGTGTCATTCCTCCACAGCCAAAGAGGAGTGCTCACAAACGTCTAGATTTACGGTGCGCAATATTTAGTCCAGGTACTTCCCAAGCCTTGTCCATTACTTTCTTTTAGTTTCTTTCTTTATAATCTGAAAAGCAAATTTGAGGTAGAAACATCTCTGGCACGCCCGATGGGACACTAGGTTCCTCCTGGGTTCCTTTTCCTTTTCATTCATTTAGGTGCATTTAGGCTCCTTCCTTCTTGTCTCTTTCTTCTATTCCAAATGACATTATAAGCAGGGCTAAAACGAACCTTTCTTCCTTGCATTCTAGACTAGTCTAAATATCATACTCTCAACCCTTTCTCAATCTTGTCTTCATAACAATATCACATTTCGACTTGGGCATTAAAACGTATTGCACTTTCATTTCTGCTTGTGCTTGCATTAGTCCACATCTAGTAACTTAGGCGCATATTGAATAAACCGTAGACACTTGATGTTACACTACCTGACCACATGCACTAAAACACACATAAAACTTACCTGAGACAAGGCCTAACTGGGATTTCATCACCCAGCGGATACCTTACCCGTCCCGGTGACCCCACTTGGATTTCATCACCAAGGGGGAAGCCCACTCCGTTCTCTGGCGGAGTCTAAACTCTAGGCGAGGTATATCTTGGCTAAGTGAGACCAGCTAACCACTGGAATCGTGAAGTGAGGGGAGCTTGCTCCTTAGCACCAGGCCACGTACCAGACCCTAACACAGATCTTTGAGCACCTAAAACAACACCTGAGACCATCCTTAGACCACCTTCTTCTAGGACCCATTTTTCAGCCAATCTCCCTAAACATTCATCTAAGGCATAAGCCACGATTTCTAAGGTTAATTCCTAGGATTTATCGCTTAGGCTTATCTGTCTCTTTCTGTTTTCCTCTTCTCATCTGTTTGTTTGAGTGTGTGAGGACGTTTTCTTCTTTATTTTCCAAGAATCTTTTGGTTCTCTGGAAAACACAGTCACCGACATCAGTTCTGCCACAGACGTCGGCTTCCCCTATCACCGACATCAGTTCTGATACCGACGTCAGCTTCATCTGTTACCAGCATCGGTTATCTGACCGATGTCGGCCACCTTTATTACCGACATCAGTTTTTAAACCGATGTCAGTCTCTGTCACTGTCCTTTTTTTCCAAAACCAGTAGCCTGAAACCTGTCCATTCTCTGTCACAAATCACATTCTGGTTTTCTGAGACTGCAAAAACACAGTTTCTGGAACCAGGCCTCTCTTCTTAACCACTTTAGCCAACAACCGCTTCCATCTACCTCGTCCCTAACCAAGTCCTATCATGGAGTTCCATTCAGAGACTGAAACAACTCCTACAGGACCGACCCCGACCCCGACCCCGACTCAAATTCCCATCATTCCTGAAGGGGACCAGGATTTCGAGAGATTCTTGGACCTCAACACTGCAGCCCTCCAAAACTATCTCACGAGAAACCCAACGCGAGACCTTTCGGGTGACATGGCGACGACATCCTCACCATTCGCCACCCAACCCTTTTTGACTCGGCCTTTCACCTCGACTATTAACCCAACCATGGCCAATACGCAAAGTTTGGCCTCCCCGTCTATTTTCAGACCGACCTCCATCGGGGTGTCATTACCCCCTCAACCGCCTGCAATTCAACCAAGTTCTACATCATATCAGAACTTGATTACCTCGACCCCTCATACTCTTGCACCCACAAATGTAGGGGTGCCAACCTATCTTTCTACCAGTGCCACCATTCAACCACCTTTGGCGGTGCCCAGTCAGTCTATACCTTCGACCTTCATAACGCAACCACCTCTAGCCTCCACTTCTGTCCCTGCGACTAGTCATCCATACATTGCGCCCTTACAAGCGCAACCGACTATGTCGCGCGCCTCCTCTAGCCTCTTCCAAGTGCCTTACAACTTAGGGGGCGCTCAACCCGCCAATCCGTCAGCAGATCTTATCAAGACGCTGATGGATAAAATGTCCAATCTCGAAGCTTCCATTTCTGGTTCAAGCAATACTTTGTCATATGACCAAATTTGCAACGAGCCCATCCATCCTTCCGTCCCTATTCGACCATACCCTAACCATTGGGAGCTTCCTAAATTCACTCGCTTTCAGAGTAAGGAAGACCCTCAACAACATATATGGGCATTTAGACATGCCTATTATCTTATTTCCCATGACGATGCATTGCTTTTGCACACGTTCCCTATGTCCCTTTCTGGTCCTACCCTTGACTGGTATAGTTCTCTTGCCAGACACTCTATCTTTTCATTCATTCAACTTGCCCAAATATTCCTTGACCATTTCTCAATCAACATCACCAAACAAGTCTCAATCACAGACCTTTACTCCATCAGGCAATTTGATGACGAATCTATTGTCGACTTTGTCGCTCGTTGGAGAGGTCTGATCAACCAACTCTCCTTCTCTTTGCCTCAACCTGAGCTCATCGAGCTCTTCTCTCGAGCATGTGCCAGACACATCTCTTCTACCTTGCGGATTCAGACATTCCGCACTTTTGACGAAGCTTTCATCATGGCTCGAAAGCTCGAACTCCGTGCCCTTGAAGAAGATAAGGTCAAATTGCGTCATACCAACGCTAAAACCAGTGGCCATTCTTCTTCCAGACCTTCTTCTTCTGCCAATTCTAAATCTAAAGGAGTGGCCAACACTGTGGTCGTTAGATCACCATCATCGACAACAACTAACTACTCTCAACCTTCGACATCTCCAAGCATTACCAAACAATTCCAACAACGGTACATTCAGCGTTCTTACACTCCACTTGGAGAACCATACGCTTCCGTTTTGGAAAAACTTCTCAAGCAGGGGGTCCTTAATCTCCCTCCAATCTGACCACCTCAATTCGACCCTTCAAAAGCCATCCCTACATGGTATAGGGAGGCCGACTTCTGTCCCTTTCATCGCATCCAAGGCCATGACATTGACAACTGCCGAACCTTCAAAAACATCATCCAAGACATGCTCGACAAGGGGGATCTTATTTTAGATAACCCGAACGCCCCACCTAATCAACATATCGACATTTTCAAACACCCATTCCCTAATCATCCGCCTACTCAAAACAACGTCCAGACTTTGACCAATGACCCTCAAGACCATGACGTTCACACGATTAGCACTATCTTGCCTCTTGTCCTTGACCAACCTCTTCCATTAAAGGGTGAGGAACCTTCTTCCCCTACTAGTCCTCCATCTACCTCTCTTGTATTGGAGGATGCTTTGACCACATCAACGCCATCAAGCCCACCTCCATTCGAAGACCCTACCTTGCCTACTTCTCAACTACAAGTAGAAGGCACGATCATCCATGCCCTCTGCCCACTTGAGGAGCCGCCCTCTCTTATCTCTTCTCCACCAAGAGAAGAACCCGTCTCTCCACCCATTTCAACCAAGAAAGGCCCAGTCATGCTTTCCCCTTGCCCTTTGCGTGAGATTCCTACATCTCACTCACCTCCGTCCACATCTAACCTCGCCTCGCACAACGGTGGCCCTCGACCCAAACACACGAAGACCACTAAACCTCAACCGACCTTAACCAATCTTTCAAACATTCTCCCTACCCGCTGGGGGAATTCATCCTTCATCCAAACCTCGACCAAATTTTCAACCCAGTCTCTACCACATATCAATCACTTATTTAATCTTATATCTCGACCAAGTGTCCATCGACCCAACCCCCGACCAATTATTCGACCAGTCTCAACAAAACTTCGACCACATATCAATCAACCAGACCTCTCGACCAAACATTCAACCTTTTTCAACCAACCAACGACAATGTCAACCAACTTCACATCCATCAATCAACGCCTGACCAATCTGGAAAGAGGCAAATGGGGCAGGTTCGCTCCTAATTGACTCGGACCTTAACGCACTAGCATGGCCCAGGGTCTTATTAGACCTTAAACCCCTTTCTGTCTTGCGTCTTTGACCATTCTTCTGCTAGTCGAGTACTCATCTACTTGACACGTAACTTGAGCTCATCCCTTGAGCAATTCTCATCCTCTTAATCCTCATCCCTTTCAACCCTATTCCTCTTAACAAGTCTTCTACAACCCTTTTAGGATGCAGTGATGCTTTGTCCTAATAAAAGGGGCATCCTTGAGCTTCTACAGTCTTGTCCGTGACTCTAATTTCTATAAATATATACAAATCAAGATGTCAAAACATATCCATGGTCACTAAATCAAGTCAAATTAAAAAGACAGACTGATCCCTCGAAGGACAGCTGTATTATCATTGCTGTATTACTAGACTGATCCCTTGAAGGACAGCTGGGCCAACTTATCAAACATTATCAAGCAAACATATAGACCACTCCCTCGAAGGATGGCTATGACTACTCTGGCTATAAATAGCAACTTTTCTTAGAAGCTTCCCGCATTGATCAGCTTCGCAACATGACCATTACATCAAATGACATCTCTATGCAGGCTTCCCGCATTGATCAGTCTGCGCCCAAAAAAAAAAAAAAAAAAAAAAAAAAAAAAACGAGTCACGAACTTGGCTTGTAGCTATCTCAAGGTCTCCTATAAAAAGGGGCAAGGTTATTCCTGCTCTTAAACTGGGTTACCCTATCCTCCTCCTATCACCGGCTCAAGGGACTTCGAGCTCACTTTAATGTCAAAGTGATTTGATTACCGTTCTAACACCATACTGGTCAACGACGTAAGGCATGAATGGGGCTTTTGTTCTAATAACCCCTATCTATGCTTCCTTTCTGGTCCTTGTCAATGAAAGAGCAATTTGCCTTTCACCTTTTCTCTACACTTTGGTCACTTTAATCACGTCAATTGTCGACTCATCCTTAAACCCAACCAACTTCAACATTTTCCAACCAGCCTCGACATTTTCAACATGACATCAGGCACCATCCTTGTCTATTTCACATAGTTTCTATGGACACCAATACGCATGGAAACTACCGACCAGACCCAATTTATGTTAAGCATAAACCAATACATGCTGAAGCATAAATAGACCCTTCATTCATTTTTAGCATACATCCATCGCGACTATGGAAACTTGCTAGGGATGAAAGACTCTCGACCAATTCTACAGAATACACCATCTGTAGCATCCTTTTATCCTCATCTTAGCCTCATCATTTCGACGCTTGACCACATCCAATCATCGACCAATCTTCTCAATTCATCCGAACTACATTGGTCTGAGGCCCTATGACCAGGGCTATGTAGGCAGCACTCAGATACCGCATCTTCTGAGGTTAGCTCGACCACCCCCGTTTATTCGTCTCTATGATGGACAAACCTTCTCTTCTTTGACTCTTATCACACCCAACTTCATCAACTTTGACCAAGACCTTTGACCAAGACCTTTTGACCAAGACCTTTGACCATGACCACTCATCGACTTTGACCAAGACCAATCAATCCCTCTGACCCTCCCTCCCTTTTAGGGAGAACTACATCGGCCTGAGGCCCTATCACCAGGGCTATGTAGGTAGCACTCAGTTGACATGGGGTCTTCTGGGGTTAGCTCGGCCGCATCCTTTCATCCATCCATCCTCTTGACCAATGACCATTGGAGATCATGCCTATCTCCTTCGACCTCCCCACTTCCAAGACAGCGTGTTGCCTTGGTTATCTTTGCATGTGTGCTATTCCCCGACTGGTTAGCAGAATTGTCCGCAGACCTATTTTTGACCCTTCACAAGTATAGGATCATGAGCCAGTTGATCCCTACTACTTGTGGCTTTTTCATGTTTCTGGGAGCACTTCCTGAGCCCTGGATACCTGGGACACGACGACCATTTGGAGCTTCAGCTTAGATTGAGTGACCCGATCAGCAGACGACTAAATGTTGGGGCCCAGTTACTTCAATTTTGGCACTCCTTGACCCTCAACCTGTGACACTTTTGACCTGACCCTCTCGTGAAGTGGACTACGCGCAATCACGACTATGGCAGCGTTTTCACTCACTCTCTTCTATCCATTTCTCTGTCAAATCGACACTCGATCTTCAGTTCCCTTCTCTCGACTATCGCTTTGAGGGGGGAACACCTCATCCTTTTCCTGGGGCAACCACTCCCTATTTTTGTCTTGCAGTTCATCTGGAACAACCAACAAGACAAAAAGGGGCAAATGTAGACACCTAAAAAGTGTCTAACCCTTGGTCCTTTCTCCCTCCTAGTCCCCCTTGGTCCCTAACCCACCTAAGTCTTATTAATTGGAAATAAACATCTATTTTTAATTAAATAAGGCCCCTTTTTCCCTCTCCTTGCCACCTCGACACCCTAGGATACCCTCCTTAGATCCCCTTTATTCCCCACATGGCCATTTAATGCCTTAGTCTCCCATTCCAACCTCTCCTCTCGTCCATTTAACCCCGTCGACCGTTTCATCCTGGCATTCATTTGACCTGGCCGTTGGGAAACGGATGAAAGGCTATTTTTAGCCTTTCTCCGGCCTTTCAGCCGCTGACGTCAGTCAGCCTTCGGCCGACGTCGGCGATATTGCCGGCGTCGGCACCCTTCTTAACGTTTTTCTTCACCGTTCTTTCTTCCTCTGGTTCCTCTGGCTTCTCTTCGCATTTCTACGTTTTCTCTTTGGCATCCCGACTCTTAAAACTTCGTATCAGACCCTTGTATCAGTCCTTCACTTGACTTCTCTGCCAATTAATCTCTCTCTCCCTCAGGTACACAGCAATCTTCTGCAGGTGAACAATAGGGAATCTTCATCAGCAATAGGTTTCACATCCGGCAACATCAACAACAAGATCAACACCTTCTTCAGCAGGGCACAGGTATGTTGTACTCTGTTTGTTTTTATGCTTTTAGTCATTTATAAACTAGATTTAGCTCTTCTTCCCCTCAGTCCTGACTGTCACCCAGGCCCGGATTCCTATCTCCCTGATTGGTTTTCCCCTATCCCTCTGTCCCTCTCTGTCCATTTGACTCCCCTGTATCCCTGCACAGCCCCTGACTGCCTCAAACCAGACCTTAGACCAAGACCCAGACCATCCACAGACCAGAATTTGACCAGACCCGTCTAGAGGCCATTACCCCAACCGACGCCGGTCATTACCCCCACCGACGTCGGCATACTAACCGACGTCGGCAGACCCGACAACCGACGCCGGCGACTGTGACCAGTTTGACAGCTTCTTCCAGGTAAGCTTTTGCTTCTTTTTCTCTTTCAGTTTGCTATTTATTTCAGTCCTTTTTAGCATTCTGTCTTTTTATCAGTCACTTATCTTATCAAAACAGTGGGTTGACCTCCCTTAAGGAAGTTCTCATACTTCTGGGAACAAGCTTTCGCTTGGCAACCCACCGCCTATCTATCTAACGCCTCTTTGTCCAAGTTTTCTTCTTTGCAGGTGTCATTCCTCCACAGCCAAAGAGGAGTGCTCACAAACGTCTGGATTTACGGTGTGCAATCTTTAGTCCAGGTACTTCCCAAGCCTTGTCCATTACTTTCTTTTAGTTTCTTTCTTTATAATCTGAAAAGCAAATTTGAGGTAGAAACAATATCTGATTAGTTGAAACTTGACTTTGAAGATCACCTAGCTAGAGAATTCAAACTTGCAAATGAACACTTACGTAAATCAATGATGGTTGTAAGAGAAATGAAAATTTAAGAAAAGGTGCCTTCAATAATTATAAAAGTTTCATCACATGTATTATAAGAAGATCCTAAACCCAAGGTTCCAACTTGGAAAGTAGAGGAGTCATTGGGAAATGAAGACAAGTCAAGCGTACACCAAGATGTTGAAGCTAAAAAGAAACTTGAAACCATCCAATTCACATATATCCCTCCTTAATATCCCAAATCATTCCCATCATGGAGGCCCATTCAAAATCATATGAAGAAGGAGAATGATGTGTTAGTTGTCAAAAGTGAGTAGTTGAATGAGAAGAATGAAACATATATAACCTACCATCTAGAGTAATTTTAAGGATCTTCCATTCCACTTATTAAAAACTATCTTGTCATTAAAGAAGCAATTTAATAATTTAAATTTATGGTGGTAGCTGATGAAGGTAATTTAAGTGATCTAGAAGAAGAATTTATCATTGGGACACCTCTTAACAAGTAAAAACACAACTTAGCCTTCAAGGATGTAGAAGAGGATGGGATGTAAGAGTAAGATGATCTCCAAGAAGAATGTAGACCCTTTGGTCAAGAATAAGGTGATTTCCAAGATATCCTTGATGGCATGGAAATTTTTCTCTTTAAATTTAGTACTCAAGAGGTTTAAATATGCCAAGAAGGATGCAAACTAACCTATAAACTTGAAGAAGAAGGTGACCTTGATATCATGCAAGTTGATCAGATTATGATGACAGATGAAGGATATTTTAATAATCAATTAGGGGTGGTAGAAGGTTTTTTATATCTCCATGAACATGGATAAGGTTTTATGGTTCTAATTTTTTTATAAAACTATGATATGCCTACTCCTATATCATCCACTATCCAACATGAAGAGGGTCTAACCAACTAGAGCTATGTGAGGGTTAGTCAAAAGACTTATTTGATGTCATAAGATCATGTTACTCTCTTCTTAAATCATGCCATGATCTGATTCATATTTAATAATGCAATACCACTAAACAAGAGGAAGGAATCCCTCTAACCATGCCATCCCAAAAGGCTATCTCATATGGAAATGATTTATTTGAGATCTTAAAATAAGGATATCATCCCCTCATCTGATTTTAAGATGTATCCTCACTAGTCAGGAATGGAACTAAACCTTATTGGCCTTAAGATTTCATAAATAATGACTCACCCATCCTTTAATCCAAATCTCTAATCATTCCACAAGATCCACTTCAAACTATCTAACTTGATCAAGAGTACCCTATAACTGAGGTAGAGATAAGATTTTTCATCCAAACAAGACAAGGGTGGGATGAATATGATTGGGTACTTGGTCCACATAACTAGAATATACACTTGAGAATAAATCAATAAGGTCCAATTACTCTTATAAGAGGATATGAGTATGCAAACATTTCTATATGTATGTGAAAGTCCTCATTCAATGAGTAAGACCTTATTAGACTCTAGTCAATACATGAAAATTTAACCTCATGGTACCATGATGATCAAAGGACCTTCCCATTTTATCTTGGAGAAGAAATAATTTGGGTTTAGGTAATTTATTTATGGTTTTTTTTTTCCTACTTCCAATAAGTGTGTCATCACATCTAGTGTGATAATTGCCTTAGTTGCTTTGTGTCATGTCTCATTGCTTCCTTAGATGTTTGGGTGTTTCTTTCTTTTTATGTGTATTTTTGTGTTTCATTTATTTCTTATTATGTATTATGATTTTTTGTAGTAATATAGGTTTTTGGTTTTCTAATATACTATTATTATCATTAGTCCAAGTGAGGAGGTTATCTCTATTGAGTCTTGTGCCTACCATACAAAGATAGTGTGCTCCCTTGACTAGTAAGTTGGTCATCCCCTATGAGTCACCAAAGATGTTGATATTTGGCTTCACAGGCCAAATTTCAACCCCTAAAATCAAAAAAATTCCTATGACACCCACTCAAACTTATACATGATGGTTTATACCTTGTCATGATCTTCTTATGGTATCTTTTGTAAGCCTTTTGGCATTGTTTAAGGTGTCATAGTATAGACCTACTTGTGAAATCATCATGTCATACTTATGTTGGGTATTTGAATGATATAATAGGTTTTCATGTAATTCATTGAGTTAGTAGAGAGGTTTCAAATGTCTTTTGAGGTCTATTGGATAATCTTTTCCTTGTTTGATAAAGTTAAGGTTTCTTAGTAGAAGTTAAGGTAATTTGGGGGAGTTAAGTTTTCTAGTCATAATTGCATTTATGCCTATTTTGTCAAATTCTTAAAGAAATACATTCCTATAAATATGAGGAGGGTGTATAAAATTTATTTGGGTCTTGATTATAATTCTAATAATGTATCCAACATTGCCTCTATGGTCTACTCACTCAAACATGTTTCATGTTTTAACTATCCTTCCAAGCCATCAAATGATCATTCAAAAATCTCATATGAGTCAAATTTCATCATAAAACTTTAAAAATACGTACATTTTGGATGTGAAATTGTATTAATATGTCTTAAATGGGTTTCACTGCCATTCTATTATCATGACAAAGTGTTCATATGCATAAAAGGTCTCATTTTAGTAGCCAAACCTGTCTTTAGTCCATTGAATGGGACCCATAGATGATAAATGTGAATCCTCAACTTATAAAACCATACCATATGTTTTAAAATGATATTTGACTTCTATTTTCCCTCTACTCATCCTCCAATGGAATTTTAAGACTTGAATCACGAAGAAAATGCAAAAATGAAGAAGTTTTGCAAGAGTTTCAAGCTTGTACAGACATGTTAGAGTTAGGGAAGATATATAATATTTATAGGGGAATTATTTTAGGAATTATATAAGGAGATACATGATTTTCAAATTCAAATGGGCCAAAAACTGACCTCTTCCTTCCATCATCCTTCTTGGTAGCCTAGAAAAGGTTTCAAGTTTTTGATCAATACAAAGAAGAGAGAGAAAATGGTGAGCTAATATTTTGGGTAGAGTTAGGGGGTCTCATCACCTTCCAATATTATGAAGTATTTTCCATATTGATACATTTCACCTTGTGAATAAATTATAAGAAATTAAGCAACTAGAATTACCTTTTTCATCTATGCATGGGTAAAATTGAAATGGTTTTAGTAATGTTTGGTCCTATTTGATGAAATTAATGATTATACATGTATTATAAAATCATCCAATGTCTTTACATGGAATTATCCACCCATTTTTAATATGTGTGAGGTTTTTTGAGCAGATAAATCTTTATATTATCACATGTGTAGGCTGTAAGCAATATCTCTTTAGGTTGCAAAGCATTCAATGCATAAAAATGGAAGTGAATGATGTTTTACGTTATATGGTAAGTTTATAAATCCATTAAATCCTTAACTAAATCCAAAACATATTTGAGACACTATATCATAAAACAAATCCTTCAATTCTTGCTCCAATGTAACTACCTTGTATATAATGAGTTTCTCCATGCAAATGTGAATAAGGTGTTATGGTAATGGTTGTGAAGAACCTTCATTAGGTCTTTTTAAGGGTATACATGGTATTAAAATATTATTTATGTTATTATTTGTTTTCATAAAACTAATCATTGTCCTACACTAAAAATCCATTCTCATCTTCAGCCCTAGAAAGACACTCTATCATAGTCATGACTATAATGGCTTATTTTGGCAAACCAAGAAAATGAGTTATTGGCCATTTGGATGGGTTGTAAGATATTTAAGAGATAAATGAGAATAATAAGGACCTATAAATATTATGGTGAATTAATAAATTATAGTTATAAATATACCAACATCATCAACCTACCCTAGATGACAAGATCAGTCAAAACCCCATTGAGTGCACACAAGATTGTGACTACTAGGTAGGAGAAACACTAATGGTTTTAAAGTTAATAAGATTTATAAGGTTAAAATTAATAATTTAGGATCATAAAAATTATTATTTAAATCAAGATAATAATGTATCATTGATAAAAAAATTGCCACCTCTCAAATGGTTGTTCATATTTAACAAGCTCAAAGTTGCATATACAGGCTTGATTACAGGTAAAGGGAAAGTTGAGGATAGAAACCATGATTTTAAAAATGATTAAATGAGAGATAATAAAGTTTTTGGTCTTTTATTTTGAGTTTCTTTTTTTTATTGAGTGCCTTGGTTCCTTTAATACAAAGGAAATCCCTTGACAGTCTATCAAGCCTAGTAGGCCTAAATTGGCCTATGCCTACAAATTGAAAACTTATGAATTAATGTGAGGAAGAAGAGTGAAATGAGGGGTCATAACTAGAATTATAACTATTCATAATATATTCCATATAATAGTCCTATTACTTTGAGGCATAATAGAACCTATTGGCCTAATTAGGCTTATTAGGCCTAGAAAAGTAGGTAAATAGGGTAAGGGAAATGTTCTGAACCTTGTATAGAAGTGAATTAATTTGAAATGGTTATAAAATATTCAAATTTAATTAATAATTATAAACCTATGTTTATATATATAAACATGAAATATATTACTATTAAATTATTTAACCCACACTTACACATAGTCAAGACATGATACTACCATCTAGGGGTAGGGTTACATAAGAAAGCAAAAGCATAAGGAACCCTACACAGGTGTAAGGTGTAGAATAGATAATAAGGGACTATGTATTTTTTTATTATATTCCTAAATATAAAGTGAATTCTTTTATCTTTAATGATAGATAAAAATATTCTAATATGCTTTAAAAGGTATCTACATGCCTATACCTAAAAGTTGAAGGCATATACAAGTTGGAGGTTGTTGGAGGTATTGAAACCATAAAAGAAGACATGAATAAATGAATAAAAATGTTTTAAATATTATAAAATCATAAAATTGGGGTAATAGGACAAAAAAATAAGACCTTAGGGATACATAATCCTTGCTAATCATAAACTCTAAGCCTGACTATAAAGTTTTTAGAAGTATACAAAGAGCACGATTGGAAAGAGCCAAATTTAAAGGGGTGTTACCAATACATGAGATCACATTACATGATTCCAACATCATAAATATTATTTAATATATTTTAAGGGTCTATTCAAGTCTCTAAAACTACTATCAAACCCTCAAGTGAGGGAAAGTCACCCAAGGCAGACCTACAAGAGAGAAAGACTGAGTTGATAGTGTAGATATTTGGAGGGGAATTAAATAAGATAAAAGTTATATGGACTAAGGTGACATGGTGACTTTGAAGTCACCAACCCACCTATAGGAGGATAAGACTCAATTTAGGCCTACAAGGCCTAGATCCATCCTGAATCCTCAAGACCCCACCTCAATCTGAGTGATAGATTTAAACCCCTATGGTAGGCCATATTTAATGGGAAGGTGTACTAATATGGTAAAGGTACTAAATAGGATGTTTTGGATAGATAAAAGCAAGTAAAAAGTCATATTAGTCTCATTATCTCTTTTAAATTACACTACCCTAGTCTACCACCTCAATCTTTCCATTCAAGAACTCATTTCTCACATGTCAAGAGGAATTATACCTAGTGCTATTAGGGGTAGTTGGGTAACCATAGGAAATAAAAATCTATGGAGGAAAGATTTGGATTCAAGATACCAAATCTATGAACAATCACTTTGTAACCTACCTTAAATTATTTTAAAGGAATCAAGGTCCACCAACTTTCACTCACATCTCATCATACATGTTGCATGGACCATGATATTTTTAATAGTTTTTATTGGGTTTATTAGATCTAGATACATGGAATATGGTTTTATATTGGAGGTCTATAATTTTTGAACCATAACTAATATGGTAGGCCATTGAAACACTTTATAAACCCTAATAGAGACTCAATTGAATAAAAATTAATATATTTTCATATAAATGCCATGAATGAGTCTTGAATACACATAAAACTCATTTTACACTCAAAGGAGGTCCCATACTTAGTACTATTTTGTACGGACTGCTATATAAACTCATCATAAATCGCCTTCTTCAAGTTTTTAAATATAAAATAGGGAACATAACGTGATGTAAAGTTGAAAATAAATTTTTAGGGTATTATGTGGCATATTCCACCTTCTCAAATATCAAATAACTCAAAATTCTTCTTGGAGAAGCTTCTGCAGGTCTACACCAAATGGCTAGTCTACAAGTGTTAGTAAAAGGTGATTGTAGGTGTATGTTGATTAAAAGGTACATATCATGGCATGGTATGATATTTTAGACATAAAAACATACTCATTAACCTATTATAAAGGTTTTAACCAAGTTTCATGGCCACTTAAACAACAAACACTAAGTGACTAGGCCTAATTACCTAGTACACCTACTTGGACACCTAAAAAGGATTATTTCTTAACATGGAGGGATAATAAGAGAGTAATTATAGATCCATAACACCCTAGTATTTGATGAATTAAATTAATAAGGCACACATTCTATGGTCATCATGGAGAATGGGTAATTTCTTAGCCTAGTTGACATGCATACAAGAAAAGTGGGTTGCTAGATGATCCATGGAGGCCTAATTACACAACTTAAATGCTTTGTAACTATCATAGGAGAAGGATTTGACTAATATTTATGTAAACATTCACTTCATTTGGTTAACTTTGGATAAAAATATAGATCAATTCCCAAAAAGGCTCATTGAAGGCCACTCATTACCAAGGCAACACATGAGAGAGCATGAAGGGTTGCTTATAACTATTGGTTAAATGAATGGTGAAAATTATGACCTATTAATTCCACTTAAATTCCTAATTATCTTCTCATTATTTTTCATTATTCTATATATTTAGGCTCTAAATACATTATAATGGATCCCTCAGTAGGGTATGAGGAAACTCTACCTAGATTTGTATCTTGTAGGCCTCTTAGACTGATATATGGACCATTGAATCCTTTTCATGTTATTCTCTAGTGTTTCATTCTTGTCTAATTTTCATATGTGTTAGATTTATATCCCTTTGTAGGTCCTCGCCTCACATAGATGCTAGTAGATGTTCTATGAAGGTCATATATTATGGAAGATGTTAATGGTCAAGCTTAGAGTGGAATTTTAATTGGTAAGTTCCTTGACCCAAACCTTCCCTTCATTACCCTCATAATCATATAATACAACATATATATGAAACACTATTAACTAGAAGCTCTTAGAGATAGTGATTCAACTTCATGTATTATCCATTAGTGTTGTTTGATGTCAAATAGAGTGGATAAACTATATTGGTGCATCACTTCTAGTATTAAAGGTTTCCTTTAATTCTTTTATCTATCCCTTTCCCTCCCAAAAATTCAATAGTATTAGTAATTTAGATTAAATGGATGCACCATGGGAGCTAATCCCATAATCTAGAGGTTTATCCCAACCATAAGTTACCCACAACCTTGGGCTAATCCCATGTTACCCCTAGCTTGGAGGTAGTCCTAAATAACCTCCTCCTAGGGCATGGTTTGGAGTGTTAATAGGTTTTTCATGTGAAATATAATTCCATACATACCCATTGTGACATGGGATTAGAACCCAATGTATTTATATGGAATAATAAAATTTAAATAGTCAAGATAATATATCTTGTGATTTTAATCAATCACATCATAAAATCTGATGAGGACATCTCAAGATATTTATCACATGAGCACTCAGTGTATTTTTCATAAATTTTTACAAGTGGTTTGACCCACATAAAAATATATGAACTCTTGTATGCTTTCCTCATGTTCAAAATCCTTATCAATTTGAATTTATTACTATAGTAAATAAAATGCAAAATATTTAATGATTTAAGTGTTTATATATCTAATAAATATTATTGTATAAAAACTTTACTATAATAGTATAACATTTTAGACACATCCTAAGACTGCATATAGTTCATATAATCAACACTAAATGCATGAATAATAATAAAAACCTTATGTTTAGCATTTAGTTATAAATTTTAATTCGATAAATTAACATTGTATAATGACCAAGTACATGTATGTAGATTATTGCATCTTAACTTATAAACCCAACCAACTAATATGTAGTTTATAAATTTTAATAAAACTCATATAGAATTATGTAGGTGATTAAAAAAAAAAAAGAACAAAATAAATGCATTCATCCTCTTTTCTTACATTTCAAGTTTGCACAACCAATCAGATTAATCCATCTAAATCGATGAAAACCTTATCAAGAAGGAAATTGACTATATAAGCTACTTCCAAGAATGAAAATATTATACTATATGATTTAACCATTTATGCATATAATCTAATTTCAATTTTCTCTTTAAGCTATTCAAATATTGCATGCATATATTACAAAAAATCCATTTTGAATCATGCCTTTCTCCACCAATTTTTATTGTAGACAAAGATGATACATTCAAGTGTAGATAAAATAATAACTCATATAATACATTAAAAATTATGGTATTTAATAAATTTTTCACATCAAAACTTAAAAAATCAAACAAACATTATCCCCTTGTCCATCAATAATTATATATGTAGAGAATAAGAAGAATAACAACCCATTTTTCAATAATATCAATACCCAAATGCATATCAAATATATAAGTAGAGGATTGAATAAACACAAGTATATGCTGGTTGAGATAAACAACAACTAATTTCACCACTATCTTATTTGGATAATTAAACCCATAAAATTAGAAATAAAACATACTATCATTATTATTTCCTCTAACACTGGGTGTGAAATAATACAAACATTTCCTTTAACCTTAATAAAACCAAGTCATTAATTATGTGTAGGTTTATTAAAAAGCTTAAATTCAAAATTTACTTTCCTATAATCTAACCCATATTGGTTTTATGGAGTAAAGGAAATTTTATTGGAAGTAAGAAAGATTTTATATTAGTATAGGTTTCAAATCTAGTTGTCATAATAACACTTCTAGCCACTTTTCATTGAAATCCACCTACAGAAATAAAACCAAATTATCTTTCCAAGTACAATCATTGGTCAAATATGCCCATGGACATTTTTTTATTCCTCATTAACAATATGTTATTGAAGCAAAATCCAAATGTTAAGTTCAATTGTAGATATAAAAAAACCCAACTAAAATCGAATTCTCATTAATGTGTACAAAACATGTGTTTGTATGAATTAACAATTTTAAATAAGACTAAATAATTAATCCATGACAAAAATAATCATAAATGTAACTTATACAATGTAATTGACCTACCCATTAGAATATTTTAACCAAATTAATGTCAATGCTCATGTAGTTTAATAAAACCTAAATATTAATCTTTTTATATGCACATGAGAGTAAAAAATCCCATATGGATTCATTAAAGTCATGTTGACCATACCATAAAATGATGGCTTGATAGGTCAACTAAATTATTATGCATCTTCCAAACCCTAATTGCTCAGTGAATTCCTAACTTGGGTCATGTTTACTTTAGATAAAACCATTTCACCATGTAACCTAATTTTTTTCAGCCTTACTATGTGTTTGATTAAGTCTGACCAACCATAATCCTATTTTTACAATGATAAAATCTAGCCTATTTTCTCCAAATTCTAAGTTAGTCACAAGGAGAAATCAAAAGCAAAGTCAAGAGATATAATTTTTAACTATCAAATATATATTCTAGTTATACACTTATATTCAAAATAGTAAAATTTTGACATTCTTTATAGGTGGGAGAACTAAGTGGACTTGATTTCCACCCTTGGAGTATTCAATATGTAGGTAATGGTCAATCATTAAGGGGTTGATTGGGGTTAGCTCAACTCATTACACTCCCAATTTTTTTTTTAAGTTTAAAATATATTTAAGTTATCTATTAAAATAAAATAAATAATGATTTATATATAGACAAACCCTATTTGTGATATATTATAATCCTCATCATTTATAGGTGCAATAGGTGTAATGATCAATTTTTACACATGGTTAACTTGAAAAATTATGTGATCAATGAACTTAGGATAAATATGCCACCATACACCTATAACACTCATGTATATATACATATTTTTCTTCTAACTCTGATCTATCATTTCTAGATTTCATATTTCTCTATTTTTTCTTGTCTATAGTCTTTAATAATTAGTTGAAATAATTCCATAGTTAATGGAATAGCATGCACTACACTAATATACACTTAAATGGACTTATATAGCTTCTATTTCTTTCTCAATTATAATTTTTATCCTATAAATTCACCTTTATTCTATCTTTCATTATCAAATAATTAAAATAGTCAATGGGTATCTATGTGTAAGCTATGTTTTGGTTCTTCATATTGATTTCCAAAAATGGGGGTTTTTATATTTAACATCTTTGTAAAAACTATAATAATTGAATATTTAAACATATTTAGCATTATTATATCTATATTTACATATAAATTAAATATAATTAATTTTATTTAAGTAAAAATAGGGTAAAAAATATTAGTGAACCCAAACACTTATTTTCAAGCCTATTCTTACAAAAAAAATTATTTTTGATTTGTTTTCGTAGAAATTTATTTTGACAATTTCAAAACTCATAGGATCTATCATTTTGGGATTTTTTTTTTCATTCATACTTGATTTTTAGTGTGAAGAGTATTATCCCAATAATCCATCCATTAGATAACAATATATAGAAATTTTAGTTTCCATGTACCTCAGGGTATATAAAAAATCATTAGGGTTTTGTTTTCATCCATAGGAAAATTTCAACTATTTGTTGTTGAAGTTGACCAATCATAATTATCCATAATAATTTAATTTCATATATTATATAGATGAGATAATGTGTTCATTATAATAGTGTAACCCTCCATAGTTAATGCCTTCTTGGTAATGTTCACTATTTATTACTAAAATCAATATATCTAAGGGCATACAAAAGAAACACAACTTGAATAGTTACACCCAATCTCCATTTATTTTTACCAATATTATTTTTCATTTATTGGATAATTTTTAGAACAAAAATATTATATTTTTCAAACATTGATGTTTTTTCTAGTCATAATTAGTGGAGAAAAAAAAAATTGGTTCATAAAAAAATTTATGATTTTTTAATAATTTATAATTTACTGTTTATAATAAATTTGTCCTATATGATGATAAATATACCAATTTTAAAATCAATTCATGGGTTTCATCTATCTAAAAATTTTGATAAAAATCCTCTATTTTATTTTAAAAATAGTTAACAAATCCCTTAGAGTGGTTGGTTCTTTATTTTATCCTTATTAAGGCAATCCATGCATGATTATTTAATTATTTTTATTATTCCTTGTATATATATTAAAATATTTTATTTAAGAAGCAATAACAAAAACCCTAGACACTCTTCAAATATGGATTCTTTTATATTTCCCCTTAATTTCAATCCACCTCCCATAAACCTTCTTGATGGTGTTTATATGCATATTAAATAAAAAGTACCTAAATTTATGTGTTTTTTAATCCCTTAAATATTAATTAATCATTACGAGAGCATTTTATTTAACCTTTTATGATTTTACACTAAGAATCCTATGTTTAGATTAAAGGGTTGAGATGCCTTAATCAATTAAATAAATATTCAATAATTAAGTACTAATTTATTATAGAATTTGACCTTGTTTGAATTTATAAACATAACATTAAATAGAGATAAATAAATATTTATCTAAAAACTAACTATCATAGATGATCTGGGTTCTAGAAGTTGAGATTTAGGTAGTCATATATATCATCAGTAGGATTATGGTGTTTGTCTGCTCATTGGATATTAGCACCTAGTATAGACAATAGTGCCATCTATGTGTAGTGTCCTAAATATGGTGATAAATTCCCCTTTGAATGAATATTCCAATTTTATAAGAGAACTTCCGCTTGTGTTTGTATGTCATGTTTTTGGGTGACCAAAACCTAGAGCTCTACGTTATTCCTTAAAAACCTGATTTAATGTGAAAACCCTATTCCTCCTTGTAAGTATGGAATGAGAAATAATTTTGTGTGTTATTAGGATGGAATATACATCCTCAACACCTTGATATGTATATATTTTCCTACATGCCAATACTTTGAATAGAGTTGAAGCGTAATGTAGATCTCCACCTTGTTCTTATAGTCAGTGCAAGTGAATGTAGATCTCCACCTTGTTCTTAGAGTTGATTTGGATGCATTAAATTTTATTGAGATTTTAAATGTTTGAAAACTAGTATTATGGATGGTATATATGGTAGTATTCATAATTTAGATAAAAATATGGATCAAATACCTTAGTTTTTCTCAACTTTGTCTTCAGTTTGAATATATTTTGCATCTATTTTCCCTCTAGTGAATAGAGGTGTTTTAGAATTATATTTATATGGTTTTGTTTCTTGTGAAGATAATAAAATGAGGTTATGATGATCTTAGGAGGGGCTCACATTTGAAAAATTATCCACTGGGAAGAGCAAGAGATAAGGATTGTAGTGCCCAGTTGGGGACACTAGCACCATGTGGTTGCAGTATCCCAAATACGGTGCTAATGTCCTCTTTTTAGACTATTAAGTAATCTGGATTGGGATCTGAGATGATAATTCTAGGACTATGTTATGACTATTTATAAGTGTCTATGTTCTATTAAATGACTATAAAAGTAAGTGTAATGTATTAGTATAGGTCTATGGCTAGCCTAGGGAGAGGCTAACTCAATCGATAATATTATCATCCAATTACCACTTTTAGGTGATTACATTTTCCCCCTCTTTATGATAGTAATATAAAAAATTAAAATCATGGAAAATAAAGCATACCTAGACTTACCTTCAAATTGAATCCCATGTAGATGAGTTTGAATATGTGAATCTAGGTCTACATATGTGGAACATGATCTAAAGCAATGTCCTATAATGAAAGAAATAAAAATCAGTCCTTACTAAAGAGATGATAAAAATAAAAATACTATGCTAAAATGAAATAACTGAGTTAAATTGAGTAAAGAGAGAGGAAAAAAATGAATACACCTCATTGGGTATGTGAACCAATATATGAGCCTGGTGAAAACTTGTAGGTGTGAGTGTGCATAGTGATAATATCATTAAATAACTTGAACTGAGTTGATAGATTGTTCAATACTTATATGGGTGTCTCAAGAACTCAATTTGGTTTTGAATGCATCATTGTCTACTCTTGCTTGGTAGATCATGATCTTTTTGAATAGCTTGGATAAGATTGTTATTATGTCTAACCCTCTCATGTAGGTGGCTAAAGACCTCAAGTGGGCCAAGACTCCATCATTACCCCCTATTTCAATTAGATGCATCTATAACTATATTTCACAAAGTGATAAAAGTATACAAATTATTAGAACTATGTATTCAACTCTGTAACCACTTAGGTATAAAAGGTATCTCTAGGCCACTTAGGAATTGCAAGCACTATATATGGAGTAAGGCATTATTTAGTGACAACCTAGAATGTGATAGCAAGTGCATATAGTGTAGAGAATGACATGGAGTTTGTCATTCCATTTGATCAACCTAATAAAAGTTAAGTATATGGAAACTATGTACCTTGTACATGCCCCTAATTTGGTATCTAATTATACTATATTCTAAATCAAGTATGTAATAACTAAAACTATGTAACTAATCTGAATGTATGAGTGATCAACTACGCATGATTCCCCTAAATCTAAGTGATTAGATGAATATAAGCTAAAATGAATGTATATGATCTAAATCTAAATATAAATACCAAACTTGTGACTATATCTATGCAAATCTATACTATACCTAGTGTACTATTATCAATGATCTAGACTATCTTAAAGCTGGGGCTATTAGATAATAGTGTATTTTAGTGTACAATAGTGCCTTGTGGTGCTAGTATCCTAATATAGGTGTTAATTAATGCCTTTTTTTATTTTTAGTAATCTTATCTAATTTTTGAGTCTCTATTTTTTTTCTATGTTTTCCCTGAGTCATATTTTTTAAATTCAGCATGTGTGTTTAAATTTGTCTATGTAAAGTAAAGTAGGTGATTAATAATGCATAAATGTAACATCACAATGTAAATTAATCTAAGCATAAGTAGGAAATATAAGAATGTATGTTACAATCTAGCATTACACAAGGGTTTTAAGATAGATGTAATCAATGTTTAATAATAAAATATGAGTAACTACCTAGGTGGATGGGGTATGATGTCCATCTGAGAGCTAATTAGGAAGGGTAGATGCATGATATCTGAGAGAGAGAGAGAGAGAGAGAGAGAGAGAGAGAGAGAGAGAGAGAGAGAGAGAGAGAGAGAGAGAGAGAGAGAGAGAGAGAGAGAGAGAGAGAGGTGTCATGGTGTAGAAGTATACAAGGAATAAAATATACAAGTAGATGAATCATAAAAATGTAGGGAAAGGGGCCAAAATACAAGATACGAAAACACATGTCACTAAATCTAACAATGAAGACATATAAGGACATGTTAAAATGTTTTCATATATAATCAATAAGCAATTTGGTATAGAGCCACATAGAAGGACATGATCAATTTTCCACATATATAAGTATGAAAATCACACTCAAGGGACATGTGCACATGTCCAAGGCATATAAATAGAGAAGTGTCATATAAGCTAAATAAAAATTTCATATTAAAATTCCCTTAAAGATGGAAGAATCATAGGAAACACAATCAAGTCTAATCTAGGAACTAGAAATGAAAGCATGTATAATTGTCTAATACAAATCTATGTAAATATTTTAGCATGCATATATAATGAGAACAAGTAGTTATAATTGGTTAAAAAATATGAGTAATGAAGATCAATGATCAATATTAAGATAAATAAATTTTTAACTAGACTACATAGTATGTAAAGATAAAACTTGATTATAGAAATTGTGTAGGAGATGCCCCCAAGTGGGTAGATGTATCAATTTATAAAACTAGATCAATTTAAATGGATAGAATGGGTAGATGAGAGTTATTCTAGATTAGTGTAGTGGAATTAAATCCTATTTGTAATTTTTAAGCAATCGACAAGAACAAGTGAATCATATGTGTATGATAAAACTGACTATACTAGGATAGTTATGAATATGCAATATCTAGAAAGTAGTATAAATGTAAACATAGAAATAAATAAAATCTATAAACATTTTTTATTTTAAAAATGTTTGAGTGTTTTTGTATTTTGACATGTCATATTGTATTTGTGTTTTCTAAGTATAAGCTATGTAAAATCAAATAAAAATATACTATGTAAAAGGAGCTTGAGATAGAAAGAAGTATGTATAAGGGTAGGAACCATACTAACTAATGAGTCTCATGGTAGACTCACTATCACTATGGCTTGTGTCAAAAAGAGGAATGGTAATATCTCATGCAGGGTGATTGCTATGATTATTTGAATGATCTTACAATGGTAATCTAAGTATTATTGCTCATCTAAATCATAATATTGTTCAGTAACAAAATCATAATAACCTATAATTCTAGAGGCAATTTTCTAATACTATGGATTTTACCTTTGTAAATTGTGATTTTAAAGATAAATTATGATCTTGCCCTTTGAAAATATGCATGTCATAGACATATAGTATTATGGAGGCTTTTTTTTTGCCAGAAATCCTTGTTTAATATTGCTTGTTGGTTAGACATGGTTTTGACTTTGCAAATAAAGCTCTTTCTCTTTTTATAAAATTTCATGTGTATCTAGATTTTTTGCCTTGATAAAATATATCTATGAATGATGTTCCTTTTGGTGTTAAATAAATACCAAACTACTAGTTGACCAATATTATCAACTAATAGAATAGGAAAAGTGATGCATTGGGCTTATTTGCCCAAACCTTGACCATGATAATCATACTATTGTAGATAATTTGACATAACCAATACCAGATTGAATGTTTTTCCTCATTTTAGAGAGGTAGGTTTTCTTGATTTATTTTTACTTGTACTATTTATTGTTGTGATTCTACTTTTGAAACCTTTTGCTATTTTGAGTTATGCTTTGGTAACCATTTTTGCACTTTTTTTGAATTTTACCCTTTTTAAATTGGTAGATGTGCCAATGTATGTTTTTTGGATGAAGTTTCACCATGTGAGTCATTTTTATCCATTACATTTTTTATTTTCCTTTTTAATTTTAAACATGAATTGGTGTGGTACCCATGTACTCTATTATATGCACAAACTTATGTAGATCTCTTCATTGGGTGGAGAGGAGGTAGGTTGATCAACTCAACTTTAATCATTTCCATTAGTATTTTTACTTGAAATCTTATTGGACCTTTGAATATTTTTGGAATCACTAGTTTTAGATTTATTTTTATGTAATTTTGTGTTCTGATATGTAACATTATTTGCCACAAATTGACTAGTTGAATATGTATAAACATGATTTATATTATTTTTCCCTAGATGCCTTTATCTTGTAAATTATTTTTACAATGTTTTAATATTTTCATGTAGTAGTTGTTTTTAATTTTATAAACCTATAATTATCTTTCTCATATTGATATGTTGATCACATAGGGTTTCACATGTGACAACCCTACCTATTTTAGTTTGAACATGTAGCCACACACCCTGTAAGGAAAAGGTGTGAATATGCTGAGTAGGGGAATTAGTGATAGTGTTATAGGCATCTTAATCTTGTGGAGGAATGATAACATGGACCTGGTATAATGAAAGTAGTTATCATCCTCATGGAGATGAGGATATAAAGGAGATTCTTTGTTATACATAAGATATGCCATTGAAACTTGGAACATAGTTGTTAGCTTATGTGTTAAATCTTGTATTTGTGTATGGGTTTGCTTGTTAATAGAGCTACACATAGGAGAAGGATATCATTTTATGAGATATGACATATATTTTAGTTGATATAAAACATAATCTATACATGTGTTTATGTATTTTCTATGTCATTTTGAATTAAAGGGAACAAGCAGGTAAATGAAAGTATTAGACTTTGTAACAAAAAGTTATTGATTTATTATGTCATTATGATCATGATTATATGAATCAAAATAAATATGAATATAAAAAATTTAGTTTTGGAAATAAAATATGAGTATATATAGAAAACGATACAAACCCTAAGTGTGTCTAGGGTTAGTTTTTATAATCTAGGGTTTATTTGCATAAAATTTAAATTAGATACAAAATAAATTTAAACCCTAATATGAAATTAATTTTAATTAGTTAGTTTGTCTAAAAAAATTCAAAAAACAAGATGTATTCATCCATAAATTTATTGCAAAAATTTTGGATGATGCAAGCTAGGGTTTGAAATAATATTTGAATTAAGATGGGTTCCCTAAATGATATAACCATTTTGGGTTTTACTATTAAAATCTTATGTTTGGTTAAGGGGTTGATATGTCTAAATCAATTAGATAAATATGAAATATTAAGTACTATTTTTTTATAGAATTTTAACTTCTTTGACTTTTAAAAAATATTAATAAATAAAGATACATATATAATTCTCTAAAAATTAACTCTTATAGATTTTATAGGTTTAAAAGTTGAGATCTATGAAGTTATATGTGTCATCAATAGGATTTTGGTGTTTATCTTCTCACTAGATAGTAAGGCCTATAATGGATAATAATACCATATATGTGTAGTGTCCTCAATGTGGTGTTAATGTCCATTTTTTAAGAATGTTCTTATTTTTTAGGAGCACCTGTGAATGTGTCTATGTGTCCTATTATTATGTGACTAAAACTTGGAGATCTCTATTATTCCTAGAAAACCTAATTTAATGTCCAAACCCTAGTCCTCCTTGCAAGCATGGCATGATCAATAATTTATTACGTGTTAGTAGGATGGACTAGACATCCTCAACACCTCACTATGTAGAGAGTTGCCTTACCAATACTCCTAAGAGGGATTAATCCTGATGTAGTTCTGCTACCTAGTGTTTGATGCAAGTGCAAGCGAATGCTATAATTAGAGTGGCCTTAGAGGCCTTGAATGTGCTTGAGATTTGAAATGTTTGAGAATTTGGATTAGGGATTATGTAGATGATAGTATGCAAAAATTATGTTTGAATAGGGATCAAATACCTTAGTTTTTCTCAACTTTGTCTTTGGTTTGAATAATATTTGCATCTATTTTCTAGCTAGTGAATAGAGGTGGATTAGACTTATATTTATAGGGTTTTGTTTCTTATGAAAATAATAAAATGATCTTATACTAACCTTAGGAGGGGTACACATTTGAAAAACTATCCATTTGGAAGTGTTAGGGATAAGGACAATAGCACCCACTTGGGGACATTAGTGCCATGTGGTTGTAATATCCCAAATATGGTGTTAATGTCCTCTTTGTAGAATGCTAAGTAATTTGGATCAAGGTCTAGGATGATAGTTTTGGGACTATGTTATGATTAGAGTTAGGTGACTATGGTCTAATAAATGAATATAAAAGTAAGTCTAATTGATAAGGATAGTTATTTGGCTATTCTAGGGAGAGGTTAACTCAAATAAAACTCTTAGCATCCAATTACCACTTCTAGGTGATTACAACATCTATAGAAGAGTTATAAAATCAAAAACAATATTTTGGTTTAAGGATTACATCTGTTGAAAATAATATCACATATAAAAATAATCCATAACATTTTAGTGTTAGTCATATGTATACACATACACAAATATTGTGCCTCAAAACATATAATCTCAAGTATTAGCTCAAAAGCAACATACATATACAACTAATGATTAAAAAAGTGTAAAAAAGACTAATAATAATACAAGTGATTTTATAAGATAAATTATTTTAAATAATTTGATCAAATTAACTCTTATTCATCTTTGTCTTAAAGTGTCATCTTTGTCCCATTTTAATATTGCATGCATATCTTACAAAAAATCTAGTTTAAATCATGCCTTTCTCCACTAGTTTTTCTTTTAGACAAAGATGATACATTCAAGTGTAGATCAAATAATAACTCATAAAATACATTAAAAATTATGGGATTTAATAAATTTTTCACATCAAAACTTAAAAACTCAAACAAACATTGTTCCCTTGTCCATCAATAATTGTATATGTAGATAATAAGAAGAATATCAACCCATTTTTAAATAATATCAATACCCAAATTCATCTCAAATATACAAGTAGAGGATTGAAAAAACACAAGTATATGTTGATTGAGCTAAAAAATAACTACTTTCACCACTATCTTATTTGGATAATTAAACCCATATAATTAGAACTCAAACATACTATCATTATTATTATCTTTAACACTAGATGTGAAATAATATAAACATTTCATTTAACCTTAATAAAACCAAGTCATTAATTATATGTAGGTCGATTAAAAAAATTAAATTCATATTTTCCTTTCTTATAATCTAACCCATATTGGTTTTATGGAGTAAAGGAAACTTTATTAGAATTAACAAAGATTTTATATTAGTATGGGTTTCAAATCTAGTTTTCATAATAAAACTTATAGCCACCTAGCATTGAAATCCAACTACAAAAATAAAACCAAATTCTCTTTCCAAGTGCAATCATGGGTCAAATAGGCCCATTGACATTTTTTTAATTCCTTGTTAACAATATGTTATTGAGTCAAAATCCAAATGTTAAGTTCAATTGTAGATATAAAAAATTCCAACTAAAATATAATTCTCTTTAATGTTTATAAAATATGTGTTTGTATGCAATAACAAGTTTAAATAAGACTAAACAATTAATCCATGACAAAACTAATCATAAATGTAACTTATAAAATGTAATGAATTTAACCATTAAAATATTTTAACCAAATTAATGTATATGCTCATGTAGTCTAATAAAACTTAAATCATAACCTTGTTATATGCACATGAGATTAAAAAATCCCATATGGATTCATTAAAGTCATGTCGACCAAGCCATAAAATGATGGCTTGATAGGTCAAATAAATTAGTATGCATCTTCCAAACCCTAATTGCTCAGTGAATTCCTAACTTGGGTAATGTTTAGTTTTGATAAAACCATTTCACCATGTAACCTAAATTGTTTTAGATTTACCATGTGTTTTATTAAGTCTGACTAACCATAATCTTATCTGTAATTGATAAATTCTAGCTTGTTTTCCCCAAATTCTAAGTTAGTCACAAGGAAAAATTAGAAGCAAAGTCAAGAGATATAATTTTGAACTATCAAATATATATTCTAGTTATACACTTATAGTCAAAATAATAAATTTTTGACATTCTTTATAGGTGGGAGAACTAAGAGAACTTGATTTCCCTCCTTGGAGTATTTGATATGTAGGCAATGGTCAATCATTAAGGGGTTTATTGGGGTTATCTCAACTCATTACACTCGTAACTTTTTTTTTAGGTTTAAAATATATTTAAGTTATCTATTAAGATAAAATAAGCAATGATTTATACATACCCAAACCCTATTTGTGATATATTATATTCCTCATCATTTCTAGGTGCAATAGGTGTAATGATCAATTTTTACACATGGTTAACTTGGAAAATTGTGTGATCAATGAACTTAGGATAACTATTCCACCATACACTTATAACACTCATGTCCATAGACATATTTTTATTCTAACTCTGATCTATCATTTCTAGAATTTGTATTTCTCTATTTTTTCTTGTGTATAGTCTTTAATAATCGGTTGAAACAATTCCATAGTCAATGGAATAACATGCATTGCACTAACATACACTTAAATATACCTATATAGCTTATATTTCTTTCTCAATTATAATTTTAATCTTATAAATTCACCTTTTATTATATCTTTCATTTTCAAATAATTAGAATAGTCAATGGGTATTTATGTGTAAGCTATGTTTTGGTTCTTCGTAGTGATTTCCAAAAATGGGAGTTTCTATATTTAGCATCTTTGTTAAAATTAGAAAAATTTAACATTTAAACATATTTATAATTATTATATCTATATTTACATCTATAATCAAATATAATTAATTTGATTTAAGTAAAAAATAGGGTAAAAAATATTAGTGAACCTAAACATTTATTTTCAAACCTGTTCTTTCAAAAAAAAATATTTTTGATTTGTTTTCATAGAAATTTATTTTGACAATTTCAAAACTCATAATATCTATAATTTTGGGAAAAAAACATTTTTTTCTTTTTTACGTGATTTTTAGTGTGAGGAGTATTATCCCAATAATCCATCTATTAGAGAACAATATATAGAAATTTTAGTTTCCATGTACCCCAAGGTATATAAAAAATTATTAGGGTTTTGTTTTCATCCATAGGAATCTTTCAACTATTTGTTGTTGAAGTGGACCAATAATTATTAGATATAATAATTTAATTTCATATATTATATAGATGAGATAGTGTAGTCACTATAATAGTGTAACCCTCCATAGTTAATGCCTTCTTAATAATGTTCACTATTTATGACTAAGATCAATATATCTAAGGGCATACAAAAGAAACACAACTTGAATAGTTATACCCACTCTCCATTTATTTTTACCAATATTATTTTCCATTTATTGGCTAATTTTTAGAATAAAAATATTATATTTTTCAAAAATTGATATTTTTTCTAGTCATTATTAGTGGAAACAAAATTATTTTTGGTTCACAAAAAAATTTATGGTTTTTCCATAATTTATAATTTACTATTTTTAATAAATTTATCCTATATGATGAAAAATGTACCAATTTTAAAATCAATTCATGGGTTTCATCTATCTACTAATTTTGATAAAAATCCTCTATTTTATTTTAAAAATAGTTAACAAATCCCTTAAAATGGTTGGTTCTTTATTTTATCCTTATTAAGGCAATCCATGCATGATTATTTAATTATTTGGATTATTCTTTGTCTATATTGAAATATTTTATTTAATATGCAATTAAAAAAAAAACCCTAGACACTCTTCAAATATGGATTCTTTTATATTTCCCCCTAATTTCAATCCACCTCCCATAAACCTTATTGATGGTGTTTATATGCATATTCAATCAAAAGAACCTAAAGTTTATTGTTGTTAATCCCTTAAAGATTAAATAATCATTATGAGAGCATCTAATTTAACCTTTTATTATTTTACACTAAAAATCCTATGTTTAGTTTAAAGGGTTGAGATGCCTTAATTAATTAAATAAATATACAATAATTAAGTACTGATTTATTATAGAATTTGACCTTGTTTGAATTTATAAAAATAACATTAAATAAGGATAAATAAATATTTATCTAAAAACTAACTATCATAGATGATCTAGGTTCTAAAAGTTGAGATTTAGGTAGTCATATATATCATTAGCATGATTATGGTGTTTGTCTGTTCACTGGATATTAGCACGTAGTATAGATAATAGTGTTATCTATGTGTAGTGTCCTTAATATGGTGATAAATTACCATTTTTAGGACTATTAAAATTTTAAAGAGAACTTTTTCTTGTGTTTGTATGTCATGTTTTTGGGTGACCCAAACCTAGAGCTCTATGTTATTCCTTAAAAACCTGATTTAATGTGAAAACTCTATTCCTCCTTATAAGTCTAGAATGAGAAATAATTGCATGTGTTATTAGGATGAAATAGAAATCCTCAGCACCTCAATATCTATATATTTTCCTACATACCAATACTCTAAATAGAGATGAAGCATAATGTAGTTCTCCACCTAGTTCTTAAAGTAAGCGCAAGTGAATTATATAATGGGAGTTGATTTAGATGCATTAAATTTTATTGAGCTTTTAAATGTTTCAAAACTAGGATTATGGATGATTGGATGGTAGTATTCATAAATTAGAGAAAAATATGGATCAAATACCTTAATTTTTCTCAACTTTATCTTCGGTTTGAATAGCTTTTGCATCTATTTTCCCTCTAGTGAATAGAGGCTGATTTGAATTATATTTATAGGGTTTTGTTTCTTGTATAAATAATAAAATGAGGTTAGACCAACCCTAATAAGGGCACATATTTGAAAAATTATCTACTAGGAAGAGCTAGAGATAATAATAGTAGTGCCCAATTGGGAACACTAACACCATTTGGTTGTAGTATCCCAAATGTGGTGCTAATTTCCTCTTTTTAGACTACTAAGTAATTTGGATTGGGCTCTGAGATGATAATTCTAGGACTATGTTTTGATGAATGACTAGAAAATTAAGTGTAATGTATAAGTATATTTCTATGTCTATCCTAGGGAGAGGCTAACTCAATCGATAATATTGACATCTAAATACCACTTTTAGGTGATTACATTTGCACGTCCCCCCTTTATGCTATTAATATAAAAAATTAAAATAATGGAAAATAAAGCATACTTGGACTTACATTCAAAGTGAATCCCATGTAGATGAGTTTGAATATGTGAATCTAGTTCTACATATGTGGAACATGATCTAAAGCAATGTCCTATAATGAAAGAAACAAAAAATAGTCCTTACATAAGAGATGATCAAAATTAAAAGACTGCTAAAATGAAATAATTGAGTAAATTTGAGTAAAGAGAGAGGAAAGGAATGAATACAACTGATTGGGTATGCGAACCAATGTATGAACCTAGTGAAAACTTGTAGGTGTGAGTGTGTTTAGTGATAATATCATTAAATAACTTGAATTGAGTTGATAGATTGCTCAATCCTCATATGGGTGTCTCAAGAACTCAATTTGGTTTTAACACCATCATTGTCTGCACCATCTTGATAGATCATGATCTTTGTGAATAGATTGGATAAGACTATTATTATGTATAACCCTCTCATGTAGGTTGCTAAAGAACTCAAGTGGGCAAAGACTCCATCATTACCCCTTGTTTAAATTAGATGCTTCTATAATGGTATTGCAAAAAGTGATAAAAGTATATAAATGATTAAAACTAACTATATATTCAACTCTGTAACCACTCAGGTATATTAGGTATCTCTAGGCCACTCAGGAATTCCAAGCACTATATATGAAGTAAGCAATTATTTAATGACAACCTAGAATGTGATAGCAAGTGCATATAGTGTAGATAATTACATGGAGTTTGTCATTCCATCTGATCAACCTAAATAAAGATAAGTATATGGAAATTATGTTCCATGTACATGTCCCAAATCTTCTATCTAATTATATTAAATCTAAATCAAGTATGTAATATCTAAAACTATGTAACTAATTTGAATGTATGAGTGATTGACTATGCATGATGCCCCCAAATCTAAGTGATTAGATGAATTGAAGATAAAATGAATGTATATGAGCTAAATCTAAACATAAATACCAAACTTGTGATTGTATCTATGCAAATCTATACTATACCTAGTGTATTATTCTTAATGATCTAGACTATCTTGAAGCTAGGGCTATTGGATAATAGTGTCTTGTAGTGTACAGTAGTGCCCTATGGTGATAGTATCCTAATGTAGGTGTTAATGAATTACTTGTTTGATTTTTAGTGATCTTAACCAATTTTTGAGTCTCTATTTTGTTTTATGTTTTCCTTGAGTCTTATTTTTTAATTGAGCCTATGTGTTTAAATTTGTCTATGAAAAGTAATGTAGGTGCCTAATCTCTATGATAAACCCATATAAATTCCCCATATTTTTATTTTAGTTATGGATCTTATGTAATAACTTCCCTCTAAAAACATATCTATAAAATTTGTTAGCTAGATCATGCACATGATATTTCCTAATAGAATGCATAAACATAACATCATAATGTAAATGTATCTAGGAATAAGTAGGAAATATAAGAATGTATGTTATAATATAGCATTACACAAGGGTGTTAAGATAGATCTAATAAATATTTAACAATAAAATATGAGTAACTACCTAGGTGTATTGGGCATGATGTCCATCACGAGAGCCAATTAGGAAGGGTAGATGCATAAGATCTCTCATTGCATCAAAAATTGGTGTGTGTGTGTGTGTTTGTCACAATTAAATATAAGTGTCATGGTGTAGAAGTATATAAGGAAGAAAATATAAAAGTAGATGAAGCATAAAAAATGTAGGACAAGGGGACACAATACAAGGTATAAGGACACATGTCATTAAATCTAAAAATGAAGACATATAAGGACATGTTCAAAGGTCTACATATGTAAGCAATAAGTAATTTGACATAGAGACACATAGAAGGACATGTTCAAATGTTTGCATATGTAAGTAATAAGTATGAAAATCACACACAAGGGACATGTCAACATGTCAAATGCATATAAATAGAGAAGTCTCATAGAAGCTAAATAAAATTTTCATATTAAAATTACCTTGAAGATGGAATAAGCGTAGGAAACACAATCAAGTCTAATCTAGGAACTAGAAATGAAAGCATGTATAATTGTTTAATACAAATCTATGTAAATATGTTATTATGCATATATAATGAGAACATGTAGTGATAATTGGTTAAAAAATATGAGTAATGAGGATCAATGATCAATATCAAGATAGATCAATGCTTATTTAGACTACATAGTATGCAAAGATAAAACTTGATTATAGAAACTATGTAGGAGATGCCCTCAAGTGGGTAGATGTATCAACTTATAAACTTAGATCAATGTAAATGGATGCAATTGGTAGATGAAATTTATTCTATATTAGTGTAATGGACTAAAATCCTATTTGGAATTTTCAAGCACTTGATAAGAACAAGTGAATTATATGTGTATGATAAAAATGACTATACTAGTATAGTTATCAATATGCAATATCTAGAAAGTAGTGTAAATGTAAATATAGAAATAGATACAATCTATAAACATTTTGTATTTTAAAAATATTTGAGTGTTTTTTTATTTTGACATGTCATATTATATTTTTGTTTTCTAAGTATAATCTATGTAAAAGGAGCTAGAGATAGAAAGAAGTACGTACAAGGGTAGGAACCATACTAACCAATGAGTCTCATGGTAGACTCACTCTCACTATGACCTATGTCAAAAATAAGAATGGTAATATCTCATTCAAGGTGAATGCTATGATGTATTTGAATGATGTTACAGTGGTAATCTTAGTATTGTTCCTCATAAGAGTCATACTATTGTTTAACATCAAAATCATAATAACCTAGAATTCTAGTGGGAATTTCCTCATACTATGGATTTTACCTTAATAAATTTTGATTTTAAAGATTCATTATGATATTTCCCTTTGAAACTATGCATATCATATAAATACAGTATTATGGAGGCTTTTTTCCAAGAAATCCTTGTTTAATATTGCTTGTTGGTTAAATATGGTTTTGAATTTGTAAATAAAGCTCTTTATCTTTTTTATAAAATTTCATGTGTATCTAGATGTTTTGCCTTGATAAAATATGTCTATGAATGATTTTCCTTATGGTCTTAAATAAATACCAAACCTAGTTGACCAATATTATCAACTACTAGAATAGGAGAAGTGATGCCTTGGGCCTATGTGCCCAAACCTTGACCATGATAATCATACTATTGTAGATAATTTGACATAACCAATACCATATTAAATGTTTAGCCTTATTTTAGAGAGGTAGATTTTATTAATTTATTTGTGCTTGTTGTACTATTTATTGCTATGATTCTACTTTTGAAACCTTTTGTTTTTATTAGTTATGCTTTGGTAACCATTTTTGTACTTTTTTTGAATTTGACCCTTTTTGAATTGGTAGATGTGCCAATGTATGTTGTTTGGATGAAGTATCACCATGTGAGTCATTTATGTCCATTATCTTTTGTATTTTAATTTTTAATGTTAAAAATGAATTGATGTGGTGCCCATGTACTCTGTGATATGCACAAAAATATGTGGATCTCCTCATTGGGTGGAGAGGAGCTAGGTTTATCAACTCAACTTCAATCATTTCCATTAGTATCTTACTTGAAATCTTATTGGACCTTTGAATATTTTTGGAATCACTAGTTTTATATTTATTTTTTTGTAATTTTGTGTTATATTATGTAAAATTGTTTGTCATAAATTGACTAGTTGAATATGTATAAACATGATTTACACTATTTTACCCTAGATGCCTTTATCTTGTAAAGTATTTTAAAAATGTTTTAATATTTTCATGGAGTAATTGTTTTTTATTTTCTAAACTTATAATTATCTTTCTCATACTGATATGTTCATCACATAGGGTTTCACATGTGACATTCCTAGATATTTTTGTTTGAACATGTATGCACGCACCCTATAGGGAAAAGGTTTGAATATGCTGAGTAGGGGAATTAGTAATAGTGTTATAGGCTTCTTAATCTTGTAGAGGAATGATAACATGGATCAGATAAAAGGGAATTAGTTATCATCCTCATGGAGATGAGGAGGTTAAGGAGATTATTTCTTGTACATAAGATATGCCATTGAAACTTGGAACATAACTATTATCTTATGTGTTAAATCCTCTATTTGTGTATGGGTTTGCTTATTAATGGAACTACACATAGGAGAAAGATATAATTCTATGAGATATGACATATATTTTAGTTGATATAAAACATAATATACACATGTGTTTATGTCTTTTCTACGTTCATTATGATTTAAAGGGAACAAGCATGTAAATGAAAGTATTAGACTTTGCAACAAAAAGTATTTGATTTATTATGTCATTATGATCATGATTATATGAATCAAAAGACATATGAATATAAAAATATGAGTTTTGGAAATAAAACATGAGTATATATGGAAAAGGATAAAAACCCTAAGTGTGTTTATGGTTAGTGTTTTAGAATCTAGATTTTATATACATAAAATTTAAATTAGATGCAAAAATAAATTTAAACCCTAATATGAAATTGATTTTAATTAGCTAGGTTGTCTAAACAAATTAAAAAAACTAGATATATTTAGCTATAAATTTATTGCACAAAATTTGGATGAATGCAAGCTAGGGTTTGAAATAATATTTGAAGTAAGATGGGTTCCCTAAATGGTATAACATTTTTGGGTTTAACTATGAAAATTGTATGTTTGGTTAAGGGGTTGATATGTCTAAATCAATTAGTTAAATATAAAATAATTAAGTACTATTTTTTTATAGCATTTGACCTTTTTTGACATTCTAAAAATAGTAATAAATAAGGATAAATATATAATTCTCTAAAAATTGACTCTTATAGATGATCCAGGTTTACAATTTGAGATCTATGAAGTTATATGTGTCGTTAATAGCATTCTAGTGTTTATCTTCTCTCTAGACAGTAAGGCCTAGTATGGTCAATAATACCATATATGTGTAGTGTCTTTAATTTTGTGCTAATGTCCCCATTTTAATAATGTTATTATTTTATAGGATCACCTATGACTATGTCTATGTGTCCTATTATTATGCGACTAAAACTTGGAGATCTCTATTATGCCTAGAAAATGTAATTTAATGTGCAAACCCTAGTCCTCCTTGCAAGTATGGCATGAGAAATAATTTATTATGTGTTATTAGGATGGATTAGACATCCTCAACACCCCAATATTTATAGAGTTTCATTACCAATACTCTTAATAGGGATTAAGGTTGATGTAGTTCTCTTACCTAGTGCTTGATGCAAGTGCAGGTGAATGCTAGAATGAGAGTGGCCTTGGATGCCTTGAATGTGCTTGAGCTTTGAAATGTTTTATAATTAGGATTAGGGATTAATTAGATGATAGTATGCATAAATTAGGTTTGAATATGGATCAAATACCTTATTTTCTCTCAACTTTGTCTTTGGTTTGAATAACATTTGCATCTATTTTCAAACTAGTCAGTAGAGGTAGATTAGACTTGTATTTATAGGGTTTTATTTCTTGTAAAAATAATAAAATGATATTAGACTAACATTATGAGGGGTACACATTTGAAAAAATATCCATTTAGAAGTTTCATGGCTAAGGAAAGTAGAACCCACTTGGGCAGATTAGTGCCATGTGGTTGTAGTGTCCCAAATATGGTGCTAATGTCCTCTTTGCAGAATGGAAAGCAATTTGGATTAGGGTCTAAGATGATAGTTTTAGGACTATGTTATGATTAGATTTAGGTGATTTTGGTCTAATAAATGACTATAAAAGTAAGTATAATTGATAAGGATAGTTATTTGGCTATTCTAGGGAGAGGTTAACTCAAATAAAACTCTTAGCATCCAATTACCACTTCTAGGTGATTACAACATCTATAGAAGAGTTATAAAATCAAAAACAATATTTTGGTTTAAGGATTACATCTCTTGAAAATAATATTACATATAAAAATAATCCATAACATGTTAGTGTTAGTCATATGTATACACATACACAAATATTGTGCCTCAAAACATATCATATCAAGTATTAGTTCAAAAGCAACATACATATACAACTAATGATTAAAAAAATGTAAAAAAAACTTAATAATAATTCAAGTTATTTTATAAGATAAATTATTTGAAATAAGTTGATCAAATTACCTCTTATTTATCCTCTAAGGAGATCAAAATACTACTATTTATATCATAGAATCCATGAGCATCATAAAGATAGTTATTGGGCTTTAAATAACAAACACAAAGTTTCATTTATTGTGGTGATACTATAATAGATAAATTAATTAAGAAACCTATTCAAACTATGATGTCATCTTCTAATTAACAATTTAAAAAATTAAAAAATGGAAAATTCAAAATAAAAAGGGTTACATAATGAAAAATTAGAATAAGAATTCTTTCATAAGTTGCATCAAGATAAGCTATTAAAAGATAAATTATCAAAAGAGGAGTTACAAAAAAATATTAATATACAAAATAAGGAATCCTTAAGAGATGGTTTCTCATAAAGGAAATATGAAAATAATATGTTCTTTAAAATACTAATGGTATAAATATGATCCCGAAGGATCAAATACCATATTTTCATGACCACGCAGACCTATTATTTTATTATATTTAGTTACTATATTGTATTTATTCTAAGTTATATTGTACATGTATTTGTGATGTCATTTTGCATGAATATAGTTATGGCCTTAGTATGAGCTAGGTTAGAAAGTGGAATATGTTATTTAGGTTTGAGCATAATGTATATGTGTATATGCATATGTTAAAGTATGAATGAGATCAATACCTTATATCTTATTACCTATTTAAATGTCTCTTGTGATTAGACCTATATTATAGTGTTTTATTGACTTTATGGAGTCAGTTGGTTGCTTGAGCATTTGAATATTATTTTTAATTTTTTTTTTGTATATTACAATATTGTATGTTTGTTCTATTTTTATTTTTTGAAGCAATTAGGAATTGGTAAATGAGTGAAACATTTCACATTATGACTCAAAATAGGCCTAAGATATGAGCAACCAATTTATAAGGTTTAGAATACTAGCATTAAATTTATGTTGAAGGTCATTTTGACTTGTATATTATCTTATGAGGTTATTGTAACTAATTCATATTAAAGTCTAAGGTTTGGAATATTCTTTCATTATGGGTTCCATTAAAATGGGGCCATAGTGTCATAGTTTAAGTCATTGGGACTTGACCATGGCATAAGTCATTTTGGACTTAGATCAGGATTATTGTAATCAAAGTCACTTTTAAATTTGGTTGGGAAATGATTAAAGTATTATTTGATTTATTGATCTTCATACCTAATAGATGATTAGGGTTTTCTAAAAGGTCAAGGTTTCATTTGATGCATGTGTTTACCTTTAGAATGATAATGGTAATTAGATGGTGACAAGGGTTTAATATTTTTTGGCATACATGTACTATTTTGGGTATGGAAACACTCTTTCTTGTGAAAGACATGACTCTAATTTCAAGGGTGAACAACTAGACTATTTTTTGAGTTAAAAATTCATCTCGCTCAATTAAAAATGGAGTTGTGACAAATGGAAATGTGTGTGTGGTGAGTGGATTGGGAAAAAATAAGAAGAAAGGAGAAAATATAAGGAGTAAGGGACTGTTGCATAATCAACCATTGTTGATAACAAGTAAGTTATATTTTCTCTTCATGTATAGTTAAAATGTGCAAATTTTACTATATAGAAAAATATATTTTATGGATTCCTAGAATTCTTCATTTGAATTTCTATTTAAAAAATTGGTTTTTATGATAAAAAATGGTGGAAATGGAAACTCTTTGTTTGGCAAGGTTTAAAATTTTCCATATCGCATTTAGATGGAGTATAGATGAGTTGAATGATTTGGCTATATGGTTAAAATTAACCTAGACAACATATGGTGATTTATTATACTCATTATTTAGCTTCATGTGTGTATTATATAGATTTTAGAGTATGTTTATTTGATTATTTTTTGCTAAGGTAAATGGATGCTTTTTTACTCTCTTCGATTTGATGTTTGATTTAATGAAACCCATCTTGTTAGATTTTTATTACCATTGAGATCCTATGCTTGTTGGGTTACTTTTTAGTTGTGAAACCCTAGCCTAAATCCAAAATCTCATTTCTAGTTTATCATGGATATAAATATTTATATCATGGGTTTGATATGGAATGATATAATCCACTATCCAGATGATGGTTGGGTGGGTATGAAATCATTGTATGGTTTGGATCACTTTGATATGGAAATGACATCTTGTCATTCTTGATTTGCATAAATATATTAGACTATTCCATGCTTGAATTGTGTCTCCTTTTAGTTGGAAAATCGTTTTATATATACAACACTATTCTTTTTTTAAAATATTTCTCTGTATAAACCTATGCACTACATTAGAGGCACTTGTTAAGCCAATTATGGTGTTTGTATATTTATTACTAAATAGTTTTATTAGTTATTGATAGCTTTTTCAAATCATTTATTTATTATTGATTTGATTAAAATTTAGCATTTCCTATTAAGAATAAATCTAAGTCATTAACATTAATGTTTGAATTTCCTTTCATGATTGGTTATAAAAAGCTTGTTCAAATCATTTGATTATACTATTTTAAAAGTGAATTGAACTCATTACCATATGGGATGTTTTAATTATATTACTTGAAATAAAATTTTATACAAGTGGCTTAGTTATACCCTGATATTTTATTCATTATCAAGTTATTTCATATGAACAAGAAAATACAATTTTGATCATGATTGGTTTTTTATTGATTAATCTATATTAATATGTACATATTTGCTCTCATAAGAGGCTAACTTTGCATGTTAATTATCTATGGTATCAATATAAAGTAATATAAAAGCCTTATTATTAAATGTTAATTTTATATTGATAAGTATAACTTATTTTACTTACCAATAATAAGATCTTGCTAGAATAGTCTTCAACCTTGATTTAATGCATTATTATTATGTTTTTTAGAAATTATACTTGTAACATGTCATTATAATATAGATTATTGGCTACATGTTGGCATAAGAGATTTAATATTATTATTTTATTTTGTTAGTAATTTATAGCATTAAAAATTTGAGTATAAATAAGGGTTTATTTTATTATTGAATAGATTTAATTGTTCTCTATTTTTAACTTATAAATACATGGGAATTATGTGGGTATCGTTGGTCTAACTAGTTGAGGTGGTTGCTCATGTGTGAAATTATTCTCCTTTTTATGGTTTTAGTAGCTTATATATTTGATTAAAATGGTTTTTTTTTGAAATTTTTAACTTAGTATAGATATAGTGTACAACTATAGATTTTTTTGAGGGAATGTCTCTCTTTTAGGAACTAATGCACTTCACCTAGTTTTGTGTGGAGATTTATTCCTTGCTTATGTTATAATATAAAACTTCTAGTTAATTGTAAAACATGTGGAAGTCACTTGTATTTTTTTACTTTTAATTTGATATTCAACCATATAATAAAGTAAGAGAGAGTCTTATTTAAACTAAAATAATAGTAGCTTATTTGATGCTATCAAACATTCTTAGTAAACAGGTTTTTCCTCAACCATTATAATTGTTATAAATTAAATTATCTTGATACTATGTGAAAACCATAGTTGTAGTGGTTTGTTAACAACTGTAACATTCAAGAATTTTTGAATTAAGTTCAGATTTATTGGATATATCTATTTCTAAAAATTTTAAATATACAATTGAATAAATGATGGATCCTTTATTTCAAGAGTGTAAATGTTCTTACTTCTTTAGATATAGAAGTTATTCCTTCTCAACATTTTCAAATTTAAGTTAAGATTAACGTGTGGTATTTATTAATTTGAATAAAATAATTATATTTATTAAATTAGTAACTAATTTTGATAATAATAAGTCTATTAATATGATACCTCTTACACTTTGATATGATTATTCATAAATCAATCTAATTAAAAAATAAGAGATACATGGTTTTATTATCTTTTGATTTTGATACCTTTAAAACCTTAAGGTGATAATATTATACTCTAACCCTATACCTTAATTAATTATTATACATATAAAATTGGATTTGATTAGTTGTGGTCCATATGGATGCATGGGTATATGTGTATATTCATGGGTAAAAATAGACCACCACTAGTGAAGTAGTGACTAATATGTTTAGGTGGTGAGATAACCATGTGTAGATAGAATTATGACTAATTTATTTAAATACATTATAACATGTGTATAAAAATTCATAACTCTTCTCAGTTGGTTATAATTATTATCGTATTTATGTATAATTAATAATTTTGGATAACAAAGTGAAAACTACCTTGGTTTTAAATATTGGTAAAAGACTCAAGATAGACCCACCTAGTGATATGTGTAAAGAATAAGTGTATTCCATGTAAAATACACTAATATGGAGTTTAAAATGTAATTGTTTTTCATTTTTATTTGATGTTGTGGTTATGTGAAATCTCTAATCATACTCTAACATTGTCTTTAATAAGAGTAATGTTATCTTTCTTGATAAATAAACAATACTTTGAATTAATTATGATTATAAGTCACATATTTATAAGGATTATAATGAATATTGAAATAATTACATTACATATCTTCATTACCATATAAGAAAATTTTATATTCTTGTTTGCATAATAACATTAATATTTATTATTTAGATATGTAGTAAACTTCTAAAAATGTACGTCACTATCTCCCTACTAGCCCGGAAGTAATCAATAATATTATTTAGTGATTGTAACCAATATTTTAACATTTCCTTATAATAAAGTAAAAATTATAATATCATGGTGTATAGTTTGGAACCCTTTTTTTAAATTTACATACATGAAATCATACTCATAATATCTTTCCTTCATTTAGACCTATTAATGAGTTCTTTCTAATCAACGTTTCTAGTTTAGTAGCTTCTTATCAAAATTTGGCCTTCATAACCATGGAGGTCAAGGTTTTTTATAGGATTGGTTTATAGGGTTATGTAATGTGGTATCAAATCCTTGTTAAAAATTAAGGGAAATTTGAGGATCATTAGCTGAAGTCATGTTTAATGTTTCTTAGGATGATGATATAGAGATAGCAGGGAAGTTAGGAATGCTAGAAGTGATTTAGTTGATAATTATGGTCATAATGAATGATTAAACTTTGATTCTAATGATAATCATAATAGAAGTAATTCTGAATATCATGAAAACCATGACAAAAAAATCATGATGATTAAAACATTGTTCTCAATGACATTTTAGGTACACTACTCAACATTTATGTGTAAATGAAACGTTATATTAAAAGTTTAGCCCACCTATAAAACATGTAGGAAGGCTAGTAGGAAGAAGAGACTCAAGATGTGAATCTAAGGCAATAAAGGATTATGGATCACATAATAAAGGAACTTAAAAATCTTCCCCCTCCCATGTTCTTAGGTGGATATACCAGGGATGCCAATAAGGCATGGTTGATTAACTTACAAAAATATTTTAATTTGCATAATATTGGCTCCAACATAAAATCACACATAGGATTATATCGTCTAGTGGGTGATGTTTATTTATCAAAGAATAAATTTTTTGATCTTAAGTGATGATTCTATGAATATCTAATGGAAAAGCTTTGAGAAATAATTAAAAAAGAGATATATAAAAAATATTTATAAGGAGCTAAAAATTGTAGAATTCCAACTACTGAAGTAGGGAACAATGTATATTTCAAAATATGAAATCAAGTTTCTTGGTCTCTTGTGTCATATGAATTACATGTTGTTGGGAGGGGGGTGGAGGTAAATCCAAGAACAAACACACCTGTTCTAATTCCACCCATTAGGATCTTGCTCCTCAGAAAGAGTACAGTATGATTACCAAAAATAAGCAATTGAATATACGAAAATAACCAGAAACACAAGTAACTAGAATTCACCAATAGCACAGAATATGAGAGACAATACACTATCTTGTATTAACACTATACAGAAAAGAATACAACAAAGAGCCGCCACACTCTTTCACCTTACAGAGGTTCGCCACACCTCAAGTGTACAGTAATTCTTCTCACACACTCTCCTACACAAAAAATGGTCCCAACAACCAACTCACACACAGAATTGGTGTTCACCTCACCAACAAGTCAGTAATAACCCTACCGGTACACCAAGCACTCTATAGCACTTCAAGATGATCTCTCATGAACTTGCAACCTGCAATTCAAAGACTAAACTTACATGTAGATCTCCTATGAGCTTGCAACAGCCTGCAACTCACAGATCTTACAACTAGAAGGAACTCTTCCTTTCTATCTCATGCATTAACAATACATGCCAATGGGTCTATAAATAGATCCCTAACTCAAACAATAACTTAGACTCTTAATTTAGACAATTATCCTCGCAGCCCAAGACTCTAGCTGGTCTTAACATGCAAACTCTTCGTTCACTTAACTAACTATCCGTGAAACGAGCAGTTCTAGAACACACAGGCGACCGACGTCGGTCCCTGCTTGTCTGGTTCTGCTGACGTCGGCCAACTTCCTGCCATCGCCGGTGGCCTTCTGCACTGGTCTCTACCGACGTCGGTCCTGCTGCCAACACCAGTGCTCCTGGATCTCAGCAACCATTGTTCCACTATTTGCAAAGGGTTGAAGCTTTTAGCTCCACAACCTAACAATCTCCCACTTAGAGATAAATAGCTACAACCTGTACCTGTACCTGTACACCGTCTAGTTTGTTCCCTTGGCTTTGTATCCCTCCTCAAGATCACTCTTGAAGACCAACCACCACAAAATCCGTGGTGTAAAATCTGTCATCCAAATTACCTGCCACATCTGCATCTACAACCATGTAGATAAAGAACTTGACCCTGCATAGCATGTGCATCTGCTGCTGGTCCCACTGAACTGCCCTTCAGTATTACTCTCTTGGATTGACTCCAAACTTGTGACAACTCCCACTACTTGGGAAAACTCAGGTTTAGTACATACCATGCACTCAACCTCATTATGTGAATCAAGACACCTGTTCTATGAACTGTCTTACCATCGGCGTGCTAACTAGCTTCACACAATCATCCTGAAATAAAGTCAACAAGACCTCCATGTCTCTAGATCACACTCATGCCAAAGAATCTTGCTGCTCCCAGATTCTCCATGACACACACCTGAACTAGCTTTACCTTTAGTTCAACAATACCTGTATATGTAACCCTGCAACGAGCACATCATATAGAAAATAGGATAATGTAGCTAATATTATCCAACCTGGTAAAGAGAAACACAATGATCAAACCTCCATTGCCCTGCAGCTAAAACAAGATCATATACCCTGATCTTCCATCTCACGTATCCATTTCCGTTCTTCTTCATCCTTAACATCCATTTGTCTCTCAGTGCTTACTTCCAGTTGGCAACTCTACCCAAAACACCTGTTTGGTTCTCCTCCAAGGAATCACATCCTCATCCATGCCAAGCTCCCACTGTTTCCTGGATCTACCTGTTCTGCTTCTTCAACAACTTCCTGGTCCTATACCATAAGTGAGCAACAAGTAGTGTAAAGAAGGGAAATGATGAATTTAAGAACTTACTTACACCTTCAGTCCTCCATATGGGCGCTTGAGACTCCATGACAACTCGCTGTCCACCCAAAATTCATCTCAGTGATCGATGCTGGTCACATCTCAGTCTACAGATGACCGATGTTGGTTCCCTGTGACTGCCTCCTTGCCGACGTCGGTTTCCCCTGGCCGACGCCGGTCTCTGTCTGCCCTGAGTCACCGACGTTGGGCTGCACATAGCTGATGTCGGTCCCTATCTGGACACCGACGCTGGTTTTCCTGCCGACGTCGGTCTCTGTGTTTTTCTTGTGAGACCTGACTTTTTCTCATGAGCTCTTTTTGGATCAAACCCTTGTCCAAATCACCCTTGCTCTGCTCAAAATTCCTCTGCACCTTGTGCTAAACTCTGTCCATCACTTTCTCCTTGAAAACCAAGGCTTTCCTGTTCTTGTCACTAACATCGGATTCCTCAAGAAACCTCACCTTCTTCTTCTGCATACAGAAACCATGATCCATGCCTTCTAAATCCGAAAGCATACTCTTTGACTCAAGAACCAGCATCTCCTTCTTATCTATGTGACCAAGCCTATTAAGCCACATCTCCGAATCTACCGCTGAAGTAGATAACCCAGAAAGAGAATCAGTAAAACAAGTAGATAGATAAAGCGTACCTACTTTCTTACCTCTAGCTACAACAAGTGTACCCTTGGTAACCTTCCAAGAGTCCACTATGAGAGTCACTGTGCAACCCTCTTCACCCAAACTTCTAACAGAAATTAGATTCCGCTTCAGAACTGGGACATGCATAACCTCCTTTAACACCCATGTGTCACCTGTCTACAATTTTAGCTTCACTTTGCCTTGGCCAACAATCTGACAAGGCTTACCATCCCCTACACAAATTTCTCCAAAGTCTCCCTGGACATACTCATGAAAAAATTCCCTATGTGGGGATGCATGAAAAGAGGCACCTGAATCTAATACCCAAGATTCTACTTTATCCAAAGAACATACCAGAGCATCCTGTGCAACGTAACCCGTAACATCTGCTTCTTCTCCATGTCCTTCATGCTGATCTTCACCCGATCTACAGTCTCTCTTTAAGTGCCCTTGCTTTCCACATTTCCAGCAGGTTATTCTGCCATACCTGGACTTGGATCTTTTGCCCATCTTTGACCTTGATCTCCCATGCTCTGTCTTCTCTCTTGGTCTTCCTCTTCCTTCAACACTCAAAGCATCTCCAGATGATTCACCTGTGCTTTTCCTACGTATCTCTTCATTCAAGATCACACTCACAACATCATCCACTTTTAAGACTTTTGAAGGAGACACAGTATTAGAAACTGCCATTACCAAACCTTCCCAACTTTCAGGCAATGAACACAAGATTAAGAGAGCTCTAAGTTCATCATCAAATACAATATTGACTGAACTTAACTGGTTTACCAAACCATGGAAATCACTAAGATGGCTATGAACAGATCCACCTTCCAACATTTGCAAATTAAATAAATGCTTCATAAGAAATACCTTATTAGAAGCCGAGGGTTTTTCATACAAATTTGCCAAAGATTTCATCAACTACACCGTTGTCTTACGCTGTGATAAGCTGGAAATCATGGATGATTCAAGACTCAATCTAACAGATCCCAGAGCCTTCCGATCAAGAACCTCCCATTCTTCATCTTTCATATCCAAGGGTTTGCTAGCAACCCCACCCAACGGTAAGTACAAATCTTTCTGATACAGATAGTCCTCAATCTGCATCCTCCATAATTGGTAGTTCTTGCCATTAAACTTTTCCATTCATAGTTGACTATTTTTTGCCATTGCTCAACTCCCACTCAAACAGAAACCCTGTGAGTAACCTGTAATCAAAACACACTACCCAGATCTACACTAATCTGTTAGTATCCCAACCAAAAGCTCTGATACCACTTGTTGGGAGGGGGGTGGAGGTAAATCCAAGAACAAACACACCTGTTCTAATTCCACCTATTAGGATCTTGCTCCTCAGAAAGAGCACAGTATGATTACCAAAAATAACCAGAAACACAAGTAACTAGAATTCACCAATAGCACAGAATATGAGAGACAATACACTATCTTGTATTAACACTATACAGAAAAGAATACAACAAAGAGCCGCCACACTCTTTCACCTTACAGAGGTTCGCCACACCTCAAGTGTACAGTAATTCTTCTCACACACACTCTCCTACACAAAAAATGGTCCCAAAAACCAACTCACACATAGAATTGGTGTTCACCCCACCAACCAGTCAGTAATAACCCTGCCGGTACACCAAGCACTCTATAGCACTTCAAGCTGATCTCTCATGAACCTGTAACCTGGAATTCAAAGACCAAACTTACATGTAGATCTCCTATGAGCTTGCAACAGCCTACAACTCACAGATCTTACAACTAGAAGGAACTCTTCCTTTCTATCTCATGCATTAACAATACATGCCAATGGGTCTATAAATAGATCCCTAACTCAAACAATAACTTAGACTCTTAATTTAGACAATTATCCTCGCAGCCCAAGACTCTAGCTGGTCTTAACATGCAAACTCTTCGTTCACTTAACTAACTGTCTGTGAAATGAGTAGTTCTGGAACACACAGGCGACCGACGTCGGTCCCTGCTTGTCTAGTTCTGCCGACGTCGGCCGACTTCCTGCCGTCGCCGGTGGCCTTCTACACTGGTCTCTACCGACGTCGGTCCTGCTGCCGACGCCGGTGCTCCTGGATCTCAGCAACCATTGTTCCACTGTTTGCAAAGGGTTGAAGCTTTTAGCTCCACAACCTAACACATGTAGGATGAGGGGACTATGGTTAGCATGTAAGGTTATGATTAATTCAAGTACATATTCATGATGTGAACATACATAATTCACATAATTTAGTTGTTGATATGGAATAAACACATCATGATGAAGAAAAAGAGAATTCTCTCTAGAATGAAAGATAAGTTTATCATAAAAGTATATTTTAGAATAAAATAAAATCCATTATCTCTTTAATAAGTAATAATTTAAATAAAAATAACCATAAAATGAATTTTAGCAAAAGAAATAGTTCTTTAAGGAAATTTTAGGATACCAATTTTTTTTTTAAACGTAGTCCTTTGTGATAAAGAGTAATTATACTAATATTCAATAATGAGATAACTTATATGGCCTTAATACATGAGATAATACATTAATTCACTTCCTAAAACTACTATGACATGCTAATAATGTAGTGACAACCATTACTACAAATATTTACCTCAGTTGTAAGATAACCGAGCTTAAAATTATGGAGTTAATGTTGCTATATAAAATTTAAATGCAAACCTTCAATATACTCTGATTGAAACCATATGTATAATTAATATTTTTATTTTAAAAATTTAAGATATTAATGAAATAAAAATAGTTTTATTTCTCCTTAAAGTGATTTAAATATGTAAATAAACCCTCCATACTTCAAAAAGTATGGGAGGTAGACTTGGCACCAAAAAAAGAGTTTCTATTTTTAAATGTCTAGAATATGGTAAACTTGATATAGTATTTTTTAAGACTCATGTAAACCTATTCCTTGAACCCTTAAGATATAATAAACTAATTTTAGGCATGGATTAGTTAAATGAACACCAAGTGAAGCTTTATTTCTTCAATAAAATAATCCAATGTCTTGATGAAGATGGTAAACCTATGGTGATGTACGGTATCATCAATCATTCAATAAAAAAGATTATTTCATACTAAAAAATAAAAAGAGTAGTAAGAGAAGGGTGAAAAAACTATTATATAAATATAAATAAGGTACATAAAGAAAAGGGATATACACTTCAATATTACCTTATCCTATAAGAGTTTACAAATGTATTTCCAAAGGAATTACCATGATTACCAAGATTACCTCCTAAAAGAGAATTAATTTTTTAAATTGACATCATACCTTAATATAGACCTACATCCAAATCCCCATAGAAATTAATGTAGCATATCGAATATATCTTAAGGTTCAGCTACAAGATCTAATGGATAAAGGGTTGATTATGTCTAGTGTGTCACCTTCGGGATCTCTAATGGTATTTGTTAAGAAGAAATATGGTACTCTCAACATTTTCATTAGCTACCATATGTTGAGTAAGGTCACCATTGATAACATGTATCCTATCCTTAGGATCATTGATATTTTTGATCAAATGAGAGGAACAACTATGTTTTATGAGATAGATCTCCATTTAGGGTATCACCAACTCTGTGTCAAAGACAAAAATGTTCAAAAACATGATTTTATAATAATTTATGGACATTATGAGTTTACAGTTATTCCCGTTGGCCTAACCAATGAACGTATTACTTTTATGAACTTGATGAACAATTTTTGTTATAGATTTTCTTGACCAATTTGTGTTCTTTTTTTGGATGACATTCTAATTTAATCTAAGAATGAGATAGAACATGAAAAACACTTAAGAATGGTGTTAAAATGGTTAATACAACATGAGATGTTTGGAAAAGTATCTAGATGTTTCTTTTATCAAACTAAAATTCATAATTTATGGCATGTAATTTCTAGAGATGGACTTATAGTAGACATAATAAATATTGAAGTCATTAATGAATGGCCAACTCCTAAAATTATACATGAAGTGCATAGATTGATGGGACTAGATATTTATTATTGGAGGGTTGTAGAAGATTTTTTAAGGATTAATAACCCCATTACTTCCTTAAAAAATAAGGAAAATAAATTTGATTAGTATCCAAAATGATAATCAGCTTTCCATAGGCTAAAATAAATGTCAACTTCAACCCCTATCTTGGTTGAATTCTAGACCCAAATGAAAATATAACTTATGGGTTGATTCTTGTAAAGTGGGTATTAGTGTTATTTTGACTCAAGATGATAAGGTTTTACCTATGATTCTCAAAAATTGAAAGAGCATGAACAAAAATATCAACTTCATGACCTTGAACTAGTTGATTTAATCTATGTACTCAAGCAATGGAAACATTTTTTGTTATGAAATCACTTTAAAATAAAGTCTTACCAATGAAGTCTTGTGTATTTTTTTACTCAGGATTAGTTGAATGTGAGACAAAGAAGATGGTTGGAATTTATTATTAATTTTAATACTAATATTGATTATGTATAATGAAAGGAAAACCAAGTGTCCAATGATATAAGTAGGATGACCGAAATTTCTAATATCTCAAATTTACAATCAATCTTTAGAAATTCTAGTATATACAACAAAAATTAGACCCTAAATGTCTAAAAATATGCTTTGACTTATTAAAAAGAAGTTCAAAAAATGTTGTTTCTTATTTTTCATTGGATTATAGATGGTCATTTGAGACATAAATGTAGAATTTATGTTCTTGATTTAGGGTATCTGAGGGAACAAATTGTGAATTAAGTGCATGTGGTATCTCATTTTGCTAATCCATGTGTCACTAAAATGACACGAATTAAAAAATTACAATTTTAGCCTAGCATAAAGTAAGATGTTTTTTTACTTTTATGGCCATATGTTTGGAATGTCAACATGTCAAGGTTAAAAAGTGCCATCCTAGGGTACTATTATACCCTTATGCAATCCCTAAAAGGAAATGGGCTATAATTTCAACTTCAACCCATATCTTGGTTGAATTCTAGACCCAAATGAAAATCTAAAGTACGGGTTGATTCTTGTAAAGTGGGTATTAGTGTTATTTTGACTCAAGATGATAAGGTTTTACCTATGATTCTCAAAAATTGAAACAACATGAATAAAAATATCAACTTCATGACCTTGAACTAGTTGATTTAATCTATGCACTCAAGTAATGAAAATATTTTTTGTTATGAAATCACTTTAAAAAAATGCATTACCATTGAAGTTTTGTGTATTTTTTTACTTAGGATGAGTTGAATGCAAGATGAAGAAGATGGTTGGAATTTATTATTAATTTTAATACTAATATTTATTATGTATACTGAAAGAAGTAACCAATGATCTATGTAGGAGGACCTACATTTTTAATATCTAAAATTTACAATCAATTTTTATAAATTCTACTATACACAACAAAAATTAGACCTTGAATGTCTAAAAATATTCTTTGACTTATTAAATGGAAGTTTAGAAAATGGTGTTTCTTATTTTTCATTGGATTATAGATGGTCATTTGAGACATAGATGTAGAATTTATGTTCTTGATTTAGGGTATATGAGGGACCAAATTCTGAATTAAGTGCATGTGTTATCTCATTTTTCTAATTGAGGTGTCACTAAAATGACACGAGTTAAAAAATTGCACTTTGAGCCTAGCATAAAGTAAGATGTTTTTACTTTTATGGCTAAATTTTTAGAATGTCAAGATGTCAATGTTAAAAATTGCCATCCTAGGGTACTATTATACCCTTATGCAATCCCTAAAAGGAAATGGGATATAATTTCAACTTCAACCCCTATCTTGGTTGAATTCTAGACCCAATGGAAATCTAAAGTATGGGTTGATCCTTGTAAAGTGGGTATTAGTGTTATTTTTACTCAAGATGATAAGGTTTTGCCTATGATTCTCAAAAATTGAAAGAGCATGAACAAAAATATCAACTTCATGACCTTGAACTAGTTGATTTAATATATGCACTAAATCAATAGAAACATTTCTTTTTAGGAAATCACTTTAAAATAAAGTCTTGCCATTGAAGTCTTGTGTATTTTTTTACTCAGGATGAGCAGAATGCAAGATGAAGAAGATGGTTGGAATTTATTATTAATTTTAGTACTAATATTGATTATGTATAATGAAAGGAGAACCAAGTATCCAATGATCTAAGTATGAGGACCTACATATCTAATATCTCAAATTTACAATCAATTTTTGGAAATTATATTATATACAATAAAAATTAGACATTGAATGTCTAAAAATATGCTTTGAATTATTAAATAGAAGTTTAGAAAGTGTTGTGTCTTATTTTTCATTAGATTATAGATGTTCATTTGAGACATATATGTAGAGCTTTTGTTCTTTATTTAAGGTATCTGAGGGAACAAATTCTAAATTAAGTGCATGTGGTATCTCATTTAGCTAATCTAGGTGTCACTAAAATGACATGAGTTAAAAAATTGCATATTTAGCCTTGCATAAATTAAGATATTTTTACTTTTGTGGCCAACTCTTTAGAATGTCAACATGTCAAGGTTAGAAATTCCAATCCTAGGGTACTATTATACTCTTATGCAATTCCTAAAAGGAAATGGGCTATAATTTCAACATGAACCACTAATCTTTTGAATACTAGACACAAATTGAAATCTAAAGTATGGGTTGATTCTTGTAAAGTGGGTATTAGTGTTATTTTGACTTAGGATGATAAGGTTTTCCCTATGATTCTAAAAAACTAAAACAACATGAAAAAAAATATCAACTTCATGACCTTGAACTAGTTGAATTAATCTATGCACTCAAGCAATGGAAAGATTTTTTTTAGAAATCACTTTAAAAAAATGTCTTACCATAGAATTCTTGTGAATTTTTATACTTAGGATGAGTTGAATGCAAGATGAAGAAGATGGTTGGAATTTATTATTAATTTTATACTAATATTGATTATGTATAATGAGAGGAGAAGTAACCAATGATCTATGTAGGAGGACCTACATTTCTAATATCTAAAATTTACAATCAATTTTTATAAATTCTATTATATAAAACAAAAATTAGACCTTGAATGTCTAAAAATATGCTTTGAATTATTAAATGGAATTTTAGAAAATGGTGTTTCTTATTTTTCATTGGATTATAGATGGTCATTTGAGACATAGATGTAGACTTTATGTTATTGATTTAGGGTATCTGAGGGACCAAATTCTGAAATAAGTGCACGTGTTATCTCATTTTTCTACTCTAGGTGTCACTAAAATGACATGAGTTAAAAAATTACACTTTTAACCTGGCATAAAGTAAGATGTTTTTAGTATTATGGACAAATGTTTGGAATGTCAACATGTGAAGGTTAAAAATTGCCATCTCAAGGTAATATTATACCCTTATGAAATCCGTAAAAGGAAATGGGATATATTTTCAACTTCAACCCCTATCTTGGTTGAATTCTGGACCCAAATGGAAATCTAAAGTATGGGTTGATTCTTGTAAAGTTGGTATTAGTGTTATTTTGACTCAAGATAATAAGGTTTTGCCTATGATTCTCAAAAATTGAAAGAGCATGAACAAAAACATCAACTTCATGACCTTGAACTAGTTGATTTAATCTATGCACTCAATCAATAGAAACATTTTTTGTTAGGAAATCACTATAAAATAAAGTCTTGTGATTGAATTCTTGTGTTTTTTTAACTCAGGATGAGTTGAATGCAAGATGAAGAAGATGGTTGGAATTTATTATTAATTTTAATACTAATATTGATTATGTATAATGAAAGGAGAACCAAGTATCCAATGATCTAAGTAGGAGGACCTACATATCTAATATCTCAAATTTACACTCAATTTTTGGAAATTCTATTATATATAATAAAAATTAGACCCTGAATGTCTAAAAATATGCTTTGACTTATTAAATAGAAGTTTAGAAAATGTTGTTTCTTATTTTTCATTAGATTATAGTTGGTAATTTGAGACATATATGTAGAGTTTTTGTTCTTGATTTAAGGTATCTGAGGGAACAAATTCTAAATTAAGTGCATGTGGTATCTCATTTAGTTAATCTAGGTGTCACTAAAATGACATGAGTTAAACAATTTCACTTTTAGCCTTTCATAAATTAAGATATTTTTACTTTTATGGCCAACTGTTTAGAATGTCAACATGTCAAGGTTAGAAATTGCCATCCTAGGGTACTATTATAGTCTTATGCAATCCCTAAAAGGAAATGGGCTATAATTTCAACATGAACCACTATCTTTTTTTAATACTAGACACAAATTGAAATTTAAAGTATCGGTTGATTCTTGTAAAGTGGGTATTAGTGTTATTTTGACTCAGGATGATAAGGTTTTCCCTATGATTCTAAAAAATATAAACAACATGAACAAAAATATCAACTTCATGACCTTGAACTAGTTGACTTAATCTATGCACTCAAGCAATGGAAAGATTTTTTTAAGAAATCACTTTAAAAAAATGTCTTACCATTGAATTCTTGTGTATTTTTTTTACTTAGGATGAGTTGAATGCAAGATGAAGAAGATGCTTCGAATTTATTATTAATTTTATACTAATATTGATTATGTATAATGAAAGGAGAAGTAACCAATGATCTATTTAGGAGGACCTACATTTCTAATATCTAAAATTTACAATCAATTTTTATAAATTCTATTATATAAAACAAAAATTAGACCTTGAATGTCTAAAAATATGCTTTGACTTATTAAATGGAATTTTAGAAAATGGTGTTTCTTATTTTTCATTGGATTATAGATGGTCATTTGAGGCATAGATGTAGAATTTATGTTCTTGATTTAGGGTATCTAAGGGACCAAATTCTGAAATAAGAGAACGTGTTATCTCATTTTTCTAATCTAGTTGTCACTAAAATGACATGAGTTAAAAAATTGTACTTTTAACCTGGCATAAAGTAAGATATTTTTAGTATTATGGCTAAATGTTTGGAATGTCAACATGTCAAGGTTAAAAATTGCCATCCCAGGGTACTAGTATACCCTTATGAAATTCCTAAAAGGAAATGGGATATATTTTCAACTTCAACCACTATTTTGGTTTAATTCTAGACAGAAATGGAAATCTAAAGTATGGGTTGATTCTTGTAAAGTAGGTATTAGTGTTATTTTGACTCAAGATGATAAGGTATTGCCTATGATTCTCAAAAATTGAAAGAGCATGAACAAAAACATCAACTTCATGACCTTGAACTAGTTGATTTAATCTATGCACTCAATCAATAGAAACATTTTTTGTTAGGAAATCACTTTAAAATAAAGTCTTTCCATTGAAGTCTTGTGTATTTTTATACTAAGGATGAGTTGAATGCAAGATGAAGAAGATGGTTGGAATTTATTATTAATTTTAACACTAATATTGATTATGTATAGTGAAAGGAGAACCAAGTATCCAATGATCTAAGTAGGAGGACTTACATATCTAATATCTCAAATTTACAATCAACTTTTTGAAATTCTATTATATACAATACAAATTAGACCTTGAATGTCTAAAAATATGCTTTGAATTATTAAATAGAAGTTTAGAAAATGTTGTTTCTTATTTTTCATTAGATTATAGATAGTCATTTGAGACATATATGTAGAGTTTTTGTTCTTGATTTAAGGTATCTGAGGGAACAAATTCTAAATTAAGTGCATGTGGTATCTCATTTACCTAATCTAGGTGTCACTAAAATGACATGAGTTAAAGAATTACACTTTTAGCCTTGCATAAATTAAGATGTTTTTACTTTTATGGCCAACTGTTTGGAATGTCAACATGTCAAGGTTAAAAATTACCATCCCAGGGTACTATTATACCCTTATGCAATCCCTAAAAGGAAATGGGCTATAATTTCAACATCAACCACTATAATTTTTAAATTCTAGACCCACATTGAAATCTAAAGTATGGGTTGATTCTTCTAAAGTGGGTATTAGTATTATTTTGACTCAAGATGATAAGGTTTTACCTATGATTCTCAAAAATTGAAACAACATGAACAAAAATATCAACTTCGTGACCTTGAACTAGTTGATTTAATCTATGCACTCAAGCAATGGAGACATATTTTTGTTAGGCAATCACTTTTTAAAAATGTCTTACCATTGAAGTCTTGTGTTTTTTTTTACCTAGGATGAGTTGAATGCAAGATGAAGAAGATGGTTGAAATTTATTATTAATTTTAATACTAATATTGATTATGTATAATGAAAGGAGAAGTAACCAATGATCTATGTAGGAGGACCTACATTTATAATATCTAAAATTTACAATCAATTTTTATAAATTCTATTATATTAAACAAAAATTAGACCTTGAATGTCTAAAAATATGCTTTGACTTATTACATGGAAGTTCAAAAAATGGTGTTTCTTATTTTTCATTGGATTATAGATGGTCATTTGATACATAGATGTAGAATTTATTTTCTTGATTTAGGGTGAGGGACCAAATTCTAAATTAAGTGCACGTGTTATCTCATTTTTCTAATCTAGGTGTCACTAAAATGACGATGAGTTAAAAAATTGCACTTTTAGCCTGGCATAAAGTAAGATGTTTTTACTTTTATGGCCAAATGTTTAGAATGTCAACATGTCAATGCTAAAAATTTCCATCCCAGGGTACTATTATACCCTTATGCAATCCCTAAAAGGAAATGGGCTATAATTTCAACTTTAACCCCTATCTTGGTTGAAGTCTAGACCCAAATGGAAATCTAAAGTATGGGTTGATTCTTCTAAAGTGGGTATTAGTGTTATTTTGACTCAAGATGATAAGGTTTTACCTATGATTCTCAAAAATTGAATGAGCATGAACAAAAATATCAACTTCATGACCTTGAACTAGTTGATTTAATCTATGGACTCAATCAATAGCAACATTTTTTGTTAGCAAATCACTTTAAAATAAAATCTTTCCATTGATGTCTTGTGTATTTTTATACTCAGGATGAGTTGAATGCAAGATGAAGAAGATGGCTGGAATTTATTGTTAATTTCAATACTAATATTGATTATGTATATTGAAAGGAGAACCAAGTATCCAATGATCTAAGTAGGAGGACCTACATATCTAAAATATCAAATTTACAATCAATTTTTGGAAATTCTATTATATACAATAAAAATTAGACCCTGAATGTCTAAAAATATGCTTTTATTTATTAAATATAAGTTTAGAAAATTTTGTTCCTTATTTTTCATTAGATTATAGATGGTCATTTGAGACATATATGTAAAGTTTTTGTTCTTGATTTAAGGTATCTGAGGGAACAAATTCTAAATTAAGTGCATGTTGTATCTCATTTAGATAATCTAGATGTCACTAAAATGACATGAGTTAAAAAATTGCACTTTTAGCCTTGCATAAATTAAGATGTTTTTACTTTTATGGCCAACTGTTTGGAATGTCAACATGTCAAGGTTAAAAATTGCCATCCCAGGGTACTTTTATACCCTTATGCAATCCCTAAAAGGAAATGGGCTATAATTTCAACATCAACCACTATATTTTTTAAATTCTAGACCCACATTGAAATCTAAAGTATGGGTTGATTCTTCTAAAGTAGGTATTAATATTATTTTGAATCAAGATGATAAGGTTTTACCTATGATTCTCAAAAAATGAAACAACATGAACAAAAATATCAACTTCATGACCTTGAACTAGCTGATTTAATCTATGCACTCAAGCAATGGAAACATATTTTTGGTAGGCAATCACTTTACAAAAATGTCTTACCATTGAAGTCTTGTGTATTTTTTTACTTAGGATGAGTTGATTGCAAGATGAAGAAGATGGTTGAAATCTATTATTAATTTTAATACTAATATTGATTATGTATAATGAAAGGAGAAGTAACCAATGATCTATGTAGGAGGACATACATTTCTAATATCTAAAATTTACAATCAATTTTTATAAATTCTATTATATTCAACAAAAATTAGACCTTGAATGTCTAAAAATATGATTTGACTTATTAAATGGAGGTTCAAAAAATGGTGTTTCTTATTTTTCATTGGATTATAGATGGTCATTTGATACATAGATGTAGAATTTATGTTCTTGATTTAGGGTATATGAGGGACCAAATTCTGAATTAAGGGCATGTGTTATCTCATTTTTCTAATCTAGGTGTCACTAAAATGATGACGAGTTAAAAAATTGCAATTTTAGCCTGTCATAAAGTAAGATGTTTTTACTTTTATGGCCAAATGTTTAGAATGTCAACATGTCAAGGTTGAAAATTTCCATCCCAGGGTATTATTATACCCTTAGGCAATCCCTAAAAGGAAATGGGCTATAATTTCAACTTCAACCCCTATCTTGGTTGAAGTCTAGACCCAAATGGAAATCTAAAGTATGGGTTGATTCTTATAAAGTGGGTATTAGTGTTATTTTGACTCAAGATGATAAGGTTTTGCCTATGATTCTCAAAAATTGAAAGAGCATGAACAAAAATATCAACTTCATGACCTTGAACAAGTTGATTTAATCTATGCACTCAATCAATATAAACATTTTTTGTTAGGAAATCACATTAAAACAAAATCTTTCCATTGAAGTCTTGTGTATTTTTATACTCAGGATGAGTTGATTGCAAGATGAAGAATATGGTTGGAATTTATTATTAATTTTAATACTAATATTGATTATTTATAATGAAAGGAGAATCAAGTATCCAATGATCTAAGTAGGAGGACCTACATATCTTATATCTCAAATTTACAATCAATTTTTGGAAATTCTATTATATACAATAAAAATTAGACCCTGAATGTCTAAAAATATGCTTTGATTTATTAAATAGAAGTTTAGAAAATGTTGTTTCTTATTTTTCATTAGATTATAGATGGTCATTTGAGACATGTATGTAGAGTTTTTGTTCTTGATTTAAGGTATATGAGGGAACAAATTCTAAATTAAGTGCATGTGGTATGTCATTTAGCTAATCTAGGTGTCACAAAAATGACACGAGTTAAACAATTGCACTTTTAGCCTTGCATAAATTAAGACGTTTTTACTTTTATGGCCAGCTGTTTGGAATGTCAACATGTCAAGGTTAAAAATTGCCATCCCAGGGTACTTTTATACCCTTATGCACTTCCTAAAAGGAAATGGGCTATAATTTCAACATCAACCACTATATTTTTTAAATTATAGATCCAAATTGAAATCTTAAGTTGGGGTTGATTCTTGTAAAGTGGGTATTAGTGTTATTTCGACTCAAGATGATAAGGTTTTACCTATTATTCTCAAAAACTAAAACAACATTAACAAAAATATCAACTTCATGACCTTGAACTAGTTGATTTAATTTATGCACTCAAGCAATGGAAACATTTTTTGGTAGGAAATCAGTTTCAAAAAATGTCTTACCATTGAAGTCTTGTGTATTTTTTTACTTAGGATGAGTTGAATTCAAGATGAAGAAGATGGTTGGAATTTATTATTAATTTTAATACTAATATTGATTATGTATACTATAAGGAGAAGTAACCAATGATCTATGTAGGAGGACATACATTTCTAATATCTAAAATTTTCAATCATTTTTTATAAATTCTATTATATTCAACAAAAATTAGACCTTGAATGTCTAAAAAGATGCTTTGACTTATTAAATGGAAGTTCAAAAAATGGTGTTTCTTATTTTTCAATGGACTATAGATGGTAATTTGAGACATAGATGTAGAATTTTGGTTTTGTATTTAGGGTATATGAGGGACCAAATTCTTAATTAAGTGCACGGGTTATCTCATTTTTCTAATCCAAGTGTCACTAAAATGACACGAGTTACAAAATTGCACTTTTAGCCTAGCATAAAGTAAGATGATTTTACTTTTATGGCCAAATGTTTAGAATGTCAACATGTCAAGGTTAAAAATTTCCATCCCAAGGTACCATTATACCCTTATGCAATCCCTAAAAGGAAATGGGCTATAATTTCAACTTCAACCCATATCTTGGTTGAAATATAGACCCAAATGGAAATCTAAAGTATGGGTTTATTCTTGTAAAGTGGGTATTAGTGTTATTTTGACTCAAGATGATAAGGTTTTGCCTATGATTCTCAAAAACTGAAACAACATTAATAAAAATATTAACTTCATGACCTTGAACTAGTTGATTTAATCTATGCACTCAAGAAATGAAAACATTTTTTGTTATGAAATCACTTTAAAAAAATGTCTTACCATTGAAGTCTTGTGTAATTTTTTACATAGGATGAGATGAATGCAAGATGAAGAAGATGGTTGGAATTTATTATTAATTTTAATACTAATATTGATTATGCATACTGAAAGGAGAAGTAACCAATGATCTATGTAGGAGGACCTACATTTTTAATATCTAAAATTTACAAACAATTTTTATAAATTCTATTATACACAACAAAACTTATTGCTTGAATGTCTAAAAATATGATTTGACCTATTAAATGGAAGTTCAAAAAATGGTGTTTCTTATTTTTCATTAGATTTTAGATGGTAATTTGAGACATAGATGTAGAATTGATGTTCTTGATTTAGGGTATATGAGGGACCGAATTCTAAATTAAGTGCACGTGTTATCTCATTTTTCTAATCCAAGTGTCACTAAAATGACACGAGTTAAAAAATTGCACTTTTACCTGGCATAAAGTAATATGTTTATACTTTTATGGCCAAACATTTATAATGTCAACATGTCAAGGTTAAAAATTGCCACCCCAGGGTACTATTATACCATTATGAAATCCCTAAAAGGAAATGGGATATAATTTCAACTTCAACCCCTATCTTGGTTGAATTCTAGACCCAAATGGAAATCTAAAGTATGGGTTGATCCTTGTAAAGTGGGTATTAGTGTTATTTTTACTCAAGATGATAAGGTTTTGCCTATGATTCTCAAAAATTGAAAGAGCATGAACAAAAATATCAACTTCATGACCTTGAAATAGTTGATTTAATCTATGCACTAAATCAATAGAAACATTTCTTTTTAGGAAATCACTTTAAAATAAAGTCTTGCCATTGAAGTCTTGTGTATTTTTTTACTCAGGATGAGCAGAATGCAAGATGAAGAAGATGGTTGGAATTTATTATTAATTTCAGCACTAATATTGATTATGTATAATGAAAGGAGAACCAAGTATCCAATGATCTAAGTAGGATGACCTACATATCTAATATCTCAAATTTACAATCAATTTTTGGAAATTATATTATATACAATAAAAATTAGACACTAAATGTCTAAAAATATGCTTTGACTTATTAAATAGAAGTTTAGAGAATGTTGTGTCTTATTTTTCATTAGATTATAGATGGTCATTTGAGACATATATGTAGAGTTTTTATTCTTGATTTAAGGTATCTGAGGGAACAAATTCTAAATTAAAGGCATGTGGTATCTCATTTAGCTAATCTAGGTGTCACTAAAATGACATGAGTTATAAAATTGCACTTTTAGCCTTGCATAAATTAAGATGTTTTTACTTTTATGGCCAACTGTTTGGAATGTCAACATGTCAAGGTTAAAAATTGCCATCCTAGGGTACTATTATACCCTTATGCAATCCCTAAAAGGAAATGGGCTATAATTTCAACATCAACCACTATCTTTTTTGAATTCTAGACACAAATTGAAATCTAAAGTATGGGTTGATTCTTGTAAAGTGGGTATTAGTGTTATTTTGACTCAGGATGATAAGGTTTTACCTATAATTCTCAAAAACTGAAACATCATGAACAAAAATATCAACTTCATGAACTTGAACTAGTTGACTTAATCTATGCACTCAAGCAATGGAAATATTTTTTTTAGGAAATGTCTTTAAAAAAATGGCTTACAATTGAAGTCTTCTATATTTTTTTACTTAGGATCAGTTGAATGCAAGATGAAGAAGATGGTTGGAATTTATTATTAATTTTAATACTAATATTGATTATGTATAATGAAAGGAGAAGTAAGCAATGATCTATGTAGGAGGACCTACATTTATAATATCTAAAATTTACAATGAATTTTTATAAATTCTATTATATAAAATAAAAATTAGACCTTGAATGTCTAAAAATATGCTTTGACTTATTAAATGGAAGTTCAAAAAATGGTATTTCTTAAATTTCATTGGATTATAGATGGTCATTTGAGACATAGATGTAGAATTTATGTTCTTGATTTAGGGTATATGAGGGACCAAATTCTTAAATAAGTGCACATGTTATCTCATTTTTCTAATCGAGGTGTCAGTAAAATGACATGAGTTAAAAAATTGCACTTTTAACCTGGCATAAAGTAAGATGTTTTTAATTTTATGGCCAAATGATTGGAATGTCAACATGTCAAGGTTAAAAATTGCCATCCCATGGTAATATTATACACTTATGCAATACCTAAAATCAAATGGGCTATGATTTCAACTTCAACCCCTATCTTGGTTGAATTCTAGACCCAAATGGAAATCTAAAGTATGGGTTGATTCTTGTAGAGTGGGTATTAGTGTTATTTTGACTCAAGATGATAAGGTTTTGCCTATGATTCTTAAAATTTTAAAGAGCATGAACAAAAATATTAACTTCATGACCTTGAACTAGTTGACTTAATCTATGCACTCAATCAATAGAAATATTTTTTTTTAGGAAATCACATTAAAATAAAGTCTTGCCATTGAAGTCTTGTGTATTTTTTTACTCAGGATGAGTTGAATGCAAGATGAAGAAGATGGTTGTAATTTATTAGTAATTTTAATACGAATATTGATTATGTATAAGGAAAGGAGAACCAAGCATACAATGATCTAAGTAGGAGGACCTACATATCTAATATCTCAAATTTACAATCAATTTTTGGAAATTCTATTATATACAATAAAAATTAGACCCTGAATGTCTAAAAATATGCTTTGACTTATTAAATAGAAGTTTAGAAAATGTTTTTTCTTATTTTTCATTAGATTATAGATGGTCATTTGAGACATATATGTAGAGTTTTTGTTCTTGACTTAAGGTATCTGATGGAACAAATTCTGAATTAAGTGCATGTGGTATCTCATTTACCTAATCTAGGTGTAACTAAAAAGACACGAGTTAAAAAATTACACTTTTAGCCTTGCATAAATTAAGATGTTTTTACTTTTATGGCCAACTGTTTGGAATGTCAACATGTCAAGGTTAAAAATTGCCATCGAAGGGTACTATTATACCCTTATGCAATCCCTAAAAGGAAATGGGCTATAATTTCAACATCAACCACTATATTTTTTAAATTCTAGACCCAAATTGAAATCTAAATTATGGGTTGATTGTTGTTAAGTGGGTATTAGTATTATATTGACTCAAGATGATAAGGTTTTACCTATGATTCTTAAAAACTGAAACAACATGAACAAAAATATCAACTTCATGACCTTGAACTAGTTGATTTAATCTATGCACTCAAGCAATGGAAAGTTTTTTTGTTAGGAAATCACTTTCAAAAAATTTCTTACCATTGAAGTCTTGTGTATTTTTTTACTTAGGATGAGTTGAATGCAAGATGAAGAAGATGTTTGGAATTTATTATTAATTTTAATACTAATATTGATTTTGTATAATGAAATGAGAAGTAACCAATGATCTATGTAGGATGACCTACATTTCTAATATCTAAAATTTATAATCAATTTTTATAAATTTTATTATATTCAACAAAAATTAGTCCTTGAATGTCTAAAAATATGCTTTGACTTATTAAATTGAAGTTCAAAAAATGGTGTTTCTTATTTTTCATTGGATTATAGATGGTCATTTGAGACAAAGATGTAGAATTTATGTTCTTTATTAAGGGTATCTGAGGGACCAAATTCTAAATTAAGTGTACATGTTATCTCATTTTTCTAATCTAGGTGTCACTAAAATGACATGAGTTAAAAAATTGCACTTTAGCCTAGCATAAAGTAAGATGTTTTTACTTTTATGGCCAAATGTTTGGAATGTCAACATGTCAAGGTTAAAAATTTCCATCCCAGGGTACTATTATACCCTTATGCAATCCCTAAAAGGAAATGGGCTATAATTTCAACTTCAACCCCTGTCTTGGTTGAATTCTAGACCCAAATTGAATTTTAAAGTATGGGTTGATTCTTGTAAAGTGGTTATTAGTGTTATTTTGACTCAAGATGATAAGGTTTTGCCTATGATTCTCAAAAATTGAAAGAGCATGAACAAAAATATCAACTTCATGACCTTGAACTAGTTGATTTAATCTATGCACTCAATCAATAAAAACATTGTTTGTTAAGAAATCACTTTAAAATAAAGTCTTTCCATTGAATTCTTGTGTATTTTTATACTCAGGATGAGTTGATTGCAAGATGAAGAAGATGGTTGGAATTTATTATTAATTTTAATACTTATATTGATTTGTATAATGAATGGAGAACCAAGTATCCAATGATCTAATTAGGAGGACATAAATATCTAATATCTAAAATTTATAATCAATTATTAGAAATTCTATTATATACAATAAAAATTAGACACTGAATGTCTAAAAATATACCTTGATTTATTAAATAAAAGTTTAGAAAATGTTGTTTCTTATTTTTCAATAGATTATAGATGGTCATTTGAGACATATATGTAGAGTTTTTGTTCTTGATCTAAGGTATCTAAGGGAACAAATTCTAAATTAAGTGCATGTGGTATCTCATTTAGCCAATCTAGGTGTCACTAAAATGACATGAGTTATAAAATTGCACTTTTATCCTTGCATAAGTTAAGATGTTTTTACTTTTATGGCCAACTGTTTTGAATGTCAACATGTCAACGTTAAAAATTGCCATCCCAGGGTACTATTATACCCTAATGCAATCCCTAAAAGGAAATGGGCTATAATTTCAACATCAACCACTATATTTTTTAAGTTATAGATCCAAATTGAAATCTAAAGTATGGGTTGATTCTTTTAAATTGGGTATTAGTGCTATTTTGACTCAAGATGAAAAGTTTTTACCTATAATTCTCAAAAACTGAAACAACATGAACAAAAATATCAACTTCATGACCTTGAACTAGTTGATTTAATCTATGCACTCAAGCAATGGAAACATTTTCTGGTAGGAAATCACTTTAAAAAAGTGTCTTACCATTGAAGTTTTGTGTATTTTTTTACTTAGGATGAGTTGAGTGCAAGATGAAGAAGATGGTTGGAATTTATTATTAATTTTAATACTAATATTGATTATGTATAATGAAACGAGAAGTAACCAATTATCTATGTAGGAGGACCTTCATTTTTAATATCTAAAATTCACAATCAATTTTTATAAATTCTATTATATTAAAAAAAAATTAGACATTGAATGTCTAAAAATATCCTTTGACTTATTAGATGGAAGTTCAGAAATGGTGTTTCTTATTTTTCATTGGATTATAGATGGTCATTCGAGACATAGATGTAGAATTTATGTTCTTGATTTAGGGTATCTCAGGGGCCAAATTATGAATTAATTGCACATGTTATCTCATTTTTCTAATCCATGTGTCACTAAAATGGCACGAGTTAAAAAATTGCACCTTTAGCCTAGCATAAAGTAATATGTTTTTACTTCTATGGCCAAATATTTGGAATGTCAACCTGTCAAGGTTAAAAATTGCCATCCCAGGGTACTATTATACCCTTATGCAATCCCTAAAAGGAAATGGGATATAATTTCAACTTCAACCCCTATCTTGGTTGAATTCTAGACCCAAATGGAAATCTAAAGTATGGGTTGATTCTTGTAAAGTGGGTATTAGTGTTATTTTGGCTCAAGATGATAAGGTTTTGCCTATGATTCTCAAAAATTGAAAGAGCATGAACAAAAATATCAACTTCATGACCTTGAACTATTTTATTTAATCTATGAACTTGATCAATAGAAACATGTTAGGAAATCACTTTAAAATTATGTCTTTCCATTGAAGTCTTGTGTATTTTTATACTTAGGATGAGTTGAATGCAAGATGAAGAAGATGGTTGGAATTTATTATTAATTTTAATACTAATATTGATTATGTATAATGAAATGAGAACCAAGTATCTAATGATCTAAGTAGGAGGACCTACATATCTAATATCTCAAACTTACAATCAATTTTCGTAAATTCTATTATATACAATAAAAATTAGACCCTGAATTGTCTAAAAATATGCTTTGTCTTATTAAATAAAGTCTAGAAAATGTTGTTTCTTATTTTTAATTAGATTATAGATGGTCATTTGAGACATATATGTAGAGTTTTTATTCTTGATTTAAGGTATCTGAGGGAACAAATTCTAAATTAAGTGCATGTGGTATCTCATTTAGCTAATCTAGGTGTCACTAAAATGACATGAGTTAAAAAATTGCACTTTTAGCCTTGCATAAATTAAGATGTTTTTACTTTTATGGCTAATTGTTTGGAATGTCAACATGTCAAGGTTAAAAAATATGATCCCAGGGTACTATTATACCCTTATGCAATCCATAAAAGTAAATGGGCTATAATTTCAACTTCAACCCCTATCTTGGTTGAATTCTACACCCAAATGGAAATCTAAAGTATGGGTTGATTCTTGTAAAGTGGGTATTAGTGTTATTTTTACTCAAGATGATAAGAATTTGCCTATGATTCTCAAAAATTGAAAGAGCATGAACAAAAATATCAACTTCATGACCTTAAACTAGTTGATTTAATCTATGCATTCAATCAATAGAAACATTTTTTTGTTAGGAAATCACTTTAAAATAAAGTCTTGCAATTGAAGTCTTGCGTATTTTTTTACTTAGGATGAGTTGAATGCAAGATGAAGAAGATGGTTGGAATTTATTATTAATTTTAATACTAATATTTATTATGTATAATGAAAGGAGAACCAAGTATCCAATGCTATAACTAGGAGGAACTACATATCTAATATCACAAATTTACAATCAATTTTTGGCATTTCTATTATATACGATAAAAATTAGACCCTGAATGTCTAAAAATATGCTTTAAATTATTAAATAGAAGTCTATAAAATGTTGTTTCTTATTTTTCATTAGATTATAGATGGTCATTTGAGACATATATGTAGAGTTTTTGTTCTTGATTTAAGGTAACTGAGGGAACAAAATCTAAATTAAGTGCATGTGGTATCTCATTTAGTTAATCTAGGTGTCACTAAAATGACATGAGTTAAAAAATTTAACTTTTAGCCTTGCATAAATTAAGATGTTTTTACTTTTATTGGCCAAATGTTTGGAATGTCAACATGTCAAGGTTAAAAATTACCATCCCAAGGTACTATTATACCCTGATGCAATCCCTAAAAGAAAATGGGCTATAATTTCAACATCAGCCACTATCTTTTTTTAATTCTAGAACCAAATTGAAATCTAAATTATGGGTTTATTCTTGTAAAGTGGGTATTAGTGTTATTTTAACTGAAGATGATAAGGTTTTACCTATGATTCTCAAAAATTGAAACAACTTGAACAAAAATATCAACTTGATGACCTTGAACTAGTTGATTTAATCTATGCACTCAAGCCATGGAAATATTTTTTGTTAGGAAATCACTTTAAAAAAATGTCTTACCATTGAAGTCTTGTGTATTTTTTTACTTAGGATGAGTTGAATGCAAGATGAAGAAGATGGTTAGAAATTATTATTTATTTTAATACTAGTATTGATTATGTATAATGAATGGAGAAGTAACCAATAATCTATCTAGGAGGACCTACATTTCCAATATCTAAAATTTAGAATCAATTTTTATAAATTCTATTATATACAACACAATTAGACCTTGAATGTCTAAAAATATGCTTTGACTTATTAAATGGAAGTTCAAAAAATGGTGTTTCTTATTTTTCATTGGATTATAGATGGTCATTTGAGACATAGATGTAGAATTTATGTTCTTGATTTAGGGTATCTGAGGGACCAAATTATGAATTAAGTGCATGTGTTATCTCATTTTTCTAATCCAGGTGTCACTAAAATGACACGAGTTAAACAATTTCACTTTTAGCCTAGCATAAAAAGTAAGATGTTTTTACTTTTATGGCCAACTTTTTGGAATGTCAACATGTTAGGGTTAAAAATTGCCATCCTAGGGTACTATTATACCCTTATGCAATCCCTAATAGGAAATGGGCTATAATTTCAACTTCAACCCCTATCTTGGTTGAATTCTAGACCCAAATGGAAATATAAAGTATGGGTTATTTATTCTAAAGTGTGTATTAGTGTTATTTTGACTCAAGATGATAAGGTTTTGCCTATGATTCTCAAAAATTGAAAGATCATGAACAAAAATATCAACTTCATGACCTTGAACTAGTTGATTTAATCTATGCACTCAAGCAATGGAAACATTTTTTGTTAGGAAATCAAATTAAAATAAAGTATTACCATTGAAGTCTTGTGTATTTTTTTACTTGGGATGAGTTGAATGCAAGACAAAGAAGATGGTTGGAATTTATTATCAATTTTAATACTAATATTGATTATGCATAATGAAAGGAGAACCAAGTATCTAGTGATCTAAGTAAGAGGACCTACATTTCTATTATCTCAAAATTACAATCATTTTTTATAAATTATATTATATAAAATAAAAACTAGACCCTAAATGTCTAAAAATATGTGTTGACTTATTAAATGGAAGTTTAGAAAATGTTGTTTCTTATTTTTCATTAGATTATAGGTGGTCATTTGAGACATAGATGTAAAATTTATGTTTTTAATTTAGGCTATCTGAGGGAACAAATTCCTAATTAAGTGCATGTGGTACTCATTTTTCTAATCTAGGTGTCACTAAAATGACATGAGTTAAAAAATTGCACTTTTAGCCTGGCATAAAGTAATATTTTTTTACTTTTATGGCTAAATGTTTGAAATGTCAACATGTCAAGGTTAAAAATTACCATTCCAGGGTACTATTATACCCTTATGTAATCCCTAAAATGAAATGGGATAAAATTTAAATAGATTTTATCTTGGGACTTCCTAAATCATGGGGTAAACATGATATGATACTAGTTATGAGTGATAAATCAACAAGAGTTGCTCATTTTATAGTAGGTAATGTTATGGATGATGATAAAATCCATGATAAAATATTTTTGAAGAAGGTTGTTCACCTTTGTGGTGTACTAAAATTGATTATGTATAATATAGATAATTTGTTTACTTCTATATTTTGTAAAAATTTTATGGTTGCATTTGGCACCAAACTATATTTCAATTCAACTTATCATCCTAAAATAGATGGTCAAACTCAGTACTAAAATGTTATTGTTGAAGACATGTTGAGATTTTATGTGATGGGTCAAAAGTACAAGTGGGAATATTACCTACAATTAGTATAATTTGCGTATAACAATAATTATTGTATACAAACTTAACCAATGGAAGATATTTTTCCCATTCGTATTTTTGATCCATGTAATACATATGAAGAAGATCCTTTAAAAATTGATTAATTGTCTTAGTTTGACCATCAATCTATGGGTGATATGTAGTACTAAATATTAGTTGCATACCCAAAGCTAAATTTAGAGTAAACCAAAACTTAGAAGTCATCCTCATATCATGATCTGATATGATCTTCTCTGTAAATCCATTCAATCAATGCACTTCCTTTACAAATCTCTTTACAAGAGTAGGTGCATCATCAGTCAAATTTATTGGTATAAAATGTGCTACCTTGGTTAGTTTAACAACTACAACCAAGATTATGTCATGCATATTCCATGATAATGGTAATCCTTTGACAAAGTTCATGCTAATATCCTACTACTTCCTTTCTAGTATGTCATGTGGATACAATAATATAGTAATATGCACATGTTTAGCTTTCACTTGTTGAAATTATAGATAATGTGACACAAAGTCCATTACATATTTCTTGATTTATTTCAAAAAACAAAATGGTATAAGCTATACCATGAGATTGTTTACTCCTAGATGTTGTAAATATGGGGCATTTTTTAATTCCTTTAGAATTGTGCTCCTCAAATTGTCCCAATCTGATACATATATCCTTCTATTATATCTCATAAGACCATCAATTTATAAGCTATATCCTTTATACCTTAGAATTTTAAGCATTCTTAGAAAAATATTTCTTGATTGACCATATAATTCATCTCCTAGTGATAATTCAATCATTCGATCCCTAAAAGTTCTCCTTATAGTATCCATAGATTCTATGTACCTTTTACAAATTAAGGAATCAGATACTCTATTTTCCTTGACTTTGATGTAATTTATATCAAATATATAGTTTAAATAAACTCTAACTAACATCTCTGATGAACATTCAAATTTGGTTGGGTGAATATGTATTTAAGTCATAAGTTGTTAGTCTTGAGCTCAAATAGTTTTCCCAACAAATAATGTGTCCAAACTTATAAAGAATGAATAATTACTACAATTTCAAGGTCATGAGGGTAATAATTCACCTCATAAGGCTTTAAAGTCCTTGACTCATAATCTACCACTACACCATCGTGCATAATGACTCTTCCTAGTCCATCCCTAGATGTATATGTGATCATTGAAGAATAACCATTGGAATCTGGAACTCTTAAAACTAGTGCTGAAATAAGCCTTATTTTCAATTCTTGAAAATCTACTTGAAACTTATCTAACCAAATATAAATTTTATTCTTATGCTATAAAGAGGTAATCAGATTAGCTATCTTGGAAAAAGTTTGAAATAAATTTCATGTAATACCCTGATAATCCCATGAAACTCCTTACCTCATGGACATTTCTTGGTGTCAACTACTCCATAATCACTCTTATCTTAGCTAGATCAATTTAAATGCCATCCATTGAAATAATATGTCTGAGATATTGAACTTTTTAAAAAAAAAATGCACACTTGGAAATTTTTACATACAACTTATGCTTTTGCAAACATCACAAAACTAGTTTCAGATGTTGAATATGCTCTTCTTCATCCTTATCACATATAAGAATCTCATATAAAAAGACCAAAAAAAAGTGATCTAGATAATATTTGAACATGTTATTCAAGAGATTTATCAACATTGTGGGTTTATTTGTCAACCCAAATGGTAACACTATAAACTCATAGTGCTTATATAGAGTTATAATTTTTTATTATAGATATCCTCATATTTCATCATTAACGAATGATATACAAATCTAAGATCAATCATGAAAAATACTATTGTTCCTTACATCTTATAAAAAAAGGTCATGCATTCGAGGTAGCAGATACCTATTTTTGATAGTCATTTTATTCAACATTATATAATCAATGCAAAGTCAAAGAGTACCATTCTTCTTCTTGATGAAGATAAATGATGCACCCAATTGTGACACACTTGGTCTAATAAACTCTTTAGATAAAAAATCCTAGAGTTGTGCCTTCAATTTAACCAATTTAGTGGTTGTCACTCTATACAGTGTCTTATACTAAGGTTCTGATCTTGGTTTGATATTAATAGAGAAATCAAACTATCATTTAAAAGGCAATCCTATAAGTTCCTAAGGAAAGGATAATCTTCAATTGATGGTTCTTTAGTTTCTTCCATTTAATTTATCTTGATGATAAATGTTTGACATCCTTTTCCTTGGGCCTTCCTAATCTATATTTCAAAAATATGCCTAAGCTTTAACTCCATTTCCTTACCCTAAATTAGTGTCTAATTTCTAGAATAATCTAGACACTCAACCTTTTTTAGATCATAGTAAACCTTGGATTTATGATTCATAATCCAGTTGACTCCTAGGATCACATCATATGACCCTAGTGGTGATACATAAATATCCACAACCATTATGAATTATAGCAACCTAATTTTTACTTCAACTAAAAAATTATCAAGTTTGAATTTAGAATCATTCCCATATTTTGCCGACCATGCATTTACCATTACTATAAATTTTTTTGATAATTTATTTAGAATTATAAGATCTATAAAACATTATCTATCCCATGTATCTATCAAAATAGAAACTTTATATTCAAATAAAATACCTAAAAGTCCTCTAGGCAAACCTTGGAATTTGGCTTCCTGATCATCAATTACCACATGAATATGTTGCTAAGAAGTTCCTTTTTGAGGGGGAGAACCTTTGTTCCTTAACTTATATTGGGTACATTCACATGCAAAATGGTCACCTCATTAAATTAATTAACTTCCTAGTGGTCCCTTCCTATTGGATTGTTGGTTTTCCTTAAAACTACCTTTAGAACCATTTATTGGTTTTTTACTACCTAAACCACTATTAAATATACTATTATGATTTTTTAAATAACTCTTGGAGTCTCCACTCCTCTACTTCTATATTTTCTTTTTTAAATTTGGCTTAGCACTTCTAAACTTTTTCTTAAAATCGTCCCTGATCTAAGCAAGAGATTTTAACTTTTGCTCCTACTTGAATAATTTATTGAAGACTTGGTCCATGGTAGATGGTCCATAAATTTCCACCTTTCCACCAATCTATGGTTTTAATCCCATAATTAACTTCTTAATCTTGAACCTCTCATCTACACAATACTGAGGTATACATTTCATAAATTTGGTGAACTATTCCTAGTACTCATTTACCAATAAGTCTTTTTGATTTAAATCCTAAAAATTTATAAGATTTTGGTTAAAATGAAGTTGTGAAATCCATCATTATCTAAATAGTGTCACAAACTACTCCCAAGTAATGACGTTAAAGTTCAAATCCATTTCTAACTTCATATTGGTCCACCACATAGCTATTTCTCTAGCTAATTGATATACTCCCCAAACAAATTTGGTGACCTCTGAGTATTTTTGAATCTTAAAATACCTCTCCATTTTAGTAAACTATTATTCAGTTCCATCTCCCATATGGTTCTATCAAACATAGGTGGATTCACCTTTTTCATATCCCTTGCCAATTTTATCACTACACATGCTCTCACGTATTGAGGCACTTCCTCATGTATATAGTCTTGATGGATTTCCTCCTTAGAAATATTATATTCAAGATAATCATGATGTTATTATTCCTCATATTCATAAATATTTTGTTGTGGGGCTAGAATTTTATCCGTAGTCTCATTCATGGTTGGAATAATCTGATCCAACTTTATTACTTACTCAAATGTAAATTAGTTAGGAGGAAATAAAGGGTTATTATCATTGAAATTTTAAAGACACTCTCTAGATGCTCTTTCTACCACAATTATTATTTCTATTAACACAATAATAAAAAATGTTAGCAAACACATATAGTCCTTGAGTTCAATCCATATCTTTGATACCATAATAAAACAACCCAATAGGGATTTATTAGAATATGAAATTTTTTTAATGTTT